>OY744516.1:104748116-104763116 GCA_963556195.1 Sepiola atlantica | reverse complement strand
CATTGCATTACTGTACAGTTAACGGCTTCTTTGATTCTTTAATTAAAGAGGCCCAAATCTTATTTTTATTTAAGTGGGTCTATGACAATATTTTAATCAATAAATAGTAATTATTTATTACCTACACACGCTAGTGTTTCCTGCTTTTCGCAGTCATCAATGTAGGAGAGATGATAATTACTGTTGGTCGACGGATTCGACCTCGGTCACAAAGCAACTACTGACTCTGCAGCCAGGCATCTATATCAATATTATTGACAAAAAAGCGAAAAAATGCAGCATGCCATGTAAAAGGATAGAAGATATTGCATTTATATACCGTTTGTTCAAAGCGGCATGAACTTGGATATGTTAGGTATCATCACAACTTCCGCTAACAGATTGTTCCAAGGAGCATAAATGCGGACAAAGAATTCTGCCTTTCTACTTTTGAGACTAAGGCGACGATATTACATCTTTATGTGTGTGGCCACGGAAATCGCGACTATGTGGTTGAGTAGAACACTTGTCTAAAGGTAGATTTTACATTCCCGTTGATGATACCGTATGCCAGAATTAGGTACTCTCGCACCTTTCGCTGCTCAATATATATATATATATCTCGCACCCTTCGCTGCTTATTCTGTGTCTGTCTGTCTGTCTGTCTGTCTGTCTGTCTGTCTGTCTCTCTCTCTCTCTCTCTCTCTCTATATATATATATATATTAATATGCGTGTGTGTGTGTGTGTGTGTGCGTGCGTGCGTGTGTGTTAGGTGTTATAAATGGTTACAGGAGCTAGCATTCGGATCGGCGCGCTCGGTTCGAGTTCCATTGAAGCGTCAATTTCACTACTTTGTCATTTCAGCTAAGGAGTAAATAGCATGATAGACAATACTTTTTAACTTTAGTTGTCAAACTAGTCTAGGAAAAGAAAACTAAAACTAGTCTTTCTCTGCTCATCTCGGCATTGTATTCAGTCGTACTTGACTTCTTTTTGCACCCAGACTCAAGAACAATCAGTTCAGGAGAGGTGCCGTTGGTGATTTCGTAACTTTATTATAGACTCCATTTCATTTTCCTGGACAAATTGTACAACTAAGGTTTTTTTTAAAAAACATTAGTCACTATTTATCAAGGATAAAAAACACGCGAAGATAAGTGTTAATGGTATGGGAAGTTTGACATTTGAATGATGATGAATACTATGAGAGAATTGAAAATCTCTACATACCAGTCAATCTAAACAACAGCTGACCAAGAAACATCGCTTATGAATTGTGAGGATTAAAAGAATAAGTAATGGTACAGGTTTTGAACCGGACAAAAACCGAACTGTTTTATTAACCCTAACCCTTGCTTAACCCAAATATAACCCTAAACTAACCCTAACGTAATCCTAAAGTAATTATAAACTAACTATATCATAATTCTAAGCTAACCCTAAACTAACCCTAATTTAACCCAAAATTAACCCTAACATAACAGAAACTTTAATCGGTTTTTGTCCGGTTCAAAAGCTGTACCAGTATCAATGAAACATTACAGGGAGTGTTGCAAGCTTCCGAAATAAAACACAAGGCCAACTTTCTACTTTCGATCGAGAATCTAATCTACTCTACTAGTTAATCGCTAGCGAGAGTGAGGATGCATGGGTTCATATCTTTATCAAGGGTATTAGGGAAAGTTATGCAGTAGCTCCGACAAAACATGAAAAATAATAAGGAAGAACCCCCCACCCAAAAAAAAAAAGCAAATGGTATGCAGTATGACTCGCAAATAGATTTTTATACCTCAAAGTTCACTAAAAATCTGTTTTTTTTGTACATTAGCTTGTGCTTTTCCCACGAAAGCCACCAAATTAGCGTAGATTAGCTCTTTCTGCTTGCAAGCTGGTTGATATATATATATTTTAATATTTCAGTTTCGTATAAAGTTCGCGATAATTTGGAATAACAATGCTTTTGTATGAGCTGCATTTTATATTAATCCTACGAAATAATAAGCGTTCTAAATTGCGTTTTTTTTCTTTGTCATATTGGCCTTAGTTGGACTTAAATGATCATTATATTTGTAAGTTCTACCGAATTTAGGAAGAAAATGTTAAGTCAATGCTTATACTGAAAATCCGCGAATTTGTGAAAACAAAAATGAAAGTTAAACGACTCATAGGCAACGCTTAGTAGAAACACGTGCTGTACCAACACCACTGCTAATTGAGCGAGTGTAAACTAGATAGTTATAGTTGTATCAAAAGTTGGTT
Organism: Sepiola atlantica; assembly: GCA_963556195.1. Lineage (NCBI taxonomy): Eukaryota > Metazoa > Mollusca > Cephalopoda > Sepiida > Sepiolidae > Sepiola > Sepiola atlantica. Next base: position 104,760,876 of record OY744516.1, on the reverse strand, counting down.
AAATCAATAACTTAATGACAAAACGATACCGTAATAATAAAATTTGACTTTCAATCCCATTTAAAAATAATAATTAGCTTACAAAATATTAAACAAATGGTAGTGCAAAAATACAAAACAAAAATAAAAAATAAAAGACTGTCGGGAAGAAACAGCAAGACACCGAGGTACTGTGCTATTTCTTTTTAACTAAAGAGTGACAACTTATTAAGGTCCAAAAGCCACCTCGATGAAAAGGGTTAATGGGCGTCAGGTGGACGGTGAGACAACACCGTTATGATAAGTAATGATGGTGGAAATTTGGAAGAATTTGATTATTTAAGAGGACGGATCAACAAGAATTTGCTTATATTGGACTTGAAAACGACTATGTTGTAGTCAGCTGGAAAGCAGTCCCGCGGTATTGTCTTCAACAGACGGGCTGTTCGAGTAAAGTAACTTTGTCTATGGAAGTTTCGCTTAGTTCTAGGCATAGATAGAAATTATTGACAGTGCGTGTAGTCAGATGAGTCCTTGCTGTGAATGTTTTACAGGGGATGGGCATCGATGTAAGCTTAGTCGAGCACCTTCCATGAAAATAACGATAGACTAGAGAAAGAGTAGCAATGTCTTTTCTGCGAGAAAGCAATAGATTAAATGCCAATATAATATATGTGAATGGATAAACACATGCGCAGATATTCCATCCGACCTGCAACCGAGTCTATCATTTTATATCATTATTATTATTACTTTTTATTATATATATATATATATATATATATATATATATATATATATATATATATATATATATATATATTTGCTAGTGTATATGACTACATTCCCTCCTCTTCAAAGAGGAGGTAATGCCCGGGAGGATTGTATCAGGACGAAGTAACATATATTAACCTACCCCCAAAGAGGGATGTAATGTCGAGCAAAATGGTTCTATGCCTATAGAACAGATACTACACTACCCCTCCAAAGGAGTAATGAGGTAATGCACGGGAGGATCGTTTCATGACTAATATTACACAACACATGTAAAGAAAAAAGGGGGAGGTAATTCCATGGTAAATGGTATCATGACAACAGAACAGATACTACATAGCCCCATCCACAAAGAAAATGATAAGATAATGCCTGGGAGGATGATATCATAATGGCAGAACAGATACAACACTAACTCGCGCAAAAAAAACAACATATGATGAGATAATGCTTGGAAGGATGGTATCATAACGAACGAACGTATACTACACAACCCTACCCACTCATGACAACATAACAGATACTGCACTCTCTGCTGAGAAATAATATATAAATTATTTTGATTATTTGGACTACTGTTCTCATCTTCAGTGTTATTCTCACAACATTTCGACCGATGTAACCTCCGAACTTCTTCAGGTGTATCTTGTCGAACTCAGGAGTTTTTCTGTCGAACACGAGAATCTGTGCGGAATTTCGAACGGAACCCTTTCTTTAATCAAAGGGTGTAGCATGCTCTTGTTCTGTCAGCCATTGCAGGGTAGAAGCCTTAAGTAATTCGCAATTGTATTCTTAGTATCGGTCGCAATGAGGATTGAACCTTCAACCCCCAGAAAAGTGTCACTTAGAACTGACTTTTACTTAGTACTTTATATGTTATCTTTCAGTAGTCCGAATAATCTAAATGATACTAATTATCAATCATCATCTAAAAAATTACGAAAAAGTAATAATACACTTTCAGCTTAAGACAGACAGATACCAAATCTCCATTATAAATAAAAGTAATAGTTTAGTTTCGGTTTCAGACATACATATGCCAAATCCACATTATTAATAGCAGTAATAGTATAGTCTTCGTTTCATACAGACAGATGACACCTCCCTTTATAAATAGATAAAACGTAGTAAGAATTAACTTAATGAAAGCAACCAGATATTTGAATCTATTATCTTTAAAATGGCACGTGTTTCGATTACATTGCGCTGACTAAATAAATGTAGATGTTTTCTTCGTTTAGTTTTGTCTGGCAAGATTAGAAAAACGATAGCAAGAAAAATATATATGAGAAACCTGATATCTATTTTCCCATTTAAAAAATTACAAACTAGCCTCCGATATCTTATACTCATCCAAGCCCCCTCCCTTTCCATCTTTCTTTTTCTCTCTCTCCATCTTGCTTTATTTTTCTCTCATTCTCTCTCTATATAAATATATATATATATATATATATATATATATATATATATATATATATATAATTATTCCATGTTAAAACGCGTATAATATTACAAGGTTATATAATATCTTGTGTATATATTTTCAGAATTTACTTAAACAATGTTCAATACGTGAGTAGAGCTTCATAGTAGTAGTATGAAAAATGTATATTGCAAGAAGGCTACAGAATGGCGTCCATAGTTCATTCCCACAGGAAATCATTAGGTTAAATATATATTTTCATACTAGCTTCTTTCCAAGAACTGCAGGCTTGTAGAACTCTCTTCCCGCTGACTGTTTTCCTCCTATCTATTACCATATTATGCCAAATTCAGCGAGCCGTTTATATATATATATATATATATATATATATATATATATATATATATATATATATATAATAGAAATTGGTAGTTTGCTGTAAGCATTGCTGGGAGTAATAATAAAAGTTTTTAAAAAGGTTTAAGGCAATGCGACACATGCTTCCTAAAACTACCTTTCTTTAACGACAGAATCACTAATGCCATCCGCAGTGCAATACATAAAGAAAAACTAGACATTCAACTCACCCACACCGGCACCACCTTACGCCAACACCTTTCCAAAAAACGCACTACACGCACCCAAGAACCATGCTCCCTAGCAAATTGTCCCATTCCTACCACTGGACTATGCCACCGCACTAACTGTGTATACAATATATCATGCACTATTTGTAACCACTCCTATATTGGATATACTACAAGACAATTACACCAACGTATAAAAGAACACATGAAGACAAATATATCTTCCTTCTTCAAACATACTTCCTCATGCAATACTACACAACAAGACATAAAAGTTTCCATTTTAGCCTCGACCAGGAACCTAGGCGACCTAAGACTGATGGAAGCTATTCTCATTTCCAAACTTAGCCCATTTTTGAATCAAAGACATGAATTAAATTCTACCTTCATCATATAACCTACCCCCCCCCCCCCCGAACCCATCCCCAGATAATACCCCCCCATAATAAACACTATTTGCACAAATCATATCCGTTATACTAAGAATTGACCATTACTTTAGTTAAATAAATTCAACATACAAAGCCAATTAACAGAATAAACCCTTTATAAATTAATACCAAAAATAAGAGATTTGTCTCCCCTTAACCAGCAAACTTTCCATACCTAAAACAATAGGCATTTAAGAGATAAATTAAAACCAATAAATAAGGATTAAACTTAACCAGACATAACTAAATTTTAATATACTGCACCGACAACAAATAATTAGCTATCTACAACACATTTAAAATCTAATGCCGGAATCAGCCTGTTGACAAACATATATACTATAAGTAATATCTACGTTTTATATACGAAAAAAAACAACAAAAAAAACAAAAAAAAACAAAGAAAACAAAACAAATAACAATAATAGTAAATATATAAATAAAAAATAAAAATTAAATAAATAAAAACAACAGACAATTACATATATATATGGGTGTATATATATATATATATATATATATATATTCAAAAAAAAATAAATAAATAAATAAATAAAAAGAATCTATTTAATTTTCCTCTGAATACTTTACTCTGAACACTTCCGGTTTAACCCCCCAGCGCTCCTGGCATTTTCTCGGTACCCGGGATTTTTCTTTTATTTATTTTTGACAAGGAGAGGAAGAAAAAAAAAATCTCTCGAAATATCAAATTGATTCTTGATAATCCGGACATTACAAACTAACACCCTTGCTGTCTAGAAAAATAAACAAACCTTTCGATCTATATCCGACTTATTTCGGTTTTGTTCTGTTTTTGTTCTTCACAGCTTCCAGCAACCCGGATCTTCGCATTGCCTTAAACCTTTTAAAAAACTTTTATTATATATATATATATATATATATATATATATATATATATATATATATATATATATATATAGTGTCAGGTTATATTGAAAAAATCAATAAAGTGCTCAATCGCAGAGGAGTGAGAGCTAATATAATTTATTTGAAAACTATATGTTATATATTTCAGAAACGCCCCGCGGTTTTATCCAGATGAACTAACTTTTTACATTAAAAAAGAATCTCTATGCCTAGTGGAATCGTCGGCGTTGTGAATGAGGTGAAACCATGATGAAAACATGGCGTTATATCGATAAAAAAACGATGTATTCCCGGAAAGATTCCCTAGGAAAAAATACATTGGTCGGGAATTAATTGAGTTTTATTTTATTCATTATTTATATGTTTTATTTTATTCTACTAAGTGTTTTATTTATTTATTCTATTGAAGTTTGGTATTTTTATTTTTATTTTTATTTAGATCGTAGCAGATAACAGTGTCTTAGACAGTGAACATACAAATAGTGCGGTTGAATACGTCGTTTAAAGGTTGTAATTGAAGTCTATTTTTGATGGTTATACCGGGTTTAAATTTATGTATTGCATTTATTATTTATTATATTTTTGTTTTGTGTTTTAAAGATTTTAATGTTGTTTGGTGTTAATATGTTATTAATTAAACACTAAAAATAATAATATAAATATATATATGTATATGTTAATAAAATACATTTAAATAAATATATTTATATATATTTATTTATTTATATATACTTTTATTTTAACTATAGTATGTAAATATTTATAAATATATATATTTATTTATAAATGTATTTTATATATATATATATATATATATATATTACATACATATCTATATACATATCGCAAATGAGCTACACAAAAATGTTAGTGTTTCATTTCCGAAGTTAATCATCAGGCTTCGGGAAAATGTTTCATTCTTGAAACCTACAAATAATAAGCCTAGTTATATTTTCATACTATATGTATGTATGTATGTATGTATGTATGTATGTATGTATGTATGTATGTATGTATGTATGTATGTATGTATGTATGTATGTAAATATATTAAGCCTGATGATATATATTGTTCTCTCAAGTGTAGGGAAGTTATAATTTCAGACGGTCATAAAGCGGTAACCATGTTCACAGAGCCACCTTTAGATCTGCACCTTCCATCTACGTTCACAGTCATATCAAGTTACCACGTGATACGGAGAATTTCAGCTATATTAATGCCAATTACAGCGTAAACATTAAGACAGACTAGAGAAGTCAACGAACTTACTCGGAGTCTTGCTTTGTTGCTAAGTTAATATCTATCTTTAGATATCTCCTAACAGTGCTCAACTTACATTTTCTTAAAGGGACTTCATAATAATATTTATTTATAAACACTGGTATTTACTTACAGAAGTCAGTCAGTGGCAGAGAGTAAATAAAAAAGCTCGGACCTTGGTCCAGCGCTCTTAGTAGCCACGGCTACTACTTTTTCTCATCAACCCATCATGTCAACCCAATATTTCGATGTACTTGCATGACATTTTTCTTTAAATTATCAACCTGAGGAAGTCTTACAATTAAAGACGAAACGTTGATGAATATATAAAACATATCTCTTGGGGTTTCCTTTTACATTTCCCATATATATATATATATATATATATATATATATATATATATATATATATATATATATATAATATGACGATTTCCAGGCTTTAGGGGTGAAACATGTTAATTGCCTCAGCCTGATGATTACCGTCGGGAACTTGCCATAAATATATTTTCATACTACTACTGATTTATTTCACACTATTTAAGTAAATACTAAAAAAAGATATATATAATATATTATATTTCTTTATATTTTATGTGTACATACATGAAATAGTAAAATTATATATATATATATATATATATATATATATATAGTCATCTAGGTAAAGTAAACATCTACAGGGAAGGATCACATTTTCTTTCTGTTGATCGAAAACATCGACATGCTAGTGTCGCAGATTATTTACATGTCAGTATAAATAAAAATAATAATATATACATACATTTTTATATATATATATATATATATATATATATATATATATATATATATATATAGCGCAAAAATGTCATATATATATAGTGATCCATTGTGTGTCTGTCAGTTGGTGCACACGCGAGAATCTACTATCTCTCCGTAACTAATGTCGGTAGATTCTACTTGATAAGGAGGGAGGCAATCTTTTAAACGGTTATAAACCTAGGTCGCCATGGAAACAAATGTGGAATCTAAGAGACGCCATAAGGAAAACGAAGGGGGAAAAGGGTTAAACTGGAACATGGAGGCGATTCCTTAACGAATGAGAAGACGCAGATTATTTGAAGCAAACCGAAGTAGACAGCTGAGATACAAAGCGAAAAGACATATGCTAAAATGAATTGCACTCGGTGGCGAACGTATCTCCGCCAAGGCTAAACTATGAAATAAAACGAAATAATAAATACACATAGAATAAACATCTCTCTATTACTAATGGAGATTTGGTATCTGTTTGCCTGAAGTTGAAACTATACTATTACTTTTATTAATAGCCTATTGTTGTACTATTCTTTAATGACCAATTCAGTTTACTATACTTTTTCAGACTTATGTACTATCTTTCAATGTGTAATTTAGGGTTAAGTGTAGTATCTGTACTGTAGTCATGAGATCATCCCTCAAATCTTAACCCCTCCTTTGGAGTAGTATAATATCTGTTCTGTTGTCATAAGTTTATTCCCACAGGCATTACCTTCTCTCTTCATTTGTCATGTCAACATCCTCCCATACTTTACTTCCTCTTCATGGGAAGGTGCAGTTAGTATATGTTCGTTCGCCATGATACCATCTCTCCAGGCATTACCTTCTCTTTTGGGGGGTAGTGTTGTATCATCATGATACCATCATCGTAGGAATTACCCCCTCTCTTATTTTAGGGATAGTGTAGTGTCTGTTCTTCGGTCATGGTATCGCTCTCCCAAAAGATTACCTTCTTTTTTATGGAATGATAGTTATATACTAGACGAAATAATGACATAAATAATAATAATAATAATAAAAAAAAATAAATAAAAAAAAAAAAAAAATAAATAAAAAAAATGATGATGATGATGATGATGATGATGATGATGATGATGATGATGATGATGAAAAAAAAAAAAAAAAAAAAAAAATTAAGGACTGACTGTCGCTGCAAATAGAACAAAATTGACCAATAGAAAGAGCAAGGAAACTGAAAAAAAAAAACAGCGACAGGATGGGGAGATAAACAGCTACACCGACGAGTTATAAGACTGACCAAAAAATAAGCTCTCGAACAAGTTTTATATAAAACTTGTTCGCGAGCTTTTTATACTAATGGGTCATCGCTTATTGATGGCTTGGGGGACACTCGAGAAATAAAAACATGTAAAGTTGTAAAATAATGGTATCTGAAGAAAATTACAGTAATACCAATAATAATAGGAGCACTAGATACAGTTCCGAAAAACATAGTAAAAAGATTAGGAAATTGGAATCTAAGACAGGATTGACACAATGGAACGAACGGTACATATGGGCTTTCTAGTATTTTAGAGAAGTCTTCAATTTCATAAAGAGTTGTTTCTGATACATCAAATCATCCTAATTTTTTAGTTATTTCTTTTTTTATATGGAAATAGCTCCAGACGAGGCATTAAACCACTTTATGTAAGGAGCTGAAAAAATACTACTTAAATGTCAAAAACTAGCAAACAATAAAAGTTATACGGATAGATTCCGACCCAGAAAGCAGCAATTATTTTCCCTTTGTCAGAAACATCGCTCGTGGAATGTGAGGACTAAAGGACAAAATAAGGGAAGCGAGAGTTACGAGGCTGCCGATAGTAAATAAAAAAACGTACATTTAGTGTAATGAAAGTTTCTGCTTAATTTCTTCGCTCATCCTCCGTCGAAACACAGTAATATTTAAACCACCTCCAACAACAACATATCATTTTGATCGCATATACACAATTTCCATCGCTTGATGTTTGCCCCTTCGAACTAATTATTTACCTATATCGTTTTGTTTCGTTTGTTTGTTTTTGTTAAGACATACTGACCGTTTTTAAGATTATTATATTCAGAAACCACATTCATCATCATTGTTTTCTTCGTGTATCCTGCGTAGCGTGGTCACACTGAATTTCTTTATTGACCATGCACAGTCAAATACATGGCCAGGATCAATCTGGATGTTCTGTCTAGCGTAGGATATACCCCCTGGCATGTATTTCCCTTTGCCGGCCCTTTTTTATTTGGCGATTCCTTCAAACTAGTCATCGGCAAGATACTTCCGGTGCTTGGCCCCAATTTTTTATTTGGCGATTCCTTCAAACTAGACATCGGCAAGATACTTCCGGTGCTTGTCCCCAATTTTTTATTTGGCGATTCCTTCAAACTAGTCATCGGCAAGATACTTCCGGTGCTTGTCCCCAATTTTTTTAAGCCATCTTTTTTAGGACCGTCATGGTGCAGTTTTCAATCGCTTTAAATATCCAGACATTTTGAGTATCGCCGGCAGAATTAATTTCTTTCTACTCTCTAAGAATAGAATTAAATAGTTCTAGTATTATTTTTTAGTATTATTTCTTTTATCTAAATGAACTTTGTTTATATTTTCATTACGTGTGAATCTCCATTTAAACTCTCGTAACTCTGCTATTACCTAGCATAACTTGTATTTTTTTCTTTTCTCGCAATATTTTTTGTTCTTAAAATATCTCCTTTCGACATATCATATAGTCTACGGCCATCTTTAGGTTCTAATAAACTTCTCGTCTCTGCCGCGTCTTTATTTTGCATTTACGTGTTTCGGAAACAATGTTTTGATTATTTTTTTATTTTCACTTTTGTAAATGATCAATAAACCTAAAATTAACCATGCCTCAGAGTTTTGACTGTCGATAAGAGTTTATGTCTATTTCTGCGAAACATACGCATCCCGGAGACAGTATAGTAAAATAGCGGCTTCCAATGGTCGGATTATACGTCGGAACTACGGACCCTACGAACCGTGGCAGTGTAAACACATCCCCAACAGGTTTACGGTTATTCAATACAAAAAATAAAAACAAATCCATCTGACTTACGGACACTACTCAAATAACAGTAGTGCCCATACGTATTCCGGAGAGAGTATACTGGCCTTCTCCTGATATGCCTATATCTGATAACTTTCATTTACGTTCATGTCGCACTAATAGCAGCATGTTTATTTCCGGTAACGTGATTTAAACAATCTCGAAGAATTATCTCCCTTTAATATATCCTGTGTTCATCGAATGCAGTTTATGCTATTTAGTAATGCCACTATACATTCTTTTTAGATACATGGCACGGTGGAGGGTTACTCTTTACACTTCAAATAAAATTAAATAAGGGCAAGTGCATTTCTATCGATATAATAACTCCCCGTCCGTGGAAAACATTACCGCGAGACTTCTTCCCTGTAGATTATAACAGTCATCTTTAGGCCCAATATCAACAAATACTTGTCATAAACCGTCTCATAAGGAATTAAACTGTACATTCTATTGATCAAATGTAGTACTCAAATAGTGTTCCTCATCTTTCGGCTGACAATCATTCTATCTCACTAACACTTATCCTCGCATGGCTCTTGGCCTTAATAAGTAGTGACCCAATAGTAAAAACTGGCGGCCATCATTTCTTATTTTTCCGTTGTCTCCGGTCTGGATTTTGTTTTCACGATGATTTTGTCATTTATGCGCGGTTTTACACGACCTTAAAAAAACACATATTAACTATTGTGAGTAATTAATTGTATTTTCAATTTTTTTTTAATCCATATTCGCCGGAAACAAGGAACATTGCCACTGAGACGCAACAGGCTACTATGATAAAGGCCAGATTTATCGGGGGCATCCTAACTGGGGAGTTGTGCAGAAATTTTAATTTCTGACTGTTGGTACAGTCGGTTAAAAAGGGAGCAGGGAGGGGATTACAAAGACAGACAAGCGATCTGAGAAAAGAAGCTATTAGAGTATTGATTTACTCCTCTCCAGGAGTTAGGCACAAGGCCAGTGTTTATCTTACTCCCACAAGTAATATGTGACCCAAGGTCGGGTCGGGAAAGTGGGGTTTAAAAATTGCCTGGGCAGCCCCGTCGGCATTCCCCGGTAGGGGCGCCTCAGGCAGTAGGCAATAAACTTACTCCTCCCCAAAGAGGGGAGGCGAAGCCTGGGAGGGTGGACTTCCTAAAACTGCACAGGACAGACCCATAGACCGACGTAAATCAAGCCCCGAAGGCCAAGACAATACCAGTGTATGGAGTGCAGTATCCATCGGAACAGATACTACACTTTGATCTTAGCCAAAAGGCCAAGATCCTGTGGAAAGCTTTCTCACATTTGAGGACCTCTACTGTGAAATGGTGTGATTTTGCTGCTAGTCAGATGGATTAGGCGTATCTTTGTTGAGGGGGGGGGGTTAAAAGTGCAGTAAGTTCATTGCAGCACATTCCGTTTCTGTTGAAGTATTTGTAAAACAAGAACAGGGATGCAACACTGTGGCGATGTTACAGGGGCTGGTTAGAGACTCTTCAGTTGAATCAACTAAATTCTCTTTGTATCAGTTGGGGATACGTCCTGGTCAATCAGTCCAACATTAACTTTGTTGCTGTCGGGTTTATGAATGGTCCTGTTAAGTCTCAAGCGGTTCACCCTTTGAGATAGGATTAGTTTATCGCTAATTACCCTGTGATTCCTTACCAGGGAATGCCGACGGGGTTGCTCAGACATTTTTTATTTGCAGCGTGGGTTTATCCGGGTGAACTGGCTTTTAAACTTAACACCTGACCTCGTGTCTAACATCCTGAAGAGGTAAATAAAATTAGTTTAGACAGTCTTTTTTTAATCCTGTTGAAGATGGAAAGGCAAGTGGTTGGTGCACCAGCCCAGATGTAGCAGGAATACTTACTGCATAGGCTAATGGTGGCTTCGTAGAGATATAGGATACTGGCAGGTGTGAGAAGTTTTCTAGCTCGGCAGTTCATTCTATGTGCTTATACCAATTCATGTTCCCTGAGAATGTTAGGCCGAGGGATTTGAAAGTTGGCCTCTCGGGAAGGGTGATAGCCATAGCGATTGGTGGTTGGAAAGGTGTCATAATTGTTAAAGTAAAAGAACCTTTGTCTTCGTAACATTTAATGTGATGATACATTTTTGCCTTAGGTTATTTTCTAAGGATTCAGCCATTGCCTTGGATGTGTTTGCATTTAATTTGTCTGCATGTCGAGAATATAGCGCGCTGTCATCAACAAATATAGCCAACTCGTACACAATTGCACCACATAAGTCGTTTAGGAATATTAGATAACATATAGGTTCAATCATCGACCCCTGGCCACGTCTGAATTGATGTCATTTTGTTTTACTGTATGTCCAACGAGAAGGAACTGGATTATTCTTTTAGCTAAAAAGGATCTGATTATATTAAATATTCGTCCAGTAATTGCGTAGGAGTTTATTTTCCTGAGGTGACCTTCATGCCAGACATTGTCATTGGCTTGAATATAGCAATTGCTACTGCTTTAGCTTCACCTGCATAATCAAGTGTGTGGTATATGCGTTCAGAGATGGCCGTTAGGATATTTACAGTAGAACCGGTTTCTAAAATCCCTACTGTTGTTCGGAGAGAGGTTTAGCGCTTTCAATGTGGTGAACTATAGCGAGATTGATTAATTATTCGAGGATTTTCAGCCGGAAGAGAGTTATGAGGCTATAATTTTGCAGGTCAGTTCTTTCACTAGGATTCTTGAAAACTGGTACCACAGAGGCAATTTTCCAGCTTTCAGGGAAGCAGGATTCTGCAAGGCATTTGTAATATATTTTAGAGGGGACATACGGTTGCTTAGCAGAGCATTCCTCTATTAATATAGTAGGGATAAGATCTTGTCTTATATACAAATACTCGAACACATGGTGAGAGCGATTGTGGTGTCATGCCTCTAAAAATAGTATTGATGTTTAAATGGTTACACTAGATCTGACATGAATTGAACTTAACATATCGCGATTCCGTAATCTGAGGCTTTATCCATTACGTCAATCCTGAACAGCGATATAATTCATAGCCGTCTAATTACTAAATACTAAAGTTAGACATACCTGAAGAGGGACCCTAACTCCCTCTTTGGTTTTAGAAGGCCAGGCTCTCAAGTATCGCCCTTTTCTTCCGGTTAATGGATTGATTTATTGTCATTCGTGTGAGGGGCTTCTATCGGGTGATGCCGACGTGTCAAATCACGAATATTTTACAGCCATATAGACGGTTCTTTTTTTTGGGGGGGGGGCGGCTGGATTCCCCTTCATTATTTTTTTGTTGTTGTTAAGGCTTATTGTACATACGGCACACGAAACCTGCACAAATTCCATGGTGCTCCACTAACTTCCTATTGTCAAATATACATGATCGTTTGCGAAGCCATGCTCTTCTCAGAACAAGATCATCAGTTTGTTGATGAGTGAAACTGAAACTACTGCTACTCGTGGATTGCCCTTTTGGCTAACATCAAAGTGTAGTATCTGTTCCGATGGATACTACACCCCCATAAACTGGTATTGTCTTGGCCTTCGGGGCTTGATTTACGCCGCTCTATGGGTCGGGGCTG
>OY744516.1:104733116-104743116 GCA_963556195.1 Sepiola atlantica | reverse complement strand
CACTTTACCCCAATTGAAATGAATGTATATTGATGAAGCCCCTGGCTTTGATAAGCTTCTATGACTGCCCTGCATTCCAGGCTTGAAATGAAATACTTACATGTAGCTGGACAAATAGTTGGATCATGCTATCGCAAATAATTTTCATTTCTTCCTCTATGTACCTAAGACTAAACGAAGTTACCATGAGCGGAGTTTTATTCAAACAACTACCCGTTGGTGGAACACAATACAATGGACAGCTTCCCTGCTGACTACAACATGGTTGTTTTCAAGTCCAATCTAAACAGATTCTTTTTGAGATGCCATCTTAAATAATCAAATTCTATCCAGTTTCAACTATTGTAATAATCATCACGATGTTATCTCACCCTTCACCTGGCACTCATTAACCTTTATCCTCAAATGGCATTTAAGCCTTGATAAGCGGTGTCTCGTTAGTACATAAACAATTATTACACTATCGTTTTGCAATTTAATTCCTATTAATTACTTGAAATCATTGAAATGAAACTAATCGATGAGAAGAAGACCACTCCTCCTCCCCCTTTCTTTACGATAAAAAAGAAGACAAAAATAATCGATAAAAAGACAAAAGTAATCGATGAGACGAAACTAATCAATAAGAAGAAAGCAGATAAAACTCACTTTCTCTCTTCCATTCGATCTGTTTTAATAATAATAATAATAATAATAATAATAATAATAATAATAATAATAATAATTATTATTATTATTACTATTATTATTATTATTATTATAAAGGAATATCGTTTGTCTATATCAAAAGTGAAATAAATTCTTTTCTCTCTTAATTATCAGATATTATGGAGATTAAGCTTCTCCTTCGCTAATAAAATTTAAATTTGCATACGTAATTATTTGTTCCTTTCTTTTTGTTATTATCATTTATTATGAAGATTAAGCCTCTCCTAATTTGCTCTTTAAAATATATTTGCATACGTGATTATTGTAGCGAGGCGGACCCACGTTCGTTCACGTTTATTATTATAAAAACAAGAACAAAATGAAAATAAGAGAAATAATCTGGCTTTGGAACTAGGATTGTACTATTCTGCCACAGGAAGCCACTCCCCAAGAAATTACCCCCTCTTTTCAAGTGGGGGGGGGGCGAAGAGATTACAACACTCGTCGCCTCTTCCTTTGAGAGTGGGTATGGGTGTATTGCCTGTTGTCTGAAATGGCTTTATTCGTGAGGGTGTGCCGACACGACTACCCAGTTATTTTTCAAAAATTCCCCTTTTTGCGAAACTGGATTGCTCCCATAAATAAACTATTAGCCCTGGTGGTCCTTTCTTTAGGGACATAAGGATAACCAACCATATTTCAGCATCATGTTTATTTTCCAGATATATTTAACCATAAAGATGTGAGTATATTTCAAATATTACACCTACTGTCTTATATATATATATATATATATATATATATATATATATATATATATATATATAGGCAAAACTGATATCTCAGTGTTCAGTGTACTGTGAAAATCTCAAGTCAAAGGATACAATACGTTTCATCCATTATACAATCAATAATTCTTTCGTAAGTCAATCTTACAAGAACTACTTAACAAAGTGTCAAATTTGTCTCTTGTGAGAAAGCTAGTAAATAGAAAAAACATATATAAAGTAAAGTCGGACTCTTACTCGACTTTTGTCATTGATAACCTGCTTCCTACACAATCAATATCTGATTTTGGTTCGTCAGTTCTTTTAGTGTATCATTACACCATGTTGTTACGAACGATAGAATGTAATTAAATTTAATTTATTATAGAAAATACTGTAACCGGGTCGAAATTATATGCATACAGACGCCATTTTACCAAAGACAATGTGAGTCTGTATTCGTCAATACAGAGTTATTTCCATTTTATTTTGAACTAAAAACAGTATAGTTTAAAACAAAACAAAAATAATTGCAAATAAAAACACTACCGGGTAAAGCCAGTTTATGACAGCTAGTTTAATAATGAATAAAAAAAAAGGAATTTGGTTTAGAGAAAGAGCTAAATATTTGTTGAACGCAACTTTCATCCCATCTGCATCCTTTCTCTTTCTCCCCCCTCTCTCTCTCTCTCTCTGTTTCGCAAATGGTTCAATATAACATAAAAAAAGTCATCAGCAGCTGACTGTCTGATTGACCATGTGTCAGTTTTGTTTTTAGAAAAACTACCAGAAAGAAAGAAAGAATATATCTTTTATGACCCCTAGGTACTAATTTGGTTCATGTTACTCAAAAGGAATGGATATTACAGTACTTTGTTTTTAACATAACGGGGTGTATGTGATCCGATAATGTAAGGGTTTTGAGTGTATCATTGGTAGTTTCTGAGTTTTAGTCGGACACACACAGTCGAAGATACGACTTTTCTTTATGTAATTGACTAGCAGATATGTTTCGTATACATATAGAAAATAGTTTCTCTCTTTCACTCCCTTTTTTCTTTTAATGTCTATCTCTCTCACCCTCCTTTTCTCCTTCAATTTCTCCCTCTATCTATTTCTCATTTACTCTTTAATTCCAATGTGCAGGCGAATTTGACCTAAATAAAATGTTCTGCTTAGTTATAGAAAAAGTTTTCTTTCTCTCACCGCTCTTTTCTATCTGTTTCCATCTTTCTAGCTCTCTCTTTTTATCCCCCTTTCTCTCTTTTATAAATAAAATATTTTGTTTAGAAATAGAAAAAGTATTTTCAGGAATTCAAAATTTCAAATCCTCTTACCTGAACGAATCTGGTTTACCCTTCACGTATAAATATTAAAGTATATTTCTTTTATATTACCTGCCTGGATCAACACGAAATCCGATAATATATGTTTGGTAATTGAATCTTGTTGAGTATCTGACATCTTACCAGACACAGAAACACTCGCAGAATAAAAATCCGACTTTTCTTTATATAATAGACTAGAACCTCCGGGACTAGATAGTTTGTCTAGTGTATATATATATATATATATATATATATATATATATATATATATATATATATATATATATATATGTGTGTGTGTGTGTGTATGTGTGTGTGTGTGTGTGTTTGTATATATATGCTAATATTATTAAATAATACTGAGTGTTTTTACTTGATAAGATATTTTTTTCAATTTACGGAATAGTCCATTTAGTATTTCGGTAAGAAGTACTCGCGAGAAAATAAACAAAAATGGAACAAGAAACCTACGGAACTTACATACGCTAATTGGACTGAAATACTAAATGAAGTATTCGAAAAACTGAAAAATAAAAAAAAGTCTGATCAAACATAAACACTCTGTGTTATTTAATACTGTTTGTCTAAATGAAAATATGTGGCTAAATAAACAGACACACAATATATATATATATATATATATATATATATATATATATATATATATATATATATATATATAAATAGAATGAGAGAGATACGAGTTCAAATTAAAGTATATATGTTCAATAGTTTTTAACGCCAATACATAGTTAAAGCCAAATAAATTATTTTCGACTATTAAAAATATTTCAAGCGTTATTGATAATATTTAACCATTCATTTATTTATTTATGCTTTTATTATCGCTTATGTTTTAATTCATGCTTTGAAGCATAACGTAAATCTATGACGTCACAACACAGCTATAATTATGTTGTTAAATTAATGCTTAAAGATCTATTCATGAGAAAATGTAAAAAGCTCAGTTCGTCGAACAGTACACTGAATATCTCGAGGTTTTGATTTCGATTTTTGGTCATGGCATCCGCGTTATTTGTTGGGAATTTATTATATAGTATCAATGCAATATTTTCCATTTCTAAAAGAAGTTAAAATATTTCGATATCGATGTGTATTTCTTACGTTTAAAAAACTGACAGACAGACACACAGACACATATACACATGGAGAAAATGCCCTTATATTTTGAGTGGAATGTTTTTCTTTTTTCATTCTTTTCTTTCCTTCTTTTTGTCTTTTTTCCTTCTCTCTTTATCTTTTCTTTCTTTTTTTCCTTACCTTCTCTGCTACATTAGTTCCTTCGTCTAGTCTTATAGTCTCCGCACCTTACTTTATTAAACTTTATATTTCCTTTTTCTTAATTTCCATTTTTATTGCTCCCCCCTCTCTCTTTCCTTACCCTATTTTATGCCTTTTTTGCTCTCTATCTCCTCTCCCATCTTCATCTAACAACCCTTCTCCCACTCTTTATGCTTTTGAAGTACCCTATGAATCCCACCCGGAAAAAGCCCGTACCCGACCCTCTACCTGAGAACATAAAACATACTTCTACCATTTTTTCACCGGAAATGGATACAGACACATGTCTACGCACGCATGCGCACATAGAATCACACACATGTACACAGAGACAAAGAAACGCTCAGCCATACACACACATATACTTATACACAAAATGAAAACATATCAGGTACGCATGCCTACAATTACTTGAATACAAAACAGTAAAAGTAAGAGACTGAATTATAAAGTAAAGCGAGAGATAAAGGTTGAATCAGTTACCTTTACATTTTTGTAATAAATACAGATAAAAATTACTCTCCCACAAACACAGACACGCATATATATATATATATATATATATATATATATATATATATATATATATATATATATATATATATATATATATATAGTACACGTATTGTATTAGTTTCTGTAGATGTTAAATGCGTTGGAACCTAAGTGTTAATAAAAAGTGCTCAATAACAAGTAGAGCTGTTCTTAAGTATACATTTTAATTCATACAAACATTATTGATTACATATGTGCATACATGTTTCGGTTGTACTCTTCGCAGAGAGTGAACCTCTTCAGACCAAAGACGACACTTCTCTGTCGTATTTGGTCTGCAGAGGTTCACTCTCAGCGAAGAGTACAACCGAAACATGTATGCACATATGTAACCAATAATGTTTCTATAAATAAACATTTATACTTATATATATATATATATATATATATATATATATATATATATATATATATAAGACTAATATTATACGTTTAGAGAACTGAACCTATAGTGAAATGATTTAAGCTCAATATACGAGATAGAGCAATTATAAAGATAAATGAAGGAAGAGAGATAAAGATATGCGGATGACAAATCTATTTCATCTTTGATTGTTCAATGCAAGGTGCACTTGATAAACACATGTTAATGTTTCTTTACATATATATATATGTATATATATATATATAAATAAATGAATAAATAAATATATATATATATATATATATATATATATATATATATATATATATATAAACACACAATATATATATGTGTGTGCTTATATATATTTCTCTCCATATATAAATATGTATAAATGTATATAGTGAAGTATGAACATATATTTATCGCAATTTAGTTACACAGAGGCGTCCGCAGGAAATCGTCTGGCACTTAAGCTGACAATTCCCGGCGGAGATGAAACGCTTTTGTGTAGCTTAATTGTAATACATATCTTTTCATACTTAACTACTGAGCTCTACTCAAGTGTGCAGCACTGTTGAAGTAAATACTGAAAACGTCTATACGGAATATATCATATCACATTATAATATAGTACATGTATACATGATATAATAATAAACACAATAATATATATA
Source organism: Sepiola atlantica (assembly GCA_963556195.1). Lineage (NCBI taxonomy): Eukaryota > Metazoa > Mollusca > Cephalopoda > Sepiida > Sepiolidae > Sepiola > Sepiola atlantica. Next base: position 104,737,475 of record OY744516.1, on the reverse strand, counting down.
TATATATATATATATATATATATATATATATATATATAAGCAATTGTGTTTTGAAGCCAAGCAATGCATATATTCTGTTTTAAATAAATATTTATTTAGCATAAAATTGAGGCAAACGGTTACAAGCAGAGAGGATGCAGAATATAATAATAAAAATACAAATCAAGATACATTTTCTTTTAAAATTGTTACTTTCATGTATTTGTGTTTTGGTTTTGCGATCATTTCGCTAGAGAAACCTAGCTTTGTCAAGCAGAGAGATTATAGAAGTAGTAGCAGTACCTGTTGGTAGTTGTCCGTCAGAATGGAAATCGGACGAATATGTTATTTTTTTTTAAAATTACTGGTCTCTTGTTTTTGAATATGGGAAACGCTGTGCAGCGTAGAAAGATAAAAATTGGTGAGTTCATATTCTTTTACAGTATCTGTTGGTAGTTGTCCGTCAGAATAGAAAATGGGACGATGATGTTATTATTTTGTTTATGAAAGTTAAAATAAAAAAAACAATCTGTCTTTATTTCTATTTTCATTATTATATTCTGCATCCTCTGTGCTTGTAGGCGTTTGCCTCAATATTATTCTAAATTTCTGAAAAGATGATTTAAAAAAATATGAACTCCCCTAATTTTTAAATATTTATTTATTTAAATCCAACTAAGTTTCGACTTTACAAGTCCTCATGAGGCAATAGTTACATTTTTTTCTCTTTTTTTTCGGAATATATCATTAGAAAATCCGTGTTGTTTGGGTTAGGGTTAAGTTTAAAAAAATGTATTCGTCATGAGGGAAGCGCGGCCGCGCATAAATGTATTAGAAGTATTTCTCGTTTTAAAAGCGTTGGGAATTATGAATAATAAATTGTGTTTTGAAGCCAAACAACGCATATACTCTGATTTAAATAAATATTTATTCATTTAAATTCAACTAAGTCCTGACTTAAATAGATAAATATTTATTTAAAACAGAATATATGCGTTGTTTGGCTTCAAAACACAACTTCTCATCCATAATTCCCAACACTTTCAAAACGAAGACCAACTTCTACTACATCTAATACATCATGACAAATACATAAAAAAACACTTACATGACCACACGGATTTTCTAGTGATATCATGTCACGAAAAAAAAGGAAACCATGTTAGTATTTCCTGACGAGGACTTTTTAAATCCAAACTTATTTAAATATTTATTTAAAACAAAATATATGCGTTGTTTGGCTTCAAAACAATTTCTTATCCACAATTCCCAACGCGTTAAAAACGAGAACCAGCTCAGTGCCTATCCGACGTTTCCTGGGGGCTGAGAAGTAATTTAATTTTGATTTTTATTTGTTTTGACATTTTATACATTTTTTTAGTGAAATATGAGTTATTCCCCTTTGCTAATTAAGATTTTTCAGTCATAATTGAAAAATGTTTCCATAATACCAGATATCCGCGTGGGGCAACATAATTTTAAAAAATAAACTGGAGCGAAGTCTGTTAGTATAGTGCCAATAACATGATACAACAACAAATGAAAATAGATTCGTCAGAATCCAAGTCTGTTAGTATAGTGCCAATAACATGATACAACAACAAATGAAAATAGATTCGTCAGAATCCAAGTCTGTTAGTATAGTGCCAATAACATGATACAACAACAAATGAAAATAGATTCGTCAGAATCCAAGTCTGTTAGTATAGTGCCAATAACATGATACAACAACAAATGAAAATAGATTCGTCAGAATCCAAGTCTGTTAGTATAGTGCCAATAACATGATACAACAACAAATGAAAATAGATTCGTCAGAATCCAAGTCTGTTAGTATAGTGCCAATAACATGATACAACAACAAATGAAAATAGATTCGTCAGAATCAAAGTCTGTTAGTATAGTGCCAATAACATGATACAACAACAAATGAAAATAGATTCGTCAGAATCCAAGTTTAATATGTCAGCTTAAATGTTATTCAGGTTCAACTTTTAAAATTTCACAAGATACATTTCTATATATCTATCTATCTTTTACCAAGATTTTATTAAATTACGTTATAAAATCGCTTTAATATACACATAAAGCTGCCTTTCATCATGATCATGATCATCATCATCATGATCATCATGATCATCATCATCATCATCATCATCATCATCATCATCATTTTATTATTATTATGTTTATTATTATTATGTTTATCGTCAGTTTTACATCCCGTTATGTGTTGGACGGTTTTTAGGAATTGACTTACAAACTAACCTCGGACCAGGTCTTTATTTATCCCTCTTTCATTCAAGTCGATCCTATCACTCCCATCCCCTGGTTCCCTTAACCTTTCCCTGGCAATTGACACTGCTACCCACAATTTCTCTACACCTATCTCCCAAGCACTCTTATCCGTGTTTTCTATGTGACTGTCCAGTGATGTGGCCCCATTTTGGGAGCTTTATGGTGCGGAATAAACCTTTATTTACCATTACCCACAGTTTCTACTCTGACCCAGGGCAGTAGTAGTTGTCTGAGCCATTATCTATGGGTTAAATAGAAAGTATAGTTTAAAGCTTATTTGTGTAAAAAAGATGCACCTACAGAAATAAGTAATTTACAAATCAAGCGTATACTACCTAAGCCAACGGTTGACATGCCCTTAAATCCAATAGCAAACCAACTTTTTTTGATTGCATATTGTCCGCTGACTTAGATGATAAACCAAACCTTAATACGCAATTGCATTGCCCAAAATTTTCTTATGTCTGTCTAAGCCCGGACTATGGATTAAAACGAAACTATCGTTTGCAGACTATTTGTTTGCAACTTATACGCCGACAAAACATATTTGTTTACATCGGATGTAAAGACGACGAAGATGTAATCAGCAAAGTGGTAGTGCTGCAGTAATATGCTCTACAGGCGGGAATAACCTTGACACAAACTCTGTCCATGGACATTTCGATTGACGCTAGGTATATGGAAGGAGAATAGACACATCTCCTCGGTGTGATATCAAGGCAAGTTTTTTCTGTGAATGTCTTGTAAGGAGGAACGAAAAATTGTGGGGTCGCCGTATAGATGTTATTAAAGATACGGACCTGCGTTTGTGTGTGTGTATGTGTGTGTGAGAGAGGGGAGGGTGAAAGAGAGTGGGAGGGAGAGAGAGAAGTCGAAAATGAGAAAGAGAGAGGAAGGTGAAACCTGCACACCCAAACACGTGTCTGAAAGATTAGAAAAGGAGTGTTTCCAAAATAACACATTTTCCACACAGCCCTGTAAATGTTCAGGGATAAAAATACTTAAAATAAAAGGGTGTGTTTATACCCCAACCAAAAACAAATTCCAAAATACAGGCAGAAAATCAAGGGTAGGTACTTACTACTCCCCTCACATAGTTTCGAAAATTACGTATCCAAGATTGTTTTCAGGAACGTATCAGGCTAAATCGTCTGCTAGAATCTTTGCTTAGCTTGTAAAACTATAAGCAATTTTTACAGTTTCGTCATTAAAAGCTGCACATAACAACTGGATGCTTGGTACGACTAATATGTAGAGGAACGTCGACCTCTCCTTGCAAAATCTTCAAAACCCTAACGTCGTCATCTGAATAAGATATACATGCGACTAGGGACCGCTTGTGAAATTAATATTCCCTATAAACTTTCTCCTTCAGAGGAAGCCGGTTCTACCCGCCTAGAGTGAATACCGCTTCGTTTCGTGTTTTTTTTCTGCCGGTTCCGCCATACACCGTTGGATCATTCTACTGCTGCAGTACATACCTGACTCCAGATACAATCTTCTACCCATATAAAAGTCAGATATGCCCAAAGATGGAATACTGTTGCCGTATCTAGAAAAGTTCCGCTCAGAGTACGTTTTCGTGCCTTGACAGAGTACACATCTAGTGGGGTATAATCTCTTCCCTTGCCTACCCTCCCTTACTCACAGAAGAAACGTTGTTAGTCTTTCCCTAAATCATAAATAGTTAGCTCGAATGTGTACGACTGAGCTCCAATCTGTGGCGCCTCCTGGTCAGACATTCACAGCAAGAACTCGCCATCTTATAAAAACTACAAAAGAGCTTTCTTTCTTTCTCGAAGTGCCTAGCGTCAGACAGAAATTCTATGAAAAGAGTTTCTTTCCATAAAGTTTCAATCTGTGTAACTCGTTCCACAAGACTATTTGCCTGCAGACGAAAAGATGGCCGTTTTCAAATCCAACGTAAACAAAAATTTGTACTTTACCGTTCTAATAAGTATTCAATTTTGTTCAGTTTCTTTCTCATTTTCAATCGTCTAATAATATACTTCATCATCCAACTGACACCCCATCCCTAATCACTGGGTGGCTTCTACTTTGATAAGTATATATATATAAATA
>OY744516.1:104728116-104730616 GCA_963556195.1 Sepiola atlantica | reverse complement strand
TTTGTTTGTTTTACGAATGTAACTATATTGTATAATGTATATTATTATTTATAACAGAGAAACGCGCAAGTACTGACCAACAAATCGATTTATCCTTTTTTTTTAATTGTACAATTTGGGACGAAAAAACCCAATGAAGTTTATTTTTTAAAGATTGAAAAAAAAAAATATTTTTCATAAGTTGCCCCAAAAATATCAATAAATTGTCAATAAACAATTCAGAGATCCATTTAATGTCTTAATATTTCATACAAAATATCTGGCCTAGACCCTGGGAGTTGAAAAAATATCGGGTCAAATCTTCCTTCTCCCCCCCCCCACCCCTCAAAAAAAAATTAACTGGGGCAAGTTTTCCTAGGTCGGGCAAAAACATTTATTAAAATTAAAAGATTGAAAAAAAAGGTGAAAACGTCTATATTTGAAATCTCTAACAAAAGCAAACTGTTTACAATTTTAATATTCGATAATAGATTTTTTAAGATAAAGAAAGATATCTAATCTACTTTCGGTTCGGAAAAAACAACAAATTAGTCAGAAAGTCTAATTATTTGCTTTTTTAAATTAAAATTTAAGATATTTTCTTTAATTTAATTAAGTTTAAACATTGGTTTAATTGTAGAATAGGGACCGCTGTTTTCTTTCGCTTATTTCGTTTGGTATTCGTCCAAATTTAGGATGAAACTGATTGCTGGTGTTAATTGTATTTTTGATCCTGAAAGAAAATTCTGATTTACTTTTTAAAGTGTTGAGAATCTAACTTTAATTCAAGGTTTTAATCGCTGGCGGCCATGTTGGTTTTTATTGTTTTTTTTTCCTTGAACTAATTTTTTTTCCTTGGACTAAAGATATTTTTACTGCTTTAACATTTTATTACACACAAAAAAAAACTTTGAACATTCTATTTACAAAAGCAAGTTTTAACGGAATTTAACGAATTTAAAAGCAAACATGAAAAGGTTAAAACATACTAGTGGTGAATTTAAGAATAACAAAATGTCGCCGAAAAGACGACAGGTAAAAATGTGTCATAAAAGTTCAATTTGATATATGCTAAAAAATAAATTAGAATTTTTTGTCAAGACAAAATGTACCATTTCACTCCAAAAATCGATTTTATCGAACATTTGGGTGAATACCGAGCGAAATTGGCGAGAAAATCCAACGGCCCCTATAGTATAATTGAACCTAAAATTCTTTATTTTAAAACACGAAATAACAGAAAAATTGGCTTATTTATTCAATCACAATAAACATCCTTTTCATAAATACAAAAAAGTTCAAATCTGTAAGAAAATAACTTCAAAGACATCTATAGACTCACTGGCGACATTTGTTGCCCAAATTGTCTTCTGCCTTAATAAAAGTGTCCCATCAAAAATGTAACATGTCAATGTAAAAATGTTCTGTTTTCAAGAAATCTATAGACGCATTGGCATTTAAAGACATTAGTGCCAAATTGTCTGTCTTCCCATAGAAAATCTAACACATAGATGTAAAAATCTGAGAACTTCAAATGTTCTCCTTCTTTCTCTCTGTCTCTCCTTCCCCATCCCTCTCTCTCCCTATATCATATACATTTACCAGATATAATTTTTAAAAATAACTCAGAGTAAACTATGAGACTTTCTCTTCTTTTCCTTTTTATTGCTGAATAAAAAACTAATGTTTATAAGAAAAAAAATCAAATTATTTTGGAGCGAGGAGCGCGGAGCGATAAAACCACCGCTCTTTAGTCCCAAATGGAGTTGCTCCCGCTCCACTCCCGCTGAATATAAAATGAGCTCTCCTCTCCTTCGCTCCAGCAAAAAGGAGCGTGCTCCTGGAGCGCGCTCCTTTTTGGAGGGCTCTGTAATGTCCTGTATATATATATATATATATATATATATATATATATATATATATATATATATATAGTTCACCTAAACAAGGTAGGCCGCCATTTTTGACCTAAGGGGTTACTGAGAAAAAGGGTGAAAGTTTTTTTTGGGTGAAAGGTCAACCTAAATTGCGAGCTGTGCAGCGAGATGTCTATTTATATTAGTTTTAAATTTCTGCATGTCAGTACCGTCAGTGAAACAGGAAGCAACGAGGGAGTTCCAGAGTCCAGCAGCGCGAGGAAAGAAGCTTTCTAAGTAGAAAGCTCTTCGGCATCTGGGGACCTCCACAGTAAATGGATGGGATTTGACTGATTATCGGTTTGGTTTAGTAAATTTACGTCGTGGGGGCACCAGAGCAGCAAGTTCATCAGAGCACAATCTGTTGAAGTACTTGTAAAACAGGCACAAGGAAGCAACATTGCGGCGATGGGACAGGGGCTGGAGCTTGGTGGATAGTGAGGGACCTATTAAGTTTGTGACTCTTTTTTGGACCTTGTCTAAGAGGGAGAGGCTAGTGGATGATGCCCCAGCCCAGATGTGGCAACAATACTCCATGCATGGGCGGATGGTGGCCCTGTAGAGATATAGGATAATGTCAGGTGTGACAAGTTTACTAGCACGGT
>OY744516.1:104688116-104723116 GCA_963556195.1 Sepiola atlantica | reverse complement strand
ACGTACGTACGTATGTGCCACCCTGTATCTCATCAGCTATTTGATGGATTCAGCTGACTTTTGGTAGAGATAGAGGTTCTAGGGTCTAGTTGATGGCATTTTAATTTCAGTTTACCATATACCTTAGTTTTCCAGAAAATTAAAAAAAAAATTAAAAATGACCATTGTATTGAGGCATAGCCTTTACAAAAGTAGTGACATTCCATGATAAATGCCAGTATACTGAAATCATATTCCCTTAATAGGGTTAAGATGAAAATTCATATACACTGAATGTACAAAAGCAAGGAAATTCCCAAATTTTTCAATTATTCAAATGTTTCAGAAAAATCGAGTAGGCCGCTCTTTCTTTAGAGCGACCGACTCGATTTTTAAAAAAATTGCCAGTGAAATGGCAAATTTGTTTCTTCTCTCATTCTTCTCTTTAGATCACATTTAAATACGTTTTGAAATCACAAAAATGTTAACGTTTCGTGTTTGAAAAGTTTATTATTTTAAACTAGCAAGGCTACCACGTATTACCCGGGGAATAGTAATTTATTTTTGTCAATGGGAATTGATTTCCGACTGTTGTCACACGCGAGGTAAATATTCCTGTACAAACCGAAAAGAAAACTTATCGAGGTTAAACTTACAAAAAAAACACAAAAAAACGCGAGTTTCATTTTACTAAAAGAAGAAATATCCAAGTAAAGTTAAAATAAAGAACGCGAGATAATAAAGTAATAGCATATCCCTCTTTATGTTTCCCCCTCTCCCCTTTTTCTCTCTTCCGTTAACGACGCCGTATTATTATGTTATTTTTTTTTGTATTGTTTGAAGCAATAGTTTTATCAATAGTAAAAGAGTAAATGAGATGCTGAGAACAGATACTACATTTACATTATTTATTCGCACAGAATATAAAAATTTAAATAACGAACCAATTAGGCAGAAGGCCATTAAAACCATGTGGAAAATGGAGGTCGTTGTTCATCCTTGGTCAAAAGTAATAAAAATGTCTATCTTACCCTTAACTAGAATCATCTCAGTCACCACAATATCACATTTACTCCTACTTAAAATATCTCCAAATTGTTGAAAACATTTTTTTTCATTAAAGCATTTATTTGCAGAAAATCATTGGATAGAAATGGGGAGTGAAATCTTAGGTAAAAGGACCAAGAAACTATAAAAACATGTTTTTATAACTTGGAATTTATGAATAAATTAATCCCCCTTAACAAAAACCCTGATTTAATCTATTATTGTATTATTTTTTAATAGGAATAATTAGTGCAGTATCGGCTCTCTTGTCATAGGACCGTCCTCACAGGAATTATCTCCCACTTTTATGAGGGGATGGAGGAAACCAGCCCAGTTTTTACATCCTCCGGTCAGAGAGGCTTAATGTAGTATCTGTTTTTTTTGTCATGATACAAGCTTCCCAGGGACTATCTTCTTTTTTTCAGGAGGTGGGGTAGTGGCAGTGTAGCAACTTTTCTGTAGCTATGATTCTATATTCACAGGCATTACCTTCTGCTTTTATGGGGAGATTTTCCCAGGTATTACATCCTCTATTTTGGAAGGGTTTATATCAAAATCAGACCGAGGATGGTTTGTTCTTTCTCGGCCTGAGGTATGGTCCTGTGCAGTTCTAGGAAGTCAATCTTCCCAGGTTAGGTTAGTTTATTGCTAATCGTATTAATCGCCCTTACTGGGAAATCTCGACGGGGCTGCCCAGAAAATGTTTGTTCAGTCAGAGTGCTTTTCCTCTAGGGTGCTGGTTTCCAATCCAACTTTCCGACCTTATCTCTAATCTTCCCGCTGTGGGAGGAAAATATATATTTCATATAGGGATTAGTGTAGTAACTGTTCTGTTGTCGAAATACCATCTTCTCATGTATTACCTCCTCGTTTGAGGGAACAGTGTAGTATATGTTCGTTCGTCATGATGACATACTCCCATACATTACTACACTTTTTATCGACTTGAGAAGTGTAGTATCTGTTCTATAGTAATGATACCATGCTTCCAAGTATTACCCTACGATATTTTGATGTATGGGCTAGTGCAGTATCTTTTCTGTGGTCATGAGGTCATTCTTCCAAACATTATCTTCTCCTTTGGGGGAGTAATGCAGTATATGTCCTTTTGCCATTACTCTTAGATCATAACCTCTTTTTTAGGGTAGTATTTAGTCATTTATTATACCATACTCCCAGACATTACTCTTTTAGGGCCCATTGTAGTATATGTTTCTTCGTCATATTACCATCTTCTAAGGTATTACATCCTCCTTTGGAGCGTAGTGTAGTAAACCGCATAATCACGTTGTCACACCGGTTCCTGATAGATCACCAAAGTTAAGCGACGCTGGACCTGGCCAGTACAAAATGAGTGACCATTTTGAAATACTAGGCGTTGTAGTTTATCTCCCCGAACCGAGATATACATGCTGACTGGGGACCGCATGTGGATCTGTATTCCCCATATACTTCCACTTTCAGTGGAAGGCGAAATTCCTGACGCTAAGCGAATACCACAAAAAGTACTATAACAGATTATTCGTTTCGTAGTATATGTTCGTTCGTAATGATACCATCGTTCCAGGCTAACAACCATATGCGAACGGCGGGAGCATATATTTGCCAATATATATAAAATATTTTAATTGTAATTTTTTGACAAAGCTTATATAATGAGTATTCTTTTAGGAGCAACAAATACGAACGGTGTACAACAAGACAAAGTATCAGTTTTGCTGTTGTATTAATGAAAAAAAAAATTAGAATATCTTGAAAATCTCTTGAACCAGTACTTTTACAAATATAACCCAGTTCTAAACTTGGCTTATACAACCGAATATAGTCCCGTTTCTTCGCCCCCGGGGCTAAGAAGAATTTGCTGTTTGAAGATAACGGCAAGAGTTAATGGCTTTAACCCCTTGCAGGAAACATAGCCCTTTTAGAACGACCCCTGCCACGCTTCTGAGAGTCGATGTCAGCCTCCTCGTTTCCCTATCGCATTTGTTCCAGGGTGACCTACTTCTACTGCGATTTTAAATTATGTCTCCAGTTCTGCGTGAATACATATCACTACATTACTTACCGCTATAGAGCGATATATACATATATATATATATATATATATATATATATATATATATATATATATATATAACTTCTTTGTAATATAGTAGGAAAAATCCCAGTAGAGTGCTCGATTAATTAAGAATTAATGTTAAAAATTAAGAGCATAATATTGATTTATTTTGGTACAGAAAAATTAGTACAACATTCGTACCGTCGGTTTCAAGGTCGGCAGGGAGGATTTAATGTACAAATCTCTAAAACTGGACACCCCCGTTCCCAACACTTTAATCAAAAGTGTATATAGTTCACCTCTCATCCAGTCCCGATATTTTCAAGCAAGCAGCACCATATTACAACAAAGCACTCCGCGACAGCGGGTTCAGAGAAGAGATCTCATGCACACCCACCCGAGACCAACCACGGGGGACCCACAATAGAAGGAGATCGGTGATCTGGTTTTCCTCACCCTATTCCACCAATACCAAGACAAAGGTAGGCCACCTTTTCCTCGAATTACTTGACAAACACTTTCCACCCACAAGTGAACTATATAAACTTTTTAAAAGAAATTCTGTTAAGGTCAGCTATTCCACCGCCCCTTCAATAAGAAACATTATCTCTGCGGAACCTGAAGGAATTACAAACGCAGGCTGCTCATGCCAAGACAATAACAACTACCACCTAGAGGGAAATTGCAAAATCGATTCAATCATATATGAAGCAACCGTCACAAACCAGAATACCGGTAGTGCAGAAAAATACATTGGAATGACGAAGGGAAACTTCAAACAAAGATTATACGCACACAGAAACTCTTTCAGATACAAAAACAAGGCAAATACGGCACCCGGGACCCGAATATGGCAATTTAAAGAAGAAAATACACCAATCACCATCAAATAGAAAGTAATTGACAAAAAACCATCCTTCTCTCCAGCCATAAACAGATGTCCTCTATGTGACGCTGAAAAATACCACATTTCAAGGGCCATTATTGATTCGAATACAGCCTGTTTGAATATCCGCGATGAAATCTTTAAGGGATGCATCCACAAGAGACAAGCACTACTCATGAACTAGACTGACCGATTCACATAATGTCTAGCTACTCCTCCTCTACTTCCCATCATTTCTAATATAAACAAATTAAAAAATACGAACAAACAACTCATCAGCCCATATCCATATAAATTTAAAGAGCAAAAACTTCGACTTTCACAAAAATATTTAATTTATTTATCAGTTATTAGACTAATCTAACAAATCCATTTAAACAACCTCAAACCTTTATTTTCTAACTAAGTTACCTTCCTTAGACCCAGCAATTTTTTTATCAAAATTACTCCGGACTGTCTAAAAGAATTTTAACACGATTTCAACTAACGGTTTTTCCTTTCAGAACGCACACCTTCAAACGCAAAGCAGTAATGACTAATGATACAAATTTATAAAATTGGCTGCCGGGAATTACATAGAACACTTTTTATTTTTTTAATCTTTTTATTTATATTTTTATTTCTTATGTTTTAATTCAAATTTTATTTTAATTTTATTTTTATTTTTACTTTTTAATTTAATTTTTTTTTATTCCCTTTAATCTTATATTATTATATCTCTCCAAATCTCCCCCGGTTTTAAATCTCAATAGTTTCATTACACTAAATTTAAATTCAAGCAAACATACATAACAAACTGAGCAAATAACGCGTCCCAACGAGAGTGTCATGTGACTGCACATTTCCAAAACAGATGACAACAGAAGCTGAAGAGAGCCGGATGGCTAAGACTTTCCGAGCTTGAAACCGACGGTACGAATGTTGTACTAATTTTTCTGTACCAAAATAAATATATATATATATATATATATATATATATATATTACTATTTTATGTATCCACATAACATTTTATAAGAAGATATAATCTTTTATGTATCAATTTTCAGTATTTATTTCAACAGTGCTCGATACGTAAGTAGAGCTAGGTAGTTAGATATGAAAATATATTTATGGCAATTAAGCTACACAGAGGCTCCCACGTTTCATCCTCGGGGAATCTTCAGGCTAAAATGCATTGAGTTAGTTTTGCCGAGTGTTTTTATATACACGGCTAGCTAGTTAACCTATCACATTTTTTGGTGTTCTATTAGCCAATCGTTGGCCTTCTCACGAACAAAAGTCCGGTTAGTTTTACTTCCTATTTCGTGTTCTATTGTTCTGTTTTCTATAGAGTGTCCTATATCCTGTGTCTTTGTTGTGTCAATATAATGGGTAAACTTGTTTTAACACGTGGTTCCTTGTATTTCTATTTGAGTTTTTAGTTTTTAAGTTGTCAGGTTTTTGTTTAGGTGAGTTTTTTTACTTGTTTGTTTGTTTATTTATTTATGTATTGTTAGCATGAGGTAAATCTTATTCTGTGCATACAGCTGTTTGTTATCTCACTTCTACAGTTTAATAGATTTTGGGGGTCTTTAAATTTAGGATTTCAAATTTCTCTTTCGGACATATTCTATACGGGTCGTCTAAATTTCTACATGTACTGACCTGTCGTATTATTTTCTATTCAATTATTGGTGAGCGTCCATTTTTTGAGCTCCCAATAGTGGTTTGCTAGTGCTATTTTAATTCGACGTTCTTTGTTTTTAAATGTGATTTTGTGGTCATAATATCTGGTTTTAAAATCTAGGGAGGTCATACCCACGTAATAATTCTTGTTATTCGGTCTTTAATTGGCAATTATTGTGGCTTGGTTAACAATACTTTTGGTTAGGCATTTATTTTGTCGTGGACAAAGTGTACGATTTATGCAGTTACATCTTTTCTCTTCATTGCTAACTTTTTCATTTCTATTCAGGTGATTACTGTTAGGGTTTTGTTTATTTCTATTTGTAGTGTTTATATTTTTGTTCTTCTTGGTGTTAGTTTTGCTATATTTGTCACTTTTCTATTTAATTTGTTATTTTTTCTTCCTCTCTGTTGTTCTCTTTTAGTATTTTGTTATTGTGTGTCTTAATTATCATTTCTAGGTTTTCGCAGCAGATGGAGGACTATTTTAGGTTAATTTTATTGAATATTTTATGCAGGGGATTTGTTAGGGAGAAGTGTTTTTCAATCAGATTTAGTAATTTTTTGCCCAGTTTAGTTTTCAGCATGCCTGTTTTTAAATTTATTTTATATTGGGGATGGGGGAGAGAGGCGAGAAATTTATGAAAAAGTGAAAGAAAACTTTACATTAAAAAAGCTTGCAATTTTAACAGAAAGTCCGATTTTATTGGTTTGTATTTTAAGTAAAAGACGTTTTTATTTCAGACTTTATATTTATATATCTTTTGCTATTTTATTTCGTACATAAATCATGTACTTTAAAATCAATAAAAAATCCATCGTCGCTAGAAAAGGGAAGGCTGAGAGAGACAACGCCAAATATTTTTTTAGTTTTAAATAAGTCCAACCTCTATTGAAAGAGATAGAGAGAGATAGAGAGATATAGATACAGTAAGAGAGAGAGAGAGAGAGAACCCAATCACCTTCCATTTTCTGTGAACTCTATATATCTTTCTAGCTAGCTAAGATCTTAGTTTCATCTAAATTATCTACCTTGATATTTTAAGAATGCTTTTTCGTAATTTATGTATTTTTTAATTGAATTAATTTTACCAATAACTGAAAATTTACACAACACCAGTGAAATTGGGCAGAATATGATTATCTAATTCTGCAAGTTTTTGTTAATATCTTTAATATTGGACTCGAAAACAATAATGTTGTAGTCAACTTGGAAGCAACCCCGTGATATTTTGTTACACAGACAGGTAGTTCTTAAAAAATACTTTGCTTCTGAAAGTTACGTTTAGATTTAGGCACACAGATCAGGAAAAGATAATTATTTTCACTGGTTGTAGCTAGACGAGTTTTAGCTGTGAATGTTTTAGAAATGGAATCACATATTATACCTCATTGTAGCAGCTACACTAAAAAATAACGATAGAGTAGATAAAGACTAGCGACCTCTCTTCTGTGAGAAAGGGATGTAGCGAAGAGAAAAGGGAAGCCCACTAGATTTTGAAGTTAATGTTGTACTCTGTCACGGGCGGAAGTAGTTCTCTGAGCGGCACCTTCCCAGATGTGGCAACCGTACTTCATCTTAGGACGTATATGAATCTTATACAAGTAGACGATAGTGTCAGGAGTGAGACACTTTCTAGGGCGGTAGAATTATCCAACCATTTTGCTAGCGACCTTAGAAACGTATTTGATGCATGTTTTACATTTCAGACCTGGAATGCAGGTCATGCCTAGAAGCTTATCAAAGCAGAGGTCTTCTTCAAGGAGAGAACAATCTATTTCAATGTGGTCAAAGTGAGGATCCGTGTGTTTGTAGGGAAAGGTGAGTAAAAATTATTTAAATTATTTAAATTCATTTTTAAATGATGTCCGATTAATAAAAGAAAGTTGTTAACGCGAAATAATTTATTATTTAAACTTTTGTTTGAGAACACGACATTACAAAATTGCTTAAAATTTACCGAAAATTGACATGTTTGTTGAATTCAGCCGTTTATTTATTTTCGTAAATTTAAATTAGGCATTACCATCAGGCTATTTTGGAGTTATTTTGGTCTAGAGTTCGACAAACAGTATAGTTATATAAGCCACACTAATGCTTGTTAGTGAACATGAAACATATATATCTGTGGGTAAGAAATATTTATTTATAAATAATAATTATTTAAGCTCCGTTCAAGTAGAGTAATTTTAGAGAAATATTAAACTGTTTTAATTAAGCAATATTGGGAGTTCTCTCTCTTGGCAAATCGAACGCATTCTGTAAATAAAATATAAGGTTTATTTCTATCACATTAAAATATGACTGCTACAGTGTCTACGCGGTTAAGCATATTGGGTTGAGTTATTCGGGTTCAGGGTTCAAATCGTGTGACCGGTAATACAGTTATATAAGCCACACTGATGATTGTAAGTTGACATGAAATATATGTCTTTTGATAATACATTTTAATATAAATAAAATATAATTATATATATATACATCATCATCATTATTGTCATTATTATTGTTGTTGTTATTATTATTATTATTATTATTATTATTATTATTATTATTATTATTATTATTATTATTATTATTATTATTATTATAGGTGAGTTAATAATCGTTTGTCTCCCTCAGATTCTCTCTGGGTATTAACAGTTAAAGATAATAAACTCATCTCCTGTTTCTTTTTATATTGGGGAAAAAAGACAGTAAGAAGATAAGAGGTCGACGAGGGGATCGACTAGTGCTACCCTCTCTGTCAGCTTTTCTCTCACTTTTTCTTCGTCGCCGCTTCCTTTAACCCTCTTCTACTCAGCCTCTATTTCTACATTAAACAACAAAAACAGCATGAAGATATCAGTAGGAATACTGTTCAACCCAAAGCTAGAGAGAGAGAGAGCCAGAGACAGCGAGCAGAAAGAGAATACTTTTTAGATTTTGTCTTTTTATTTAAAAAAAATAAAACTAGATTTGCAAAATCACTTTTTCCTTATTCATTCAATTTAACCTTGGTTAATGGGCCATCCAAAGAGCCACATATTTTTCTAGTATAAACACATACATATATAGTGAGGTAAGGAAAAAGATAAATAATTACAGACAAAGAGATTGGCATACAAAGAAATATATAACATATATGTATGTGTATGACTGTGTGCGTGAGTTGGAAACATCAGTGTGTGTATTTGTGTGCGCGTGTGTGGGAGTGAGATAGATAGATAAATAGAAAGAGAGAGAGAGAGAGGGGGAATGAGAGAGGGGAATAAAGTAAGCAAGAGATAAAAAGAGGAATTCGGTAATGTCAAAAGCTCATGAATGATACGCAGAATAATATATATATATATATATATATATGTGTGTGTGTGTGTGTGTGTGTGTGTGCATTATATATATATATATATATAGTGTTTACTCTCTCTCTCTATATATATATATCTATATCTATATCTATATATATATATATATATATATATATATATATATATATATATATATATATATATATGTATATATAAAAAATGACTTATTGTGCGATTGTTTTTCTTTACGGTTGGCTAGTGGGCCCGAAATACAAAAAGAGCACGTGCCGGAATCTTTGGATCGCGGAGCAGAATGTTCGGGGTCTTGTGTTCTAGGGGTCGTCGCTACCCCTTGTAAAGACCGAATACTTAAGAAGGTTTGACGGAGTGGAAGCCGTCGAATCCCGGTGATTCAGAAACGAACGCTGCGAAACGGAGATTGTCTTTGCGATAGAGAACAAAGAAAAGAAAAGCTTTGCCTGAATTCGTATTGTAGGCATTTCGTTCGGTAAGTGTTCCGAGCGTATTATTAGAATTCTTATCACGCTTATTTAAAGGGGCTTTCTTTCAATGTCGAAATACAATGGACAACGCCTGTAACGGTGGCTTTCACGTGGAGTCAAAGTTTACGTAATAATCAATTGCATCTCTCCTGAACCGGCATTATTTGAGTTCAGTTGCAGGATGGCTGGAAACAATGCCTGAATTTCTAGACAAAGACTGATGTTAATTTAGTATTTTCATCGTTCTAGACTCGTAAGGTAAAAATAGCCCTCATGGAACTCGAACTCAACAGTAAGAGCACCGGGCTGCAGTAACTGTGGTCGTAGTTTCGAATCTCGCTAAAGTTAAACCACGCTTATTAGCCCTATGATGGCGAAACTATATATATATAATTATATTTTATAAATAAAAATATAGACGCTCCCCATGTAGGTGTGACAGTGTCGGGAAGTCCGACGGAGAAAAAAGATACAGCGCGAGTATGAGTTGACCGTGAGCTTACGAAGATCGATGGTGCAATAACCGCGTTAGTACGAATGGAGAGAAAGAAAACCTTAAACATCTCTAGACAGAATTGAACAGCTGGGGATGAAAAACAGAAAAGCGAATTATTATTTTTATGGGATAAAAACTAATTAACTCTTCAAAGTCGATATGAGAATGGCCACGGAGGGTGGGTTCTTGACAGCTGAACTCCGTGAGGGACTTATAGTGACGGTCGAGTGTTTATTCTCGAATCGGGTCAATTGGTTTTACGTGATCGTCCGAGAAAGATGGCCGCTGGCTAATTTACCCTGCGGGACAGTCCTGATATCTCTCAGTTATTGTCAAAATCAGACCTCCTTCGAAAGGGGTAAAGTTATTACCCCGAAAAAATACTAGTACGAATTGAGTTATGTTTGAGTGACGCGTGGCATAAATAAACGGTCATAAAAGAGTTTGGCAGCTGTTGACGAAATTGCTTTCAGGGACCCGTAAGTAATGTAGATACAAATCTTTTCTCGGAGTGCCAAATTATAATTAGCTAGCTAATTGTCCCGATATAAGCCAAGCGAAAAACAGCTACAGTCAGAGAATCAGGGACCTCAGTCAGTCAGTTACGAGAGTCAGTGACGAAGGGACTGTATATGTTCATTTCTTCTCCCGAACTTAGAACAGATTTTCACTGACAACGATAAAGACGCCCAGAATTATTAGCGCCCGTCGATCCGACTAACACACGTAGTTAAACTTTGAGATTATCGAACGGCCTGGCTTTGTAAACAAACCTGTGTACATTATTTTTAATTATTTAAAAAAAAATTCTTCTTTTAAGAAAACAAAACAGGCTAAGTCGTTACGGAGTTAATTCTTTCCATTCAACTGTTCTGCATGAAATAACCCTTCTCTTCACAGCGAGACAAGGTTGCTGACCAAACCCGGTTGATTGCTCACTGATCTAAACAAACACAACGTGGGAGTGAGTAGTCGCTGGACCAGGTGTTTCAACATCGGCAACCTTCATCAGAACGGCAACTTTTCCCGAGCAGTACCGGGTGACCAACTGAAACCGAACTGGTGACGTCACGAAAGCTGGAGGACAGGGGCCACATAGAGGGGGCGACACACGGTCTAAGGAAAATAACCCCTCTCTTACTAGTATTTAGGAAAATGCTTCACCGAAGATATCTGAACTCGTTAATTTGTCTATATCACCCAAAACAATAACAAACACACATAATGTATATGCAGTAAAGTATGTTTGTATTTGTATGTGCAGGATTCACTCCTAAAATAATAAACAAACTTATATTTTTCTTAATTTACTTTGGGTGGAATTGTTCGAGAAAATTTAAATACTCTGTTTTTTTGTGAAATTTTAATAGGTATAGCAATTACAAAATGATTCCCAAAATGAAAGTTTCTTGCACATATTTGAAAGGGGATTTAGGTGACATAGTATGGACACGACCTCCCATTTGAAAATTCAAATACTTAAGACTTACATTGGATTTGATCCATAGTCAGTAGACATTAATTAAGCAAGATTCCCTAATTTCCATTTCTTCTTAGGACCCCTAAAGATTAATTCTTAAATTTTAGACATTTTCTAGAATCGAAACTATGTAATCGATTTTGATCAAATTTAGAATAAGGATCGTAGACATAGGGTTTAGTATAATCATATCTTGATTAAAATCTTCGTAAGGAGACATAAAAGTGGTGCAAAACTGTTCTGTTCGGAGAATTAATTTTACCCATCCTGGCACGGGTATTCTTCAAGTGTCTATGTATGTTTATGCATAGGATTTACTTATTTACTAATTAACCGATCATTATGAATTTTGTGAACAGAACTGTTAGGCGTAAGAGTGGCTAATGTGGACTATATTTAGTTTCATTTAATTTCATTTAAAGATTGAAAAGAGGGTGTTGAAGTCCTTCATAAAATTTAAAATACGATTTTTGTGAAACTTAATAGTATAAGACAATAATTAATGAATATTCCCAAAATTTCAGTTCCTTTGGAATATTTAAAACAGATTTTAGGGAACATAGACCTAGCAATAAAACAACGACGAAAACGCAACCTACCTTAACTTCAAAAGACATATTCCAAGAACTCAGAGACAAATACTCAGACTACACAGCTTTTTACACTGATGGGTCTAAAACCACAGACGGAACAGGAGCAGCAGCAGCTAACATGAACAAACACAAACAAATCAGACTGTCAAATGATGCTTCCATTTTTACAGCAAAATTATAAGCAATCGTAACAGCACTAGATATGATCAAAAATACAGAGACAACCGAATCAATAATATTTACATATTCTTTATTGGTCCTAGTGGTAATCCAAGAGGGGAATCAACATAACTTATATGTACAGGAACTAGTTAAAACATACCATAACCTGTCAGAGTCTGATGAAACAGTACCTTTAGGTAACTAGTATTGTGGGTATTAAGGGCTACCAAAAGGCTGACACTCTGGCAAAAAGAGCAACCAAAATGACGATAGCAGAACTTAAACTCCCACACACATATTACAAAACGAAAAATAATCCATATATAAGAAAAAAATAGCAAATAACATGGGACATGTTCCCAAACAACAAACTATACAGGCACCAACTCAGAAGCTACAGAACCACTGACCAATCGAAGATGGGATATAATACTTAGTAGAATCAGGATCGGACACGTTCACATTACACATTCGTATCACCAAAATGAGAACACCCCCATGAAATGTCCAACGTGTACATTTTCCTTTAGAGTCAAACACATTCTTACAAAATGTGGCAAATTCAAACCAATATACCGCAAATACTATCAGACAGCTAACCTAAACGGCCTTTAAAGGGACACCAGGCCAGAGGAAATAATTTCCTAAAACATGTTTATCTCTTCAACAAAATATAACAAATAAAACAAAAAAGTTGTAAAAACCAATACCATAAAACAAAAACAATTAAAACTTTTCTTGGCATTAAATGACTCACAGAGATTAAAATGCCGTTAAAGAAAACAAACTCACTCACTCATTCAGTTCTACTACTATAATAATAAAAATAATAATAATAATAATAATAAAAATAATAATGCTAATAATAATAAAAATAATAATAATAATAATAATGATAATAATAATAATAAAAATTATAATAAAAATAATAATAATAATAATAATAATGATAATAATGATAATAATAATAATAAAATAATAATAAAGGTAATAATAATAATGATAATAATAATAATAATAATAATAATAAAAATAATAATGATAATAAAAAAAAAAAAAATAATAATGATGATAATAATAATAATAAAAATAATAATAATAATAATAATAATAATGATAATAATGATAATAATAATAATAATAATAATAATAATAATAATAAAAATAATAATTATAATAATAATGATAATAATAATAACAAAAATAATAATAAAAATAATAATAATAATACAACTAATAATAATGATAATAATAAAAATAATAATAAACATAATAATAATCATAAAAATAATAAAAATAATAATGATAATAATAATAATAATAAAAATAATAATAATAATAATGATAATAATGATAATAATAAGAATGATAATAATAATAATAATAATAATAATAATGAATATAATAATAATGATAATCATGATAATAATAATAATAAAAATAATAATAATAATAATAATGATAATAATAATAATAATAATAATAATAATAATAATAATAATAATAATAATAAAAAGAAGAAGAAGAAGCAGAAGAAATAGAAGAAGAATACAATAGCAAAACTTAGAAGAATGAAGACTAATGACCACACTAAAAATAAACAACGATAATAATAATGATAATAATAATAATAATAATAATAATAATAATAATAATAATAATAATAATAATAATAATAATAAAAAGAACATTAACATCAATGATATTGATAAACATAGATATACTAATATTGGATCCATTGCATACACATTTAAACAAAAATTCCTTTAATAATAGATACTCAACTTTTCTTTACAAATAAATTTGGTTTCTTAAGAAGAAGTACATTCTACGTTCTATAGAATGGTCAATTATTAAAAAGGCAGACTTTCATGAACCTGAATCTAAGTTGACAATTGATAATAGTTGTATAACAAAAGCATTGTCTTTTATAGAAATTAAAACTAATCGAATTAATGTAAAATAGGAAATTATTTCATCCTGTTTGCACAAAAGGAAATATAATTATGACTAATTTAAATTAATTTGAGTCAAACCGAAACTTAATAACAGGTAACAAAATCCATAATTTGCATAAAAAACTTCATAATATACACTTATATATAATACAAATATACCTTTATTTATCTATTGATATGGATAAACAAAAATGTATTTCCTTCGTGTATGGGTAGATTTGTATAAAGCATATAAAGAATATAAAAAAATTAAAAGTATAAATATCACTATAATAGCAAACATTATATGAAAGATGTATTTTTCGTGAGATAAACTAAAATATTCAAAAATAATAATGAATAATAATAATCAATAATTATTGAAATAATTGATTTTAATGTCAACGTTGTTCGAATAACTTACCTGTGTGCAGAAAAATGAAAAAAAAATCCACGACTCGTGAATTCATACGTATCTCCCAGTTATCGAAAATATAATTAATAAAAATCGTAAAAGGAATACAAATATAATTAACTAATTTTAATTATAAGAACTTTGTAATTATTAAATTATTAATTTAAAAAAAATATTAACCGTATTAATCTGGAATACATTTATTTTGAAACAGTTGAAAACGATTTGTCCATGAATTTTTTTTAATGTAGCTATGAACAGTTATTTTAAATGTATGTATTACGCTCTGTGTGTTGCATGAAAACGTTTAGATTAAATTTTATATTGCTATTTTTAACTGAAGTTCCACGATTGAAAATTTCTTTTGAAATTTGTATATTAGAATAATTTTTCTGAGCAAATTATAAAATGAACATAAAATAATGTAATATTATGTATATATTTCGTACCAACTGTGTATATAAACTGCAGTGCAATAATGTAACAAGTTTTACATCGGAAATTAACAAATACACTACACCTGCGCATCAAGGAGCAAATGAACGCTCGTATATCTTCTTTCACAAGCACATAGCGATATGCTCGAATACTCAGCGTGATATTCATGTCTCCATCTAAGAGTCTGTCAGAAACATTGAGACCTTAGAATCACAGAATAAATCCTCATCTCTAGATTAAACCCCGCACTCAATCAGCGTCACGAGCTCCACTCACCGTCCATTCTATAATAATCTACTATCTCACCCACTGACCAACCTTCATATCTAACACTTATTATATTCCATTTCCACCACTTGACTCATTACTTACCTCCTATATTAAGTCATCACACACCCAAAAAATCAAATAGGCCCCTCCCCATATCAACATCCATCTCAAACCCACATTCAGCCACAAAACAAAAACCACAATCAACCTACTCCATTAAACCACACAAAACATTCAGCTCATAACCTGGCATTATTAATTTATTAATCTAAACACATATAAAATGTATACAAATAACATACAAATATAAAAATAAAAATAATAAATAAATAAATAAATATAGACATAAATTAAATTTAAAAAAAATAAAAAAATAAAAATAAATAAGATATTAAAAAAACACTAAATAAAGATATAAAAACAATATGAAAAATAAAGAATAAATAAATAAACAAACAATAATACATATATATATCTGTGTATATGCATGTGTTGCATAACTACTGAGATTAAACGTCACGAGAGCAAAGGGGGGGGGGAAGAGAGCTTATTTATTACTACAGGCAGAAATCCTTCCGACTGAGGCAGTTCTCCGAAACCACCTCACGGTTCGCTATCACATCCTCTCCGGCCGAAAATAACGCGAAATGTTCACGAGAGGATTAATAGTGATTTCAATCTTTTTTCTTAATACTTCTGATGATACAATTTTCATAGACATTTTCATAGTCATTCTTTAAGCAAACACGTTTCTCAATAATTTTAACACATTTTGGAGAGTCATTTTTCAACAGGGACCTTAAACACACTTTTCTTAAGAGTCATTTAAACAGATTTCTAAACACATTTTTCAAGAGTCCAAAAGTCACTTTGAAACACAGTTTCCAGATATTTTACATCATAAGAAAGTTACCTTTGTAGATCTCGTCCGTGCTGGCCCTCATCTTGTTACTGGCTGTGATCGCCGCGCGGCACCTGTTTTTGTGGGCAAATTCTATCTTTAAGCAGAGGATAAAGACACTCGAAGTCGGATTTTCTGAGAGATTTCTTTTGTTCTTTTTATTTCATACTTTCATTCGAGTGGAGGGGTTTCCATTATTGGTTCTTCATTCACATCTTCCTAAGTTCGTACTCTGTGGGACGTTAGACGCTGTTAGTTTTTCTTAGTAGCTTTGGCCCATATCTCTTCGATTCACACCCGAACTCTTGCGTTCGAGAGCTACCTCATGCGCTCGCCACAAGCTTCCATGGTGATCTCTTTTGGATACAGCCCTTATCGCGAGCGATTACATTCTTGGGAAAACTTCGCTCGCTTTTCCGAAACGACGTTGTCGTTTCGAGCGCCCATGGCGAACTGATCCCAAAAAGCTAAGTTCTTGTTCTCCGTGGTGACGTAATCATCATTCCCACGCACGAGATGGGGACAAAGACGACTCACTCTGATCTCTGACTCAAAGGTCACGTCAGGTGTCTAAATTTGTTATGACTATTCTTGAATAAAACTCTTCTCTGACTCACTTCTGAGTCCAGAAACAAAACCTATTTTTCAATAACAAAATTAGCTATTTGATACTAGTTAACCTACTGTGCCTTGCATAATGGGGCCCTACAGTACTGTAACACATGTATGTGTTTATGTATGTGTGTATATATGTGTATATATGTATATATATGTATATATACATATATATAACAAATAACTTAATACACAGACTTCTACCGACCGAATCTATACATTAATTTGCTTTAATGACCCGAATAAAAAGTAGAGTTATCCCCTAGACGTCTTCACAACCGAATTTAATGTTATAATCCTATAGTAAATAACATATTACATTAATTCGACAAACAAATTTGATGAAACTCACAATTAATAATACTTCTCGAATATATGATACTCAATAAATTTAATAAAATCTAGAATATTTAAAATGAGAGATTAATTACTTTACTTTATATTAAAAACTTCTAAAAATACGAAAAAAAACGAAAATAAAACACACAGAAAAATAAAAAGCAAATAATTAAAATATAAATAATATATATATATTATTATTATTATTATTATTATTATTATTATTAAACTAACAGTTAATCGATCACCATACAATACCTATCATTTATCCAATATTACGCACATATTTTTGAACACCGCATTTATATATATAACATAACTTTAAAACTTATTAATTTCTATTTCTGCGGAACTGGTTTGCCCCTACGCTGTCTCCTGTCTTCTGGCATCCATTTTGGCAGATTCTCTTCACAGACGGAGTTTTTCTTCTGGTGTTTATTATTTTTGACAAAGGGAAGTTTCTTTTCCCGAAATATTAAATAAATGATTTTCATAATCATTCGGACATCACACAAACTGCTTACATCGCACTTGCTGTTATGTAAGATTAAAAAAAAAATATTAAGTCACATTTCGAAATCAATTTATTATTTTTGTTCCTTCCTTACCCGAATTTGCATTGCCCACAGCCATTTAAAAACGTACTATATATATATATATATATATATATATATATATATATATATATATATATATATCATGTATCCATATAACATGTTATAAAGAGATATACTCACTTATGCATCGGTTTTCAGTATTTACTTCAACAGTGCTCAATATATATATATATGTTTTTATCTACATACATATACGTTTCATCCTTTCAGGAATTGTCAGTGTAGAGATGATTATTCATACCGGTTGCAGTGCTCGAACACCTGGACCCAAATAATGGTTTTAACTCAAATTCCAACGCTTTAGCCCACACAGCCCCTATAAGCAACCTGAAAATCAACGAGAGATTAAACCTATTAAAGGCATATATATATATATATATATATATATATATATATATATATATATAACGATAACAATAATCTATTAATAATGGAGATTAGTTATCTGTCTGAAGCCGAACTCCATCGTTACTATTTACTTAGTCTGTCAGCTTCTATATATAGTACTACAAAAACCGCCATGAACATATAAATAAAGTAGAAAGAATTTTCAAGACGAGACTGAGATTCGAACAGAAAACGTGTTAAGAATCTTACTTTAGCTAATACTATTTCAACTTTATATACTGTTACAAAACACGCTCAGACACCAGACGAGTTTTACAATTCACATAATTCATTTCTTTTAAACTTCTCATGAATTCATATTTACAAATATACACTTATAACTGCTATTATCAAATTTACATATGTATTTACAATATTTTCCGATAAGGTGATATTAATAAAAATTATTCATACAATTAATTAAACACATTTCATTAAGAAACCGACGTGTTAAAATTGCTAAGTCATCCTTTCGGAAGTGACGTCATTGTAGGATGATTTAAAAAAAAAACAAAGTTGTTGATTAATTATAAAACTTATTTAAAGTGTAAGTTAAATATTAAAATATATTTATGTTCTCACACAAATAATTTAGCACTTTAGTAATTTCGTCCTATGACACTAAATTACGCTATATATATATATATATATATATATATATATATATATATATATATATATATATATATATATATCATGATAATTATGGAAATAATATTCCAACGTGATACATAATGGAAAAAAATAAAAACAAAATTATTTATATATTTATCAACGTTACGTGTTTATTTAAAGGCTTTCTCACGATGAATGGTTTAAAGATATTTTACTTGTATGCTATTTGGTCAAATCAGTTATATTGAGAAAGTCTTGAAATGAAGACGAAACGTTGATGAATATCTAACTAATTTTAGTTTTCCCCCTTTTTCGTTATATATACATATATATATATATATATATATATAAATATATATATATATATATATATATATATATATATATATATATATACAGATAGATAGATAGATAGAGAGAGAGAGAGAGAGAGAGAGAGAGAGAGAGAGAGAGAGAGAGAGAAGTCACGTTTGCTACTAAGTAAGGGAAATTGCAATATACGTTCACAATCGCAATTCTCGACTGCCTAAAGCTACGATTCTTCTCCGAAGTACTATGCTTAAAATTCTTGCTTATCTCGCCGTATATATTCATATTAGTAAAGGATTGTAGATTCTTGATAATCTCTGGATTGCAGAAAGATTTTCCTTCATTCCAGTTTTCTCGTCGTTCGCCGAAGGAAACATTTGTCGTTGTTCAAATGCGTTACATTGCGACGTCGGTTTCTCTTGCTTAATCAATTCGGTGACCTTAGAATTATTAGCCAATCAGCTTTCAGCACTTAAGAAATTCTCCTTTAGCCAATCAGCGCTTGTTTCGCTTTCGGTTAATCAGTTAATCATTTGACAAAATTTTGCCAGGCTTGAAGCAAGCTAAAACGAAATAAGAAAAGGGGGGCAGAAGAAAAGGAAGAAGATAAACAACAATAACACGATGAATAAGAAAACAACCGCAAAAAAGAAGAACAAGACAACAACAACAAACAAAAGAAGAACATCAAAAATATGAACAGCAACAAAAGTATGAACAACAACAAGAAAAAGAAGATAAAAAGAAAAAGAAGAACAGCAAAAAGATAATATGCACAACAACAAATAGAATAATAATAATAATAATAATAATAATAATAATAATAATAATAATAATAATAATAGGAAGAAAGCAAATCAGAAAAAAAAAACAAGTAATAATAATAATAATAATAATAATAATAATAATAATAATAATAATAATAATAATAATAATAAAGGAAGAAGTCATGAAGGGTCATGGAAGATGGGAAGACCGAGGAGGGAGAACACTAACAAGACTTCCACTGGAAGAGTGCGGAGAGTATTGGAACCTTGGGGAGGCTTATTGCCACCCGGATCTCAGAGGAGACCAATGGTCATTTCCAACGAGAAATCAATTATAAGAGGCTGCTTCGATACTCCAAACGTTGGCTTGTTTTCACTCAGATTTCAGGGAACACTACCGGTTATTATAAATGAACATTCACTGACGGTGACTTGTGTGAGAACTCCTAGTGAGTTCAAATAATAGTAAGGTTATGTTATTGTGTACATCTCTGTCCCGATGAATGCGGACACATTGTCAATAATGTTTCTGCAATTATTAGTTATTTCGCCTCTTTCAACATCATGCACCCTACTCGAGGTGACCCAACTTATATGCTGATGGATAGCTATCATGACGCCGTATTTAGTAATAATGAGCAAATATATACCCCTCCAGGTTGCATATTACTATGTTGTAATGCGTTCAACAGAAGCGTTGTCTATGATAATTCCATGATAAATGCCAGTATACTGAAATCATGTGCCCTTATTAGGGTTAAGATGACAATTCATATACACTAAATGTACAAAAGCAAGGAAATTCCCAAATTTTTACACCTTGATTGTCATTAAGGGTATGCGAGCACAACAGGGCTATGTATTTTACTGGTAGGCATTTTTCTTCAGCGTACCTCACACACTTCATCCACTCATGCATAGAGATTTATACTGTAGTGATGTGATAATGAAATGGCTTGGTTGATATGTAGTCATACCCTTAATGACAATAACAAGTGTAAAAATTTGGGAATTTCCTTGCTTTTTTACATTTAGTGTATATGAATTTTCATCTTAACATTATTAAGGGCGTGAGATTTCAGTATACTGGCATTTATCATGGAATGTCACTACTTTTGTAAAGGCTATGCCTCAGGACAATGGTAATTTTTAAGTTTTTTTTTAAATTTTCTGGAAAACTAAGGTATATGGTAAACTGAAATTAAAATGCCATCAACTAGACCCTAGAACATCTATCTCTGCCAAAGATCAGCTGAATCCATCAAATAGTTTATGAGATACAGGGTGGCACACACGTACGTACGTACACACGGATAACACACGGATACCTTTCTGGATCTCTGGGGTGCCTGGACAATTGATGCTGAAATTCTACACACTTATAGAACCTATCGAATGTAAATTTTGTGTAAAGTTTTAAATAATTTGGTTTATTGGTTTTTGAGTTATGACTGATCAAAAAATGAGATTTCTAGCATAGGTTGTTTTTGTAAGTCTATTGAGGGATAGAGCGCTATCGCGCCTCCCTTGATTTCGCCTGACGCTAGACACATGAGAGAAGAAAGAAAATTCTGTTTTTTATTACGAGTGCTCAGCTATACATCGATCAGATGATACTGGAGGATGGCCAAACCAGAGTAAACATAATCCTGTATGGGTCGACTGCAAAAGCATGAAATACAATTCTCAAAGGATTGATAATTGAGGTCTTAAATTCCAGATAAAATTATCCACGGAGAAAGCAATTGTAGAATTAAAACTGAGACTGACACCTGGAGGACAACAATTGGCAGATATAATAAGACAGACAATAATTTTTCATGGACATTCAGTTACATTTTGTCATATGTATAATTCCAGTAAACAACATACGCAGGAGGTTCAATGTAGATATACATTTTCAGATACAAAAAGAAAAAAAACCTCACCTCATGTACATGGATAATCTGAAATTTCTTGCAGAAACAAAAGGAGTTATAACCAATAATAAAAATAACTTTACTTTTTTGTCAGGAAATAGAAATGGAATACATGATAGAAAAACGTGCACTTTTTGTGTCGAATAAGTGAAATTCAAAATAACCGATGTCATCGTATGATCTGAAATATCTTGAAGAAACAAAAAGGAGCTAGAAATAGTAATTAAATATAACGGATGTCATCGAGCTATCTAATCGAAATGTGATGAGGACATTGTGGAGGCGGACATCATCAAATCAACAGAGATGAACAAATAATAAAACTATAATAAAGAAGAGTAAATCTTGAAATCAAATTATATAATACAAACCAAATAGAAGTAATACACACCTAGGCAGTATCGTTTATAAAGTATTCTGGGCCCTTTATATACTGGGCAATAAAGTTATGTAACCTGTATCGAAAATAAAGAAATTCATGATTATGCACCAAACCCTAAGACGATCCACCCTACTACACAAACAAATTATGTTTTGCGACATGGCATCTTGGCGAGGTAACAGTGACCCCCCCTTAACGAAGATAAAGGGTAAAGTTACACTATAACTAGTTAAGTAAAATATATGTTTTGGATCGATTCTATGTGAAAAGGAAAAATATGGGAGAGGAGTAATAATATTGAATATTACGTAAATGGCGAGCGAATTGCATAACACAGATACATTGAGGTTGATTACCACCGCCAAATACAGCACTCTACCGAACACGGTGAAATAGGAAAACATCGAGGAAAGAAAAATAATTACATAATGAACTATATGGACTAATTATGATACAGACTAAAAAAATTGGACACAAAACATAGAGAGAGCTATGAAAAGGGCACTTGAAAAGGAAAACGCAATCGTCACTGACAGTCGCGCAATCTACTCCATCAAACTTACCTTATCCGTGGTGTCATTTTTCACACCACGTTGAGAATACGTCCTCGACAATCAGTCTGACAGAGTATTGGCTATTTGAGTAAGGTGGCTTTTTTGTCTGTAGGGCTAAATTATGGTTATGTGCAGTGCGACGAGGTCCACCCTGTTAGACTTTAACTTCTATTTTGCGAAGGGGTTAGTTTATTGCTAATCGCCTGAAGCGCCTCTTACCGAAATGCCAACGCGGCTGCTGAGACATTTACTGTAGGCCAGAGTACTCTCCATCTTGGACGCTATATTTTCATTCCCCACCTTCGGACCTTGTGTCACATCTTTCCGCGGTGGGAGCAGGTAAATACTTACTTTATCAGAGAAAACTATATACAACTAATTACACAACGTAACTATTTTTAACAAATCTTTTGTTTATTGTATTTATTTTACTGTTTTTTTAATCAATTTTCTCTGCTGATTCAATAAATGTTATTTTTTCTGAATCATTTCAATGTCACCATATATTGGAAAATGCTATATGTTCCGCTACTAAATGTATATCTAATTTTCTCTTTCAGATCAATAACTAAGTTGTGTTCTTATTAAGATGGCTACTAGAGGATGTAAAAATTATCCAGATACATTTTGCTATGTGTGTTGTTATTATATTGAAAAAATAAAGCAGGTCCAAATTGTTGATAACAGACTGTATTTTCAGTGACCAGGAAATAACTGGCTAACAGGTGACTGAGATGCCATGCTACAATTTCTATGATAACTGTAACTCGAATGAGTGTCACTTGACTCAGTGTCACTCAACTCAGTGGCATTCGACTGAGTGGCACTTGACTGAGTGACACTCCACTGAGTTGCATTCGACTGAGTTTAACTCGACTGAGTGTCACTCGACTGAGTGGCATTCCATTGAGTGCCACTCCACTGAGTACAACCCTAGGTTATTTGGAGATATCATATCATCGCATCAATATGAATGATAATTCAGATGGCCCCTGGCATCATCTCTTCAAAAAATATTGGATGTTGCTGTTTTTTATATAAATGTTATCTGAGCTATTAATCTCTTCTGCCCAAGCAATGAACTAGCAAAAAATAACTTGCTAACAAGTGACTGAGATGCCATGCTACAATTTCTATGATAACTGTCACTCCACTGAGTGTCACTCGACTGAGTGGCACTCGACAGAGTACACACCTGTGTTATTTAAAATATCATATCATCGCATCAATGTGAATTATAATTCAGATAGCATCTTTTTAACTGCTGTCATTATCCCTTCAAAAATTATTGGGTTGTGCTGGGTTTTTTTTAATATAAATGTTTTCTGAGCAATTACTTTCTTCCGCTCGAGCAATACATTAGCAAACAATAACTTGCTGAGATTCCATGCTACAATTTCTATGATAAATATCACTCGACGGAGTGTTACTCGACTGAGTTACACTCGATTTAACTGTACTTCACTGAGTGGCACTCCACTGAGTGGAACATTACTGAGTGTCTGTCTACTTGGTGTCACGCTA
The DNA here is from genome assembly GCA_963556195.1 of Sepiola atlantica. Classification (NCBI taxonomy): domain Eukaryota; kingdom Metazoa; phylum Mollusca; class Cephalopoda; order Sepiida; family Sepiolidae; genus Sepiola; species Sepiola atlantica. The sequence goes on along the minus strand of OY744516.1, from coordinate 104,698,967 downwards.
CTAAATATCGTATCATCGCATCAATATGAATGCTACTTCAGATCGCATCTTCTTAACTGCTGTCATCATCATGGACCCTCATGTGATATGTGGAAGCTGTCGATCTACTTTAGAAGGATGGCTAAGAGGTACAGAAAGGGCAATGCCTTTTACGATTCCCGGAGTATGGAGACAGCTGAAGAACGATCACAATGACTGTTACTTTTGTATGATTGATGTGACAAAGTATAAAAAAGTTAAAGGAAGACAAGCACTTCAGTATCCAGACATACCATTATGTAGAGCACCTGTCCCACATGATGACAGCATACCAGTACTACAACAACCAGAAGATGTAAGTTTACTTCTCATCGTACTCTCAAAAAGTTTTACTTTTAATTAACTTGAATATTAAGTATTTATGCATTCATTTTCCTACAGATTTATGGAATACTAATGTTATTTAAGTCTTTGTTTAAGTTGCTATATGTAATTATTTTTCTTTACAGACTGAAGATGTAATGGATATTTCATCTGAAGGGTCAGCAAGTAGCAGCATCCAAGAAATGGAGGAAGCTTTTGTACCAAGAACGATTTCGGAGCCTCATATTCCAAATCAGAGTGAGCTAGATGATTTAATCAGGGATTTAGGTCTGACTAAGTCCGAAGCTGAATTTCTTACATCAAGACTAAAGGAATGGACTCTAGTAGGGGAATACTGCAGGACATCTGTATACCGAAAACGACATGAAGAATTTGAAATTTACTATCACATTAGTGATGATCTGTGTTATTGTAATGGTGTTATTGTTTTGTTTACTGCTCTTGGACTCATGCATGATCATGCAGAATGGCAACTGTTCATAGATAGCTCAACACGAAGTCTACAAGCAGTATTTCTCCACAATCGAAATAAGTACCAATCTTTGCCTTTTGCACACTCCGTACGGAAGAAAGAAACCTATGATAATGTCAAACAACTTCTTGACGAAATAAATTATGCTGAATTCAAGTGGAATGTTTGTGTTGATTTAAAGATGCTTGCCTTCTTGCTTGGCTTGCAAGGGGAATACACAAAGTACTCATGTTTCCTTTGCTTAAAGGACAGCATAGCTGATGATGATCATTACAAGAAATTTCATAGGCCTCCGCGAGTGGAACTGCAGCCAGGAATGAAAAATGTTCTCAGACAGCCGCTAGTAGATTCCAACAAAGTCTTATTACCCTCACTTCATATTATCTAGGATTGGTAAAACAGTTTGTGAATGCCTTAGATTTTGGAGGCGAAGGTTTTCAAAACATTCGTCTCATATTTCCAAAGCTATAAGATGCTAAGATCAAAGGTGGTATATTTGTTGGACCCCAAGTAAATGCAATGTTGAAGTCGGAGAAACTGGAAAGAGCGATGACAAAAGTTGAAAAAGAAGCTTGGTGCGCATTTCGTGATGTAGTTCGTGGATTCGTAGGAAATCGCAAATATCCTAATTACAAACAACTGGTATCAAAGCTTATTGAGAACTTCAAGAAACTGTGTTGTCGTATATTCTTAAAGGTTCATTTTTTGCATTCTCATCTAGATTTCTTCCTCTAAAACTTGGGTGATGTCAGTGAAGAACATGGTGAGAGATCTCATTAGGACATCGCAACAATGGAAAGAAGATATCAAGGACAATGAGATACTGCGATGATGGGAGGTTATATATGGTCTCTTGTCAGAAAAGATGAAAATGTGCACTTTAGAAAATCTTGATCGTCAAAGGACTTATAATCTTAAGAAAAGAGTTATCAAAGAATTTACATTGCAAAGTTTTATGGTTTGTGTTTTTCTAACTAAGAGTGTATTTACTAAATACCATTCGAAATATAGAAAAAAGAACTAAATGCTGTGTAATTATCTTTACAACCTACTGCCGTAGAGAAAGGTTGTGTATAAAAGCGAACATATTAAATTAAGAAAAATAATAAACTATCGATGTTATACCAAAACGAATGTGATTTTTGAATTGAGTAGCAAAACATACATATAAAAACATTAAGAAATACAAATAAACAAAACATGTGTTACATTGCGTTATTAATACAACCCAGGAAAACCGCAAATGCCAACACTGCCAAGAATTGGCTTTCTACCTCTTTGTACCTAAAACCAAACGGCATTTCCATGAAGGGAGTTTCGTTTATAGAACCTTCCACTAGTGGAACAAGGTTACCCCGCGATTGCTTCCCTATAGATTACAACATGGTCGTATTCACCCGCAATGTTAACAAATACTTGTCGGGTCATTCTCTTAAATAATTAAACTTTGGTCATTGCGTCTATCGGTCTTAATTATTTTATAGTACCGTTGCATCGTACAACTGACAAAGACATTATCTTATATCCTCGAGTCGACTTTGGTCATGCTAAGTGGTTAACCATTAGTATAACATTGTAAACTGTGGGAAGTAATGATAATTAGCAATTACTTGTCATAAACCGTCGTCATTAGTTTTGAAATTTTGTTTTCAATCCTCTCAAAATATTCTTCATCATTCAATTGACAATCTATCAATGACATTAGCCGTTATACCTGACTGGCTTTTAGCCTTGATAACTGGTTGCTCATTAGTTAAAAAAAACATGTTTGTAATCTACGGCGATGATGATGATACTTACAAAATAATTTCACGAGATTTTAATTTCAAAAACATTTTTTCTGACGAATTCTATTGACTTTTAATATTTAGCATAAAGATAGAGTAGAACAGTAGTTCCCAACCTTTTGTAGGCCATGCCCCACTTAAAGCATGAATAAAAACAGTGACATAGAATGTACATCATCACCATCGCCGTAAATTCAACACATTTGTTTTTTTACATAGTATTATTTGTTTTATACAAATCAAACGAACACTATAATATTCATATTCAAAAGTAAAATATAAAGATATTTTATCCAACACAATACATTTCCCTTTCTTTCATTGTGTGTTCGTAAATCCCTAAATACGAATACACAATGAAAACATATAAATATGCAACCTCCGTAATCAGTAATTAAGTTGTAATTAAATAAGTTACAATTAAGGCCCATAAATTCATATAGACCCCCTTCCGTAACCTCGGTACTTTCTTTAAAAGGGATAACTTAAACCGGACGGTGAAAGCGGTGGTCATCACCACCTGTTCCATTTTTCAATCTATCTTCATTCCGTGAGACTCTGATAATTTAAAATGTGTTATAAAGGATTTTTCTAAAAAGTAAAAGCCTATCCGTGTCAATCAAACCATAATGCATCTCTAGAATCTGAAATGTATAGTTTTTAAATAATTTGTATTTTCGCTCTCACATTAAAACAATCGAGCACTTTATTGATTTATTTTCTTTTAAACATACCCGAACACGCACACACACACACACACACTATATATATATATATATATATATATATATATATGATTATGTGTATACATGCATAGATAGGAATCCAAATTAAATTTTGAGTTAATAACAAGTCAACTGTTATTATTACAGGTGAAATCTCTACATGACCCAGAGCTTCTTTCTCACCCTGTCAAAAAACACGTTTTGTTCCGTATACATAACTATGGACGGCCGATTCTTTAGTATGCCAGCCAAGCCAAACAACTTTTTTCTATAAAAGTATATACCGTACACCTGGGGCGTATTCAACGGTTGGCAACCATCATGGTAACAGGACTACTCACGCGTTCGCACTTGAGCTTTGTTTTTAATTAACAATTAATTATTTTTAATTAACAATCAACATTTTCAGCAGACGATCAATATGTCTGGCAAACCTCGGGGAATTACATTCGTATAACCATACCAATTCTGCTGGCACTTTCCAAATAGTGAACTCAAAAGCTTTCACTATTCCAGCTAGTAGATTACAATTTCCCTTGGATAACATCTCTAGTCCAGATAATCATCTCTTAAGCTCATGAAAATCACCCTTTTATATCACCTATACAGCAATAGAATATATTATTTCTATAGGGGTAAACCTTTTTTTCTAGTTAATCAACTTTCTAGCTACTTGTATTCTTAATACACCTCTTTATCCTAGCTCAATTAACCCTGCAGTGTTTCTTATTGATAATGTACTATTGTTTGTGTGGTGACAGTGTGCAGAGAACAAGGAACAAGCGGCAAATACTAGCATACGTCGCTGCAAGGAAACAGTGGTTACACGCGAGAGCGAACCTGGAACCGTTTGATTTCCATGCAAAAGTCGTGATTATGTAAAATTGGCGCTTTTTGCACTAAAAAGAGCTAAATAAAATAGGTGGCATTTTTACTCGAGGGACATATTTTTTTGTTGGACACACGCAATTAATGTCATTCGCGTGTGTCGTCGGCGACTTTATTTTTGTTTTGGGTTGCCACTTAGTTCAATTCGGGCGAGTACTGCTGCTGATATTTAGAACGAACGTTTTATCTTTTCTTTGTAAAAAGAAGAAAGAAACAAATAATCCGGACGAGTAAAAAGGCGAATATACTGAGAGCTGACATCGTCTGTGTTCTTTTAACTCTACACAATTTACGTGACTGAAATAGGAATTAATTACCCGAATATATCTTTTATTTCGCTAACAATTTAGCTGCTTAATAGCATCGTGATATGTTCGCGTCTTATAGTTTGGCGTTTCGAATTTATCTCTCCTATGACACCGTTTTATACCGGTGTTAACTTTAAACTTTTTAAGGGTCATCCTTTAACACGGTTACTTATACGTACCTCTACTTTTTTACGTGACACTGTTGAAATTTTAAGGTGACATCGTTTTTTGTTTGAGCACCTTTTAAAAAAAACGCCCTCTGTGTACATTTAATAATTTCGAACTTTTCCTGTCAACCATATTAAATGGTAGATCGCGATAACATCCGGATCGCTTGAGACGTCTATCATAGTAGTTCAGACAATGCCAATATACCTATATTCCGATATTTTTCTGCTTCTGATAGACTTAGTATAGAACTAATGGCTGTATAGTAACGTCTGCACTTGCCCATATACATTTATTGTTATAGTACCTACATGTATAGACTACATGAACTATTTCGTTTCACTATAAATACCGGGAGCACATGCCTCTCAGTGTTGAAACTACCACTGTCTAATACTGGCAGTCAGACAGACGTTCAACCACTCTGTTTATATGCTGTATTTATATTTTCTTCAATATAGTTTGTTTTACTTAATCCCGAGTTCGTGTCTTCTTTCCGGACCCCTTAAAGGTCCACAACAGTAATCTTACGTCTTTTATCGATTATATATATATATATATATATATATATATATATATATATATATAGTATGATATAAAATGAAATAATAAATTATGGTGCGAATCAAATTTTATTAGAATTCAATGTTCAGGCAAAGTACCTTAAAGTCCTTAACTCATGAGTTTTCAAAGAAAATTCTTCTCCTCAATTTAATTTTATTCGAATTTGATTTATCGGAGCTTTTATTTAACCAGGGAGTTATGGTTTTCCTCATAAGAACACTGAATTTTGAACATTATAACATTCAACACCAAGTGAGTTTTCTGAACTTTACATATGTTTTGGTTTCTTTATCGCTTTATTAATTTGCATACACCTTGGATACATTTTTCACTGTCATTTACTGCATCGATTGCAAACAGGTTTCCCGCTTGGATAATTTTTTCGTTTTTAGACTACCATTCACCACCTGGATCCCTTTTCAATCAACATCTTGGATATCTTTCCTGAATATGTTTTAAATTGTATGACTTGGATGAACTGTATAGCTTTAACACAAAAGTATGTTTTGGGCTGATATATTTGATGTTTTATATACTTTTATGTATTTTTATATATATTGTTATATATTTTCAAAGTTTAATTTATTACCTGCAGTAATGTCATTGCGGTAATGGTCGTCTGAGGAGAAGAATTTTCTTTGAAAACTACTGAGTTAAGGACTTTAACGTACTTTGCCTGAACATTGAATTCTAATAAAATTTGATTCGCACCTTATTTTATTATTTCATTTTATATTATGCTATTCATGCTTTATCCAGTGTATTGAGCTTCAGTTTTATACGGATGTTCACTAATTAAAGATATTAGTTGCCTCTATATAAAGTTAATCCAACAAAAGATATCTTTTGTTGGATTAACTTCATATATATATATATATATATATATATATATATATATATACGTTCAGAGTTAGAAAAGATTTGACAACAGGGGAGTGATAATGCACAATATAATAATATAGCTATATAAATATAGGTACATTTAAAATATAGGCATTTTAGAAAAAACAAATACCGTAGATATTAATATTACATCAATTGATAATTGTTATATCAACCAGAGCTATTATTATGTTAGTTGAAATCAATAATATTTGAATATTGTTCCAAGAATTCAAAACCAACTACCAATCGGCGTACGATCGTTTTCAAAACTTTTTGGATATATTTTATTGTTCACTAGTTTTTATGATACTAAAACGTGTCTTCGTCAACGTCTTTCATAACATCACATACAGAAGTCTCTTAAGAAAAAGATCGGATTACAGTACCAAAACCCAACACAAGTGAGGCGATTTTTGAAGCAGAAGAAAGGCGAATTGTATAATTAATCAAAACATTTTAAACATTCAGGACATTCACCATACAGGTTCAATTGATAAAGATAAATTACACAAGAGGAAAATACATAAGAGAAAATACACCAATAAAAAATAGAAATAGAAATAGAAATAAATAGTAGCATTAAACAATATTATATATATATATAAAAGGTATGAAACTAAAAGTAGGATGCATACTTTTAGAAGTTGAACCTATACTAAAATGATTTAAGCTCAATATACGGGCTAGAGCAATAATATATATAAATGAAAAAAGAGAAATAAAAGAATGTAAAAAATGACAAATCTATTTCATCTTCAGGTGTTCAAAGCAAGGTGTATTCAATAAAATGTATATTTATTTTTTCTTTCCTTAAGTCAGGCTTTTCAAAGATCGAAATATTATTATCAGAGGAATTATATGGATAGTTGGAAGGGAAGTAGCCAAAATTCAAAATTAAAAAAAAAATGAGAGAATAATAGAAATCTAAGATATAAGTGTGTGAGAAAAGTTGTTAAGCTGTAAAGTACATCCAGATAGAATAAAGTCTAGTGACAAAATGTTAGACGAGGAAACGTTGAATATATAAAAAGGCAAAAATTCACCGTTAAAATTCCGTGGAAACTGTGTCAAAGGTGGTCAAAATAGTTTCAACCCAAGCAGAATTTATCAAATATGCGGTTTTTGTCGTCGAAAACCGGTTAGGATATGTGTTTGAGAATTGGGGCCATTTTAAACACTCACATGGACCCCACTGAACACCAACCTAAGGAAATAAGTTCAAAATATTGGAGAGATTTCGACTAGAAATCGAGAGGAAGAAAGGTTAGCTAGGGGTTAAATATTAAATATATATAGGAATCGTATTGTTGTTTCCTAGATGTTAATCTAATTAAACACCAGTGTTTATAAAATAGTGCTCAGTAACAAGTAGAGCTGTAGTTTAGTATACATTTCTTTTATTTATACAAACATTTTTCGCTACATATGTACATACATGTTTCAATTGCGATTTCTTCCGAACTTCAACCTCATCTTACAATTTAAAAATTTGTAAGATGGCCCGATGAGGTTGGATTTCAAAAGATATCGCAACCGAAACATGCATGCACATATGTAGGCAAAAAATGTTTGTATAAATAAACAAATTCATACTATATATATACATATATATATATATATATATATATATATATATATATATATATATATGTATGTATTAGCATATACTATCAGTGCCCTTTTACTTTGCAGTCTCCTTAAAAGATTCAGCTCGATGATTGTCAATTAGTGATAACAGAGCAAATATAAGTCAGTTCATATTATATTCCAATAACCATGGTTTTATTTTATTATTTTTATTTTTGTCACATTTCCAAAAAACATAACATTTCTGTGAGATATATTTTTTACGGTCCGTTTCATTTGTCTTGCGCCAAACAACGTTTTTATGTCAATATCGTCTCTGCAGCATTACAAAATCATCAGAAAAATTCACAAATGGTAAAAAGTTCTTGGATTAAGGTGTCTTGAAAAAACCTACACTATACAGTGGTTTATTTTTGGGTGAAACCAAACAAAAAACAAAGAAAAAGAGCAAACTCACACGTGGGGGAACCCACTATTACGACATTTAAATGTATATTTAAATATATATGTGTGTGTTTGTTTATGTATATATGTCTATATGTAATTCTTTGGCTTTCTCGCATTGCATCCTTCAATATGTATAACAATTTCTGTTTGTATTAACCATATATTTTGTGAATTATATTTATAGTTTGAGAATACTTCTAAAAACGTTTTTATATATTTTTTCATGTATTATGTTTTATATGTCCTATGTTTATTTCTAAGCTTCATGGTTAGTCTATTTTGTATTGTTGTCATACTCTCCTACGACCATTAGTATTTCTACATTTTATTATTATTATTATTATTATTATTATTATTATTATTATTATTATTATTATTATTATTATTATTATTATTATTATTATTATTATTATTTACTGCCAATGTAAGACTATAGTCTTATTCTGAAGTTATTCATTTGTTTATGGATAATTGTTTTCAAAAGTGTGTTTTTAAAGAAGATATTCTTAATTGCCTTAATTTTGAATTTGTATCAATTTCTCTTTTTAAATTCCTAAAAATTATTTTTATTTTCATTCTTTTCTTTTATTCTCATTTATTTATTTCATCATTATCATTATATTTATTACTATGCAGTGTAAATGTTTGACTATTTTTATGTTACAGTTTAATTTCTTTTCATTATGATATGATTATAGACAATTATTTTTAAAATAGTTCTTTAAAAAATATATTTTCAATTTAATTGATTTGTAATTTTTATCAATTTTACAATTTTTCACTTAAAATTTGTTTTATTTTTGTATTTAAAAAAATAAATTTAATTGCAAAATTCTTTTAAATAGTGTCTACATATTCTACTCTTATACTTTTGATATGTTTTTATTACCTATTGCACCTCTTTCTATGTCTTGTTTGATTATCATGTATACTCTTTCGAAGAGGATTAAAATTGTCACATCCATACCCCCCCACTTCCCCTCGAATTGCTGTGTAATTTAGAGTGTACTATACGGTAATTCTTACTGCTTTGGTAGACTTCGGATTTTGGTGTCTTTACCCTGTGCTGATTTATCATTTGATATCAATAAGAGTACATATCGTCCATGAAACGATCGTAAATTGAATTCTTGGAACAGATATAACTGAATATGTCATAGATTTGTTTATCTCTTAATTATAATATATATATATATATATATATATATATATATATATATATATATATATATATATATATATATATATATATATAAAATATTTATAAATAAATATTAATTATTTATTATCGACAGACATCGATGTTTCATGCTAACGCAATCTTCAGTGCAGGAAGTTATTTCTCAACGGTCGGCGAGCTCGAACTCCGATCACAAATCGCCACTGATTCGTAGTCAAGAGGGTTAACGGCCATAGGGAATTAGCTAATAATTAAGGAGGAATTTAACTTTGTAAATAGCAAGTCGGCGGCTAATTTACACGAGCAGTTGAAAGTGATCAACAAACTGTGTTTGGATCTTGCATGAAGCTATTTGTACTGCTTGTTATTAAACTCACTCAGAGTGCCCGCCCTTTAGTGAAGGGGGCTTATAATAATATTTATAAATAAATATTAATTATTTATTACCTACAGACATCGATGTTTCATGCTAACGCAATCTTCAGTGCAGGAAGTTAATTCTCAACGGTTGGCGGGCTCGAACTCCGATCACAAAAGGGAATTAAAAAATTGAAACGCCCACATTAAACCAGTTCAGAAGTACAAGAAAGAGAACAAGTGTGTGATGAAGAAAAAAGACAAAAAGAAGTAAGTGATGGTAAAGCAGAAGTAAAAAAAAGGTCGAAGAAGAAGAAGAAGAAGAAGAAGAAGAAGAAGAAGAAGAAGAAGAAGAAATAAGAAGGCGGGAAACGAATACAAGTCGAAACGTTAAAAAAAAATGGCTGACCGCCATTTCTCTTCGAAATCATCGATCGTGACACTGGGTGGATAAAATGGAGGCGAAAAACACCAACAGGCAGAGTGTAAAAAACAAACTGCTAATTGCATTTATTGAAAATCGCCTCACACGTTTTTCTGCAAATTCGTTTCCCCTTGCGACTCTCTTACCGAACAGCACTCGTTCGCTTTGCGTCCGGACGGCCCCTATTACAGTTGGCAGATAAATAAGCCAAATTAGTTTTCACAATCACCTCTCGGTCCATAATTTTCTATTTCTACTGATAAGAAAGACTGTAGCTCATGATGACACTGTCTGAAGCTGCAATGGCAAACGGCTTTTGATGCTAATATAATTAAGTTATGGCGAATAAAAGTTGAATAAAGATGAATGGTTGAATTTGCCAATTCAGTTAAGGACATAATCTATAACATTAAAAAAATAGAAAATATCAATCATATATATATATATATATATATATATATATATATATATATATATATATATTATATCTTGATTTTCATCTTCGTGTGGTGGTGGTTGCAGATACAGGCGACGTCCCTTAGAAAGGTTGACAGTAGCAAACGAAGGGAAGTGATGTCACTTCCGGCCGCGTTGGTTTCGGCCTTTCTGTTCCTGACGCTTGATGAATATGGATGTGTAAACACCATCCTACCGCTAACCCCAAGGGGGAGGGGCGAGACACATGAACACCAATAA
>OY744516.1:104680616-104683116 GCA_963556195.1 Sepiola atlantica | reverse complement strand
AATAGTCCAAAATAATTAATTTTGTTTTAACTACGTATTGGCGTTGAAAACGATTAAATATTTTATATATACTAGAATTTAGGCCAGTAGAAATCATAATTATAGTTGTTAAAATAGCAATTTATCAATCGTATGCAATGCTCCACATACAATAGGTATTGCGCTTAGACATGATTAACCCCCCCCCCAAAGCGGCATTTGAATCAGACAAACACTATTTTATTTTGTTTTTTATTGTTCGGCTACTGTTCTGCTATTAGATGGTATTTTCCCAACGTTTCGGCCGATGTAAACTCCGACTTCTTTTAAGTGCGTTTTGTAGAACTCGGGAATCTTTTTGTCGAAGTAGAGAATCTGTACAGAATTTCAAATCCGCGAGTTGAAAATAAAAATCCCAAGTTCGACATGACACATTTGAATAAGGATAAAGTTTACATACGCCGAAACGTTGGGTGGCTGAGATAGCGATGAAAAAAGTGGGCTGAAAAAGATGCGAACTTGGCCAGTTTCTGGTAGTGGGCTTGGAGATACTCGGCCATTTAGGATTTCCGGTCAAGAGTAGATATATTTGGGGGACACTAGCAGTTCGAGGAGAACGACGAAACAGAGGTCGAGGCAGATCGACGAGCAGATAGGCAAAAGAAACGAGAATGGTCAACGACGGAGTCAGTCTTAGTTGATTTGAGAAATGGGATGCTTAGCTTAAAAGTATAAACACTACCGACGGGGCTCCATCGACACACACACACACACACACTCGTGCCGAACAGTTGCTTGCATAAAATATATGTGTTTGTTTTCTTTACTAATCTATGAACATTGTGAGCTATGTCGGGGGTGCGGGCATTGTTAGACTTTCTAGACAACTTACAACAAATGTAAAGTACGTTGTATTTATCAACTGTCCGATAGCAACGCCTGTTGGTGGTGATTTGTTTGATTGTTTGTCTGTTTGTTTGTTTGTTTGCATAGAGCTTACAAAGATCCTGCCTCAAGGTTGTCTGATCTGCATGAAGTTCTATCCGTCGATCGCAGCTATTCGTTAAATTGCTAGATTGCAGATTTTTACCCCCGACACCGAGAAAAGCAAGGTTAAGTGGTCGCCTGCGAGGTCACGTAAGTTTAGGCATAGAAAAAGCACAAAGGAATGGCGCAGAAGAAACATTGCTACTTTCACTCTATTGGTTTGCGGCTCCGCGCCTGTCATGTCTTTGCTTGCCACATGAGAGACGTCCAGAAGATGACAGATCCTGATAATGACTCTTCCTGGATTGTGATCACAGCCCCGTTTTCACGGGTAGCTCTCACACTACCACTTTGCAAACGCCCTTACTACGGCGAGGAAAGATTTCAGTATGGCCTTAGCCACCGAAACTATTATCACACTTGTGTGGTGGCTGATGAGCGTATGGTATCGCACATGCTATAACACGTGCAATAATGTGTTTTTATATATGCGCATAACTGAAAAAGATAAATAAACCGTTGATTACGGAGAATGAATTGAAAGAGAACGGGAGATGGTGAATAGAGATAGCGCGAACACGACTAACCACGTTTCCTACACGTTTTTTTGCTGGTAAAAATAAATTACTAAAACTAGTAAAAAATATGCCTCTTCTGCGAACATATTTTTGCTAGTATACATGGCAACTAAATATATACTACACAGACACACCAAACGAGGAGGTAATGACTGGGCGATGGTATCATGGCGAAGGAAAATATACTACGCTATCCTCCTACAAACAAAAAAGCGGAAAGGTAATCCCTTGGAGAATGGTATTATCACTATAACAAACATACTTCACTACCCCCTCCAATAAACGGATGAAGTACTATCTGCGGTGCTGATATTATAACAAGATAATATTGGGTATTGAAAGATAGTACATTAGTCTGAAACACTATAGTAAACTGAATCTAACATTAAAAGATAGTACAATAGTACATTACAATATATTAATTGCATAGTTATGCTTTCAGACATACAGATACAAAATATTTATACGTAATAGATTATACAACTGTACTCTGTATTGAAATATGGAACATAAAATATAGTAATAGTATATAGTCTCGGCTTCAGGCAGACGTATACCAAATCTCAATTAGTAATAGCAGTAATAGCATAGTTAGCTTCAGGCAGACATATACCAAATTTCCATTAGTAATAGAAGTAATAGTATAGTCTCGGCTTCATGCAGACATATACCAACTCAGGTTGTGTGTGTGGGGAAGTGTTTGTCGAGTAAGTTGAGGAAAAGGTGGCCTACCTTTGTCTTGGCATTGGTGGAATAGGGTGGGGGAAACCAGATCACCGACCTCCTTCTATTGCGGCTCCCCCGAGGTGGTGTATGAGATCTCTTCTCTGAACCCGCTGTCGCGGAGCGCTTTGTTGTAATAGGGTGCTGCCTTGTTGAAAATTTCTAGATTGGATGAGAGGTCTGAAATTCCTTGGCTAATATTATTGACAACATTTTTAAAAACAGTGGAGCTG
>OY744516.1:104540616-104675616 GCA_963556195.1 Sepiola atlantica | reverse complement strand
GGGCAATTGTTGGCCTTCCTCCGACCGGCATCCGTATACACTTACAGTTAATGATTTTAACCGTATGTGTGAAAAGATGCGCCAGGCAGCCGCTTGCTCGTGCCGATAATTGTCTGCTGAATCTTTAGACTTGTGAATGATTCTTGAACGTCCATCTCCGACACCCATTCTGTGACCTTTCAAAAATCTCTGCAAGGGTCACGCCAGGGTTGCGTTTTCTCCGGACGGCGATGAAGCGATTTTCGTGATGGGTGTAACTTTTATCTCGTCTCGGTGGGGATAGGCGTTGAAATCGAAATTAAACATAACGAGGGACGCAACTAAAGGGGATCGATTATCGGAAACTCTTTCGGTGTAAATGATTGGAAATTGTCCTCGTGTGATTTCAATCATTTATGGCTAATTCTCTTACTCTCCCTCATACCCACACAATAGTCTCGAACAATCAACACCTGTACACGTATACGGCAATGCAGTCTTAGCTCCAACGCATTGCACTCACATTACGCATATATATATATATATATATATATATATATATATATATATATATATATATATATATATATATATATATATATATATATATCGGACGCAAATACACTCACGCATTCATATGTCTCTTTCTGATGCATTTCTTTGTCTGGTCGGTGTCAGTTTATTCCGATCCCTTATAAGTATGTACGTATCAGTGATGGAACGATTCCAATATTTTCCCCGATTCCGATACAATTACCGATTCCGTTCGAAATTCCCGATTCCGATACAATTACTGATTCCATTTTTTTCCTAAATATTGAGTTATAGAGAAGACTTAATAAAAATGGCATTATCGTAAAAAAACGTGTAATATTTGCATATATCTTCGCAAAAGTAACGATACACTTTGGGGGCGTACATTACACGAGTAACTATTTTCACTCAAATCTTTTCCTCGTAATTGATTAGAAAATAGTAATTTGATAAACTCATTGTGAGATCTTCATCTATATTTTTCACCTGCGACACTTTTTCCTATTTATTTATCTACCCGTGCAATTTTACTTGTGCCATTTTACAGTCTTTTTTCCGGTATCATTTTTATCTAAATTGTTTTTTATGATATATTCATTTTAGTTACTCTGGTAGTTTAAAAAAAAACAATACATATTTATCAGCTCATCATTAGTACCAGCAATGGAAAATTAAGTTATTAAAAAATGCATAGAATTGTTTTTGGAATCGGAAATTAGTCTCACTTTTTTCTGATTCCGATACCACCAAAACTTATGATTGTTTTAGATTCCCGATTCCGATTCCGATTCCGATTCCGATTAATCGTTCCAACACTAGTTGTAAGTGTTTTATTTGTACAGCATTGGTTGAATGTTTATATTCCCTCACTGTAAAACATTTACAACTAAAACTCATCTAGCTACAACCACTATCAACAATTTTATTTTTCCCTCTGTGTACCTTAAATCAAACGAAACTACCATGAGCAATTTTTCTTTCAATATAACTATCCGTCCGTGGAACACAATACCACGGTGCTGCTTTCTAGCTAACTATAACATGGCCGTTTTCAAGTCTAATTTAAAAATTCTTGTTGGGCGTCCTCTTAGATAATCAAATTCTGACAAGTTACAATCATCGTGACTAATCCTCCCAATGTTGTCTCACCTTATCCTCGAGTTGCCTTTTGGCCTTGATAAGCAGTGACTTGTTAGTAAAAATAATATATAATGGACCATTCATGCAATGGATACTTTGTCTATTGGTTTATTCTGACTCACAATTTTTTTTCCTTCTGGTGGAGTTATTATTGCTTTTTAGAATGAATATAAATGGATATAGGTATATATGTATATACACGTGTATATGTGTGCGTCTGTTAAATAGTTATTTTTATTTTGTTTGAAATGCACAATTCCGCATGTTGTAGTATATTTACTAATAATTTGCCGTTATGTTTCTCTTGTCTTTTGAATTTTTTATATTTTATACTTATTCTGTTTTTCTATACTCCTTATAGTTATGAAGAATAACTAAATTGGTAAGTCAACATTTTAATTTTCTGTATTTTAGAAAATATTAAATAAAGACGTTTATTATTATTATTATTATTATTATTATTATTATTATTATTATTATTATTATTATTATTATTATCATCATTATTATTATTGTTATTATTATTATTATTATTATTATTACTAGTATTATAGTTCAACGACATGTCCACTCACACACATGTCTCTCACACGAACACAATCACATACTACTTTCATACACACATAGATTCATGCACACATCTTTCACACCTATACTTACACAACTGCCCCACAAACATGCATATACAGTTACGCATGCATATATTACTCTCTCACACAAAAATGCGTATACTTATACACGCACATATATAAAACACACCCACCCACCACAAACATACACACCTCTCTTATGCACGAACACATATGTCTTTCACAGACACGCTCATACATTAAAAATTATCATGCACTCACATGCATAAATTCACTCACAAATATCTCACACACATACACATATTCTCAACACTCACATACACTTGCGCATCCACATATCACTCTTGCACATACACATATCTATCACATACACACACAAATCCACTGATGAACAAATGAACAAATGTCTTTTTTTACTGTTGTTGGTTTGACATAGTCCGATTTTATGACATAGGATGACGCACTTCTCTTAGAAAATGACACATGGGATCGATAATAAAATTTACAATCTTTTCTACAATCAAACCGTATATGGTACAAATATATTTCAGTCTATGTCTGACTTGTCCACCAAGTTTTCATCATATCCAACAGTTTTTGTTTTATCACCGCTCAATAATAAGCATAGCCGGATACGAAAGTGCAAAATTGTACTTAACTCTGCAATATCCCTTTCTAAGCACTGACCTTTTTGGCTTAGATGACCCTTTTTAGTTCAGGATTGTTTTTATACACTAATACAGGATGACCTCTAAAAAGTCTACCTATTAAATCATTAATAAAAATCACAACTCTTTCTTTCCAACCATATTTGGTACAAATAAACTACATTATATGCCTGAGTTTTCCACCAAGTTTTCGTCATAAATGTCCAACAGTTTTTGTTTTAACGCTGTTAAAATATATGTGGACACGTTGGTGATCGTCTCAGCAATAGGAGACGTGATTTTGAATAGACTTCACACTTACCTTACGGTATTACCCCAGATGTTATGCAGTGGAGATATATGAAAGGTAATCTATATCAAACAATTCCCAAACTATTCTGAAAAATAAGAGGGTCATCAGAGTTGTTAACAATTTTGTACTTCATGTCCAGATGCGCTTATCAAAAATCTGTGTAGCATTCATGAGTGGAACTTTGTGGAAAAGTCATTAAAGACTAAAGATTATTCATACCAAATTAGGGATGGCACGATTCCAATATTTTTCCCGATTTCGATATAATCACCTATTCGGTTCTAAATTCCCGATTCCGATACAATTACCGTCTCCGAATTTTTTGAATCTCTAAATATTGAGCTATAGATTTGTTGTTTTCTTTAAATTTTCGGATTACAGTAAAAACTCATGCAATATGTGCATATATTTTCGTAAACGTAAAAATACATTTGGGGGGGGGGGATGATCTATTGATTATATTTTTACTGGTAGTTTAAGATCAATCAATATTTATCATTTTATCATTAGTACCAGCAATGGAAAATGAAGTTTTAAACAAAAACAAACAAACAAACAAAAAAGAAATAAAAGAATGGTTAAAAGAATCAGCATAGATTTTTCCGAGTCCGATAACCCAAAAAAGTTCTGATTTTTCCGATTCCCGATTCCGATTCCGATTAATCCTCCAAACACTATACTAAATACGGTTAGATTGCAGAAAGGATTGTGAATTTTATCAACGATTCAATGGATTGCATTTTATGGAAGGGATTACGCTCTAGGACGGAGGAGTGACGCACTGAACCACCGACCATGTCTATATGGGTGTTTCAAATTGAGAGGCGACTGTATCTCGTTTAGTTGTGACGTGACGAGCGAGAAATAAAAGCTTGAATGCCCTCATTTCCCGATTAGACTTTAGCAAGAGTGGACTGTTGATTGCCAATTAGGCACAACCTGACAGGACTGGCAGAAAGTTTTCATCCATAATTTGATGCCGCGGTTTACGAAAGCTGTACCCTGATCATGGTTGCAAGAGAGAGGGAAGGAGAGAGTAATATATATAGATAGAGAGAGACGGGGGAGGGAGAGAGACCAGTTATTGATGCACTAGTGCCAACAATATTCCATGCATGGGCGAATGATGACGTTGCATGGATATAGAGTACTGGAAGATGGGAGAAGTTTACTATCCCGATAAATTGAGCCTACCTTCTTTTATAGCAGACTTGGCAACAGCTTTTATGTACCTATTTCATTTCATGTTGCCTAAGAATATCAGTCCGAGGAGTTTGAACATTGAACTATCGGGAAGAGTGCTATCGGCCATGATAATTGGTGGTTGGAAAGGATTGTCATTGTTGTTAAAGGAAACCGCTTTGTCCTTATTTAATTGGTTTTTCGCGACAACATAGTTAGACACAATGTAGGATTTTTATGTAGGAAAAATCAAGTTCTCCAAAAACGTCACACTGGATTGTGACAAAAATAAAAATTACCAAAGTCTAGATAGATTTCTCATTCACTGACTGGGAACAGAAAAGATGAAGTGTAGTATGAGAACAGATACTACACTTTGCTCCAAGCCGAAAAGCCAAGGAAAATATATCTGTCTTGGTAACATTAAATAAGACTTTTGGTACAATTTTACTACAGACTGGAGGCCATTTGCTAAGCATACAGTCCTTGTATTGCATGCGTGATCATTTGATTTGCTCTAATGCCAAAGATAAAGCGTGGTCTCATCAGCAACTCTAACCATTTCTTAGAGAATCATGGCTTTGCAAGCTTCAAGAAAGTATGTTCTAGATACATTGGAAGTGATTTGTATTAATACTGTCTCATTATTAATAAAACGTCGTAAGACGGGTATTGCAGCTAGTTTTTGTTTTGGTACCTGCACAGACAACGTTTGGTACTTGTGCTAGTATATTAAATGAAACCGGGGAAGATAGCTTTTGTCTGGCTTTGAAAATTTTAAGTAGGCTGGCATCACTCTGACGTGATTGTGCGTATGTCATATCGATATAATTTCATTCCTTTCTCGAATTTCAAATCCTTGACCCTTCCGGGGCATCGGTGACATTTCTATAAACAAACGGGTAGGGCTGGTGGCTGCGTAGGATAGGGACGATGTCATGAAATCGATTTGCCCTTCGAAAGACGGTCGACGGCGAACAAAAGTGACAATCAATCACAATGACGGGACGGAGACAACAAAAGAGAGGACGGATGACAAAAGAGCGGACGACTGAATTGGCCATCGACAAAAGTTGTCTGGAAAAGATAACGTAGGGTGACTTGTAGGGCTCTTCAAAATGGCTTACATTTAGCAAGCCGCCGCATCAAATAACAAACACACACACACACGTATATATATATATATATATATATATATATATATATATATATATATATATAAATTGAGATATTTTCCGAGAAAGAATGTCTCGTATCCAACAAAATTGTTATTTGATTAAAAAACATAACAGTTGTTTCATCATAGCCTTACAAACGGAGCATTAGTAATGACAAAGTTCTAATCTTATAGACAAATGAATCTTCAGATTTATAGAAAAAACGGGCTCATGTTGGAATATTGTCAATAAAACGTCCATTTCATATGAAGTGTCGGCATGCTTTCTGCTTCTGTTCAATAGCAGCTGCACAGTTCGAGATGAACCATTGTGTATAATTGGGCTTGCTGTAGAATTTTAGCATGGAGACATGTGCTTCAATGCCTGCTTTGCCCTATTCGGTTAAATCATTTGCGCAGTGATCAGCAGGGAGAGAAACATTTCACTCCATGGGACGTCTCTGATGTGATCTCTGATGGATTCCTAATCAGCTCGTTTCTTCACTAAATTCTAAAACTTGACCCCTTTTCGTTACAATTAGCATTGTCCCCATCACCACTTACCCCACTTCCATTAGGGTAACCTCAGTAGTTGTTTTTACAAGCACAGACGATTTTCATTTATTTTTGTAAGATTGCCGTAAGAAAGAAGGCGGTTTTCCTTTTCTCTTTTTTTCAAAGGGGGGAGGCATCCTGGTTTTGAAGACTCGGAAAACACAAAAGAGAATTTTATCGCTTATTTTGGTTAATGCTACAATCTTTTCTGTGATGAAGGGGCTGTATCGAACAGAAAAAAACTACACTACACTACACTACGTTTCGAAGTCAATGTTGTACTCTGTCAATGTAAAGAATGGTGCTCTGAACGACGCTTCTCAATATGTTGTAGTACCTGTCAGAACCACATCTATGGATTTAATAGAAACCTTCTTTACAGAATATTTAGTTACAAAATATACACTTATGAAATAAATTAATCTGCAAATCATCTCATAAAAAAACATGTGTACGCTTTTAACATAAAATGACACTACGACACATTCCTTTGCTTTTTGGCTAGGAGAAAACTGTAGCATCTGCTTTGGTACTATACTTCATTTTTCCGTCCTCGCTCAGTGAACCAGAAATCCTTCTAGACTGAGTCAATTTGGTATTTTTATCACAATCCAGAATGCATCCTTTTAAGGAATTGGAATTCCCCTACATTAAGAAAAGATGTTGTGTCTAACATTGCCCCAACACTCAACAATCAATCAGCCAATTTAAGTGAAGCAATTGTCTGTTTCTGTGTCTTATAATTCCTTTGTTTCTGGAGTTCAAGGAATGTCTCCTTCACGTGCTTCCATAACTCTGGTTCAATCACGCGTGACTCGGTGTGCTAACGAACGGATTCCTACAAATGTGGGACCTCGTATCTACAAAGACTTTCTATGCTTATTGATATCTATATCTGAGTAGATGGGCCTGTGTTTCCTGCTCATGCCGGGGATGGGGGGGGGGTCACGGGTCGCTGTACGTACGATGTAGGGGGTGTATGTGTCTGTGTACGCGTATATAGTTGTATTATTCGTTTGTACTTAAGCACATGTTTTTATTTATAAATATATGATGTCCGTACGCTGGTATTTGTGTGGTTTGAATGTTTGCTATTGTTCAGCGTATGCGCTTTTGAATACTTACGTTTTTGCTTGTGTGTATTTATATATATGTCTCTCTCTCTCTCTATCTCTCTCTCTCTCTCTCTCTCTATATATATATATATATATATATATATATATATATATGTGTGTGTGTGTGTGTTGGTGTGTGTGTTGGTGTGTGTGTGAATATCTATGTCTGTCAGGATGTATTAATGTGTAAATGTTTCTATTTCATTACCTCCGCACGAAGACGGAGATAGACAAAAAGGTAATTTTTTAATGTTGGGAAAATCCAGCCCCCTCCCCCAAACGTCCGTCTAGATTGGGACGAATATAAAAATTGCCTCACCCTAAAAATAAATCTTATTAACTTACTGAGGACAAAGTAGATACTACACTTTGATCCCAGCTGTGTTTATGAATGAATATTATATAATGTTCGTACGCTGATAATTGTTTTGACCCATTTTTTTCAATTTATTTATCCTTGTGTTCTGTGTTTTCGCTGAGGATGGGGCATCCTGCTGGATGCTAAACATTCACCCACTCTTTCAGATATACCAACCAAGAGACATTTTTAAGAGTCTAACCGTCTCTTAAAGCGCAATGTTTTGTATCTCTCTTGCACTTGGTTCATCGGGTATGTTCACTAAGTAGTTTTTAAAATTAATTTTCATGAACCCGGTTTCACCTATAATTACTGAAATGATGAAGATCTTCCTAAGATTCAAGTTTCTTATCATGTCGTACATACGACCTTGGTATTTCATTAATTCTTTCTCTCTCAGCTTTGTAAAACCAGCAACATTAGGGAAACTGACTTCATCGAGGGTTGTTACTTTCTCCCACTTGTCCTATATAACTATGTCCGGTTTTACAGCTCCGTTTTCTTGCTACCTAGCTCTAGAAATTGCATACTCATAGTCATTTCCAAGAGTTATTTCTAGTATATGCTTCGAGGACTTGCTGCTTGTGACAAATTATGCGTTACTGAGTACTTGCGTGTTTTGTTTGTGTATGTATGTATGTATTTATGTGTGGGTTTGTGTATGTATGTATTTATGTGTGGGTTTGTGTATATATATGCGTGATGATCTACGTGTGCAGGCACGTATATTCGTGTACATACCTATGTGTAATTCTATGTGTATTCATGCATGTATGTGTACATTTCTATGTATATTTCTGTTTGTACATGTGCCTTTGTTTGTCGCAGTATATGCGCTTCTGTGTTAAGTTGTGCATATGCGTGCATGTATATGTGAATATGTGTGTAAATATACGTGTCAGTGTTTGTGTGTGTGTATTTCTTTTTGTATGTGTACGTTTTATCTGTGTTTGCATGTGTATTTATGTGTGCACATTTCTGGATTAGTGTTTGTTTAGGTCATTGGCAAGGTTTCGTGTTTATGTGTATCTGTGCGTTTCTGTATGGGTATGTATGCATCTATCCTTCTCTCTCTCTCCTTATATATATATATATATATATATATATATATATATATATATATATATATATATATATAAAGTGAGTTAAGGTCAACAAAATTTGAACATCGTTCAAAGAACTCAAACACAACGATCATTTGGCGTACACTCGTTTCTAAGATAATTTGGAAATATTGTATTATAGTTCTGATGACTCAAACTGTCTTCGTCAGCACCCTTTACAACATCACATACAGAAGTCATTTAAGAAAACATCAGATTTCAGTACTATTTAAAAAAAAAACATATTTTCAGACAATATTGGAGACATAACCTCTTAATTATGCAACCATATATTATTACATCAGTCAGTTAAAAAATATAATAACAGTGAAGGTACTTTAGAAACCGCAAATTAAATATTTAAAATATTCGAAATATGAGATGAATCAGATAGAAAAATATACATGAATAAATAATTAAAAAATAATAAAATTAAATAAAGAAAATGTTAAAGAAATACATTTAGAAAAAATATAATAACAATAAGAAAAATAATGATAATAATAATAGTGATGATCATTATAGAATAAAATAAAATATATTATAAGATAAAGTAAATGGAAAATAAACTTAAGAAATAACAGGATGAAAATGATACCCAATAATTATAGAGAACGATAAAATAATCAAATAGAATAACTTATGAGAAAACAAAACTTAATAAGAATAAATATATGAGAATAAATGTAAGAATTGATTCAAGAATAAATGAATAAATAAATAAAGTAAATTTACTTTATTATTCAAGAAAACTCAATAGAGTAGAGTTAAAATAAATGAAAGAGGAAAATAATTAGAAGATAAAATTCTATAATAGAGTATATAGAAATATACTGAAAAATAAAAATGTAACTTGAAAATATAATTATAACTAGGAATAAAAATGTGTCATAATTATAAAAAATGTAAAAAAAAATGATGATGATGAGTACATATACAAATACCAGAGGAAAACAAAACAATTCAAAATTAAAAGTAGAAAGAAATACAAAATAGAAAAATATTTATGTAAAATTTTGAAAAATAGAAATAATTCAAAATGAAATAATAAGAAAAACTAATCATTAGACTAAAATAGGAGAAAAACAAACATCTACATACATGTGTACATTTTATTATTTTAATATTTTTCACATTTCCAAAAACGCAACATTTCTTATATTTGCTCTGTTATCAATAATTGACAATCATCGAGCTGAATCTTTTAAGGAGACTACAAAGTAAAAGAAACTGATAGTATATGCTAATACGTATATTGTCATTAATAATTATATATATATATATATATATATATATATATATATATATATATATATATATATAGAGAGAGAGAGAGAGAGAGAGAGAGAGAGCAAGACAATCAAAGGCTCTTTTATATAGACGACAAATCAATTATTTTCATATTTTCATATATAAAAGAATTATATTTATACATAAAAAGACAATGAAAAAAGTAAAGAACAATCATCAGAAAGCAATTAGAAGAACCAAAAAAACATGAGGCTGCTTATACATAGATTACAGACTGTCCAAACGAGGACATTAAAAAACAAAAACAATTATTAACCGATTAAAATATTATCGGAAAATGCTATCACAAGATAAATTAGTCTTAGCTAAAAAAATTCCCCTCATTTCAATGTGAAGTTATCAAATAAATAAGTACCATTTAGAAAATCCATGAAACATTAAACTCCGGAGTAAATATCGGTTAAATAACCCCAAATCAGTTCTCAATAAACTGTTGATAAGTATTTCAACAGCCGCCAATTTCAAATAAGCTTATTTGAAAATATAACGCATAATTAATAATAGAAGTGATTCAAATTAATTAAAACTTAGCAATAACCATGCAAATAATTATAAAGGAAAGCAAGCGATACGTACACACAGACACATGCATTGTATACCATGCACTTATACAGATATGCAAATGTCTACATGCATACGGCTTACGAACCAGCCACACAGACACATATACATACCTATATAGTTATATAGATAGTATAATATTAAAATAAGATAAAGCAACATATAAAATAATTCAATTAAATCAAATGAAAATTAATGAAGGATACTGAAAATTACATTTAAAGTAGAAGATTAATCGATTAGGCGATATATAATTCTCCAGATAATCTACAAAGATGACTTTCGAAATTAAAAAGGCTGAAAATAAAATTTGTAATTAAAAAAGGGATACAATTAAATGTTCAAGATATCTTAAGTATCTAAGCTTATCTACAACAGAAAATAATAAGGCATATTATTAGAAAATGAAATTAATTAAATTTAAATTAGAGAGAATTAAATTAATTTTAAACTTTCCTAATCAAATCAAAATTCAAATTTAATTCAAATTGAAGTACACAATATTTCAACCCTATAAGTAGATAAAGGAGTAATTTGCTTCAAAGGATAGGCATATAGAATTCTTAGCGCATGTCAAGAGTCCCAAGAAGTACAACATCTAAGGGGGGGGTAAAAAGGATTGAGAGTGTATAGATTAGCAGTTACAGAGTTATCGACATAATCGTAAATCTATAGAATCATTATATAAAGATGTAATTGTTAAGAAGTCAGAAGATTTTAATTATAAGTCTCAATTTAATTAGTAGAAGAGAGTTCTCATAAAGGTGTTAATCGACATGTTACAAGGATAAGGTTATTACTAATTGATAGATTGTTTTTTTAAATTTAGTACATTAGAATATTAAGG
Organism: Sepiola atlantica; assembly: GCA_963556195.1. Taxonomy (NCBI): domain Eukaryota; kingdom Metazoa; phylum Mollusca; class Cephalopoda; order Sepiida; family Sepiolidae; genus Sepiola; species Sepiola atlantica. The sequence continues at coordinate 104,664,225 of OY744516.1, read as the reverse complement.
ATTATCATTAGTTTATAAATCATTCCAGGTAAAACACGCCAACATATCAAACTAGGTCCATAAACTATAGTGAAGTTTAAATAGTACTTATTAAACCGAACATTAGAATAAAATAATAATTAAATAGTAAATAAAAATATAAAAATAAATAAAACCATAATAAGAATAAAAAATAAAAAAATAAATAAAGTAAATAATGTATATAAGAAAAATATAAAAAAGACCAGGAAATACATATGGGTTAAGGATCAACCAGTAGTATAGTCATGTAGGCGGTACACAAATATAATCTATATTAGGCTAAATTTAATTATGTCTGAGTCCAACCCGGGAAGAAAAGTATTACGAAAAAAATTGAACTGTCTAAATTTATCATGGGGATGAAAAGCAAATGTGTGGAAATTATATTTATATATAGCTCTATGAAAAATAAGGGACTTTAAAATTGTTGTACTTGTACCAAGTTTTATGTAAGCAATTAGATAATATTTCATCTTTTTTATTTAATATACGACCCTTATATTTAATGATTATAAGGGCTAAATGTCTCCATAAAAACAGTATCTGTCAAATGGTTTAGAAGATTTCATATTTTAAATTAACTGCCATTTGAGTTTGAAGCTAATATTTGTATTTTTCAGATTCTAGATATGAGTAGCTAAAGAAGTGTTTTAGAAAGGTGACTGGTATTAAATGTATGTATATATATATGCCTAGAAAGTCTATCCTGCAGCCAGCCCTCTTTTGCTAAAAAAGCTATTTAAATAGGTTCTCTATGTAAACAGCCACTTTAGTAAAAGTGTTAATAATGGTATGGTTGTTGTTACTACTTATTTCATTGATGTCTAAAATGGTCGTATCATTATCAAGTTCAGCTTCATTAGTATTAGGGTTACTATCATTATTGATGCTTTGAAAATTGTTTAGTATTACCGTGCATTTGTAAACTACATTCTCATGTTTACAGGAGCAATAGATGGGCACCAATGTCTGTCATTACAGTTACAAAGAAGATTAGATGGAACTATGCTTTTGTTTCTTTGGGCAAGATTTATCTTCGCAGACTTAGAACCTATTATTCTTTGTTCCACGTTTGGAACACTCGAGAAATAAATTCTTATAGTTTTCTTATTGAAAAGTCTATTATATTTGTGCGGTGCTTTAAAACTGTCCTCAACAATATTAAAAATACTTTAGGGATATTACTTTTTATATTCTTACTGTATGGCAATTTAACCATAGACAGGAGCGCCGTCTATTTTTAGCAGTACTTGTTTTAGACTTAGATAGCCTTCAATTATTTCTATTATAATTTTGATTTATGGTAGTTCGGTCTACTAGGCTATGTATATAATCATTAGATTGTCTAGGTACACGGTTTCTATTTATTGCTAGTTATGGGTGATCATTTTTTAAATTGGAGCTTTTATTTTTACTCATAATTATTAGATATGTTTACAGTAGATCTAAAACATTTAATGTTTTTGTTGTAACCCACATTTTTTAAGGCACCGTTATAGAATTGACAGTTAGCTTCAAATACGAGTTCGTTATATGATATATTGGACATTTTTTTCTTGCTACATTTGGTACAATAGAATTAATAATTGGTTTAGGAATGTTGGACTTTTATAGACGTAATATAATATTTGGGTTGCTTTGTGGCAAGGTTGATATGTTTTACTGAAAAGGTTTAGAGTTACATGGAGGTAGTTTACTACATTTTTGTTAATGTCGAAAGTATTTTTAATCAAAAATTATTTAGGAGATTATGGAGATTAGCCTTAGTTTTGTCATATATTCTATTAGTAGATCTTATGGTTAGGAGAACATCATCTCTATAAAAGCTATCTCCTATTTCGACATCATCCTTGAAATACAGATAGATTTCATTTAGCAAGAATAGATCCACAATATCGGAAGCCTGTGCCGAGTCTGTTGAACCCATTAGGATATTAAAGTGGTTAAAGGTGCCCCTCCTAATCCAGAATTTACCATCAAAATGTGTTATGGATTTATTTATAAATATCTTTATATATATATATATATATATGTCTATATATAAAGTTAGGTATGTGTATATGTTTATATATTTGTATGTACATAATTCACTCCTAAACTAATTAACAGATCATTATTAAGTTTGGAACAGAGATGCTAGCCATATGAGGTCATAATGTGAACTATGTTTAGTTTAATTTAGTTTTATGCAGAGTGAAAAAGAGGTTAACATCTGTTTGTGATTATCCAGATACCTCCACATTTTTGTGAAATTTTAATAATAGTTATTAGATCTCGATCAATCCATATTCCTAGAATTTCATTTTCTTTAAAAGGTTTTAGTCGGTATAATATAAGTACAACCTCCCATTTTAAAACTTAAATAAATCAAATTTGCATAAAACTTGATTCACAGTCATTAGACACGAATTAAGCTAGGTTTGCCGAATTAAATTTCTTCTTAAGACTTTTTAAGTTTTACATTTTAGATATTTTCTAAAGTCCAAATCATGTAATGGATTTTGATCAAATTGGAAAAAAGATTCTAGACATAAGGTTTAATATCTTGATTTAAATTTTCGTAAGGGGACATAGAATTCTAGTATATACACACACACACACACACACACATATATATATATATATATATATATATATATATATATATATATATATATATATATATATATATGTGTGTGTGTGTGTGTGTGTGTGTGTGTGTGTCGGCTCCTTATCATTCAATTGGCCCGTTACAAATCTCAGAAGGCTTTAAAGGGTGCGTGCCAAGAATATTCTGAAACGGATTGTTTCACTAATTCGAATACCAATTCCGTCCTGACCTGATTTTACCATTTCTTTCATCAGTCTGGAATCTCTTTTACTTTGCCCACGATGAGTTTTCGCAAATACTCACACCTTTTCTTTTGTCACCTGCTTTTCCAGGTGATTGAAAACAAACAGAAAACAAACAAACAAAAACACCGATATGTTTATCTTCCTCGCATTCATTCTTTCTTTCTTCCTATCTCAGTCAACTTTTCCCCCTTTCCTTCTTTCTTTCTATTTCTCTTTTTTTTATGTATTACCCGTTTTTCATTATGTTTTCTTTTTTCTCTTTTATTGTTTTCCCTCCTTTGTCCTTTCTTACAAATTATAATGTACTTTTAGTCATTGAAATCTATCTATCTATCTATCTATCTATCTATCTATCTATCTATCTATCTATCTATCTATCTATTTTTCCTGTGTTTGTTTTTCGTTCATGTCTTTCCTACATTCTTTCTCCACGATTTTTCCTTTTATAGTATATAGTGCATTTTATACTCCTTATCTATCTATCTATCTATCTATCTATCTATCTATCTATCTATCTATCCTAGTCTATTCCTATCTATCTATCTATCTATCTATCTATCTATCTATCTATCTATCTATCTATCTATCTATCTACTGATCTTACGATCTCTCTCTATATTTCTAGCTATCTCTTCAGTCTGCTGACATCTATCTATCTATCTATCTATCTATCTATCTATCTATCTATCTATCTATCAATCTATTTATTTATTTCTATGTATGTATATAGAATGTATATATCTATATATTTACTTATCTATCTATCTATCTATCTATCTATCTATTTCAATGTATGCATCTATGTATACATTTATCTATTTATCAGTCAGTCTTTGAATTTATCTATCTAGTCATCTTTCTGTCAAGATTGCTAATGATCTTCTATCTTTCTTGCCCGTGTCAACAATATTTTAAAAAAACCTCCCCATATGATTTCCTTGTTAACTTTCCATTCCACAGTTTCCTATCTAAGCCAATGTTCTTTTCTCTTTTCTCTTTTGTTCCTTTGTCTCTTTCTTCGCTTTGATTCGTTATTTGTTACTTTATTTCCACCACCCACCACCCATCGACCGTTCATCGCCTCCGTCTTTTCCAGTCGATTTTTTTGCCTTGTAAAGCGGCCATGTTGAATCATGGCGGACAGATGTGAGACTTTAATGCTTCCCCCGGGAGACAAAAGGAGTGACCTAAGTTGTAACGATACAGACTAGAAAATCATGCACGCACCATTGCACCACCCATCGCCATTTTTGTGAGCTGCAATTTTTTAGTCGAGAAAGAAAGAAAGAAAAACAAACAGACAGACAATTCGATAGATAGAGAGGAAAGCACATAACCGATATACAGATATGAACAAGGCTTTACACACACATACACACACACACACACACACACACACATATATATATATATATATTTATAGATACTCGAAAAAGAAGAAAAACACGATATAAATGTATTTAACATTAATAATCTAAATAAATAAATGCGAAAATATTTTGCATTTATCTTAATTAACATTAAAACAGGTCTTCCTTATTTAATTAAATGATACAACATGCTATTTTGAAATACCGTATATAGGAAACTGAACATACTCTTAAACCAAGGTCATCCATGATACAGGCCTGGCAAACATGCGACTGGGGTCTACGACTGGGGGCGGAAATGTGAAGACCAATATTACTACTAAATAATAATTACCGAGTAACGTTTTGGTAATAAATTTTCCGTAATCAAGTAGTGAATTTACTCATGATTTTTGAAATATCAAAAATGTGTCTAAATCATGGTAAATAAAGTGATTTTTGTGAATTTATTTTTTTAATATTTTTATACCGTTTTACATTTGATTGTATGGAAATAAATTGATTATTGTAAGCTGCTTACTAATAATAGGTATAGTTGCTAATTACTCGACATTACTAAGAAATTTCTTACCAAAACGTTACTCGGTAATTATTATTTAGTAGTAATTTTGGTCATCACATGTCCGCCCCCAGTCGTGGACTCTAGTCGCATGTTTTTTCAGGTCTGTATTATGGATCGATTTGCCTCAAACACATTTATATCTACTTAATATGCATATTTCTTTTATAAACAGCTTCTAATGAATTAATATTCTGTAATATACAGTTGCAATTTTGCATTATTTTATTTTCTCATATATATGCAATATTTTCGTCGATAGTAAAATGTGTGAGGCTGCTTAGATGCTGAGGACAGATATTGAGAAAAATACTACACTTGGAATTTATCTACCTCCCACAGCGGTAAGATGTGGCACAAGGTCGGGAAAGTGGGATTTGAAGAGCCACAACATTAGAGGTTGAGTACTATGGCTTACAAAATATGCCTGGGCAGCCCCGTCGGCATTTCCCGGTAGGAGCGCCTCAGACGATTAGCAATAAACTAAACCCTTCTCAAAGCGTGTAGTCATTCATACAAACATAGTTTGTGTGGGCTGCGACTCTCTTCAGCCTCTGTTCATGTCTACCTCCCAGAAACTACCGGTTAGGAAAGCATAAAAAGAGTTTGAAGAGAGTCCGGTAAAAAGGCATCAATTATATGTCCCGTTTGTTTGGATTTGAAACAGACGGTACCGATGTTGTTCTGATCTTCTGAAGCACAATAAATAAATATTACGCTCTTATTTTCGTAATATTCCTAATAATCGAGCACTCTGCTGGGGTTCTCCCCAAAAAACCTTACAAACACACACACACACACACACCAACACACACACATATATATATATATATATATATATATACAGGGTGGGCAAAAATAAGGGTCCTATTTTTAAAAATTCATAACTTTTTTATTTATTTATTTAAAAAAATTTTTTTTTTAGAATAAGTAAAGGACCCCTTCCGAAGCAAGCATGAGCCGTATTAGCCCTAAGGAACGTACCCTCATTTAGAAAACATTATTTTTGCTTAAAAAACTCAAAACAGTGTAAAAAACTATACTTTAGTTTTTGTAAGTTTTAAGAAGTGTTTTTCGGTAAAAATTTGTTTTGTTTATTTCAAAAAATCTCGGAAGGGTCAGTCTACACACACATAAAGTTTGGTGAGTTTAACTTTTATTTTGTGGAAGTTATTCAAATTCAAGTTATTCAAATTTAAAGATAGGACCCTTATTTTGGCCCACCCTGTATATATATATATATGCTAAAAAATGTAGTCGTTTGCGTTGCCCATTGAACTCGGCTTAGATTTGTTGAATCAGGAAATAAAATGAAGACGACAGACAATCAACCAACCCATTTTTTGAAGGAAGAGGTAATGCCTGGGAGAATAGTTTATTCACACAAAAAGGTTCGTACCTTTTTCAAACCACAGCCTAGAATCAGAACGTGTCTAGGATTCTCCGACTGGTATGTAAAAAGTTCCTCTGTTTCCGTGCCTCCCATGCCGGCAAGTTTGGACACTAGCTTCCATCGTGACAGGTTGAATGTTGGAAGACTTTAAAATATGAAGTTGAAGTCAAGAATTGGATATTTTAAAATTTTTGTAGTCGGACTTGGAGTCGGACCTTATACCTTAGGACTCCGCAACACTGATTGTCTATTTTATAGAAAACTGTTTTATAATTTTTTTCCTATTTCTCCCACTCCCATCAGGCAATTCAGTAAACTTTTAAAATTTCGTTAAATAGAAAAGGCAATGCGAAAATCAGAACAGAAAAAAATATATATATAAAAAACCCCTGAAAAACACGAAAAGAAAAAAATATGTAACAAACAATAATTACGAATAAAGAAAATAAAAAAATATTTTAGCAAATAAAGTAAAAAATAACATTACAAATGCCAAGAAATGTCGGCGTCTTTTGATGTTTATTGATTCTATATTGAATTCAATGTGTGACGGAGTTCGTGGTTGATGTGTCGGCAAGATCAAAGGGCGGCGAAATAACGCAGAAACGAACCGATACAAAGCCTTTCTGTGTAATTATACACATTTGATATCGCTCATATTTACACAGTGCACACAGTCGCATACACACACGAAACACATCTACGAATGTGTGTTTATAAATAAGAAACGAGGCAAAAGAGATCACAGATGGGCAAATGCAAACATATGTACAACACTTACAAATAAATGTACATAAACACGCAGATTTGTAGCTTTGCCTCGTGATTCTTTTAAGTCATACTATCTATATTCTGTCAGTTTATTTATATCAGTTTTTCTTACTATCTTTCTCGCTGTCTCGCTTCCCTTTCTCTCTTTCTCTGTCTGTCTCTCTATCCCTCTGTCTGTATGTCTGTCTGTATCTCTCTCTCTCTCTCTCTCTCTCTCTCTATATATATATATATATATATATATGTGTGTGTGTGTGTGTGTGTGTGTGTGTATGTGTGTAAAATAAATAAATAAATAAAAATAAACACAGGGATAAATCATGAAAAACGAGAACTTTACTAGTTTCGTTCGAGTCAACAAACGTCTTCAGAAAAAGTACTGTTTGATCCGAACGAAACCGGTAAAGCTCTTGTTTTTATTATTAATTCCTGTGTTTAATTTGTTTTTCATTTCATCTATTTTCACGGCATTCTATTTCATGAGACATCGCGAATCCTCATATATATATATATATATATATATATACACGTGCTGGTAAAAAAAATAGAACATATGTATAAAACTGTAAAAATCATTCCGTTTGAGATAATTTTCGGCTTTTAAATTGTGTAGCCGAAATATTCTATATGTAAATAACAATTACAACTATTGTTAATCATTTGTAATATTTGCATATGTCAGACTTTATTGTCACAGAGTAGTTTATTGTCACATTGGGAAATTCAGCGTTTCAATTTAATAGAACATTATTCGTTGAGTAATCTTAAACTCAAAAAATTATGTGTTTAAAAAGATTTTGCAAGTAATTTAATCATAATCTCTCATTATAGGTCGCTCTAACGACATATCTTTGTTTGAGAAGCAGCGAAGGTTCAATTTGCGGGAAGTAGGAAAGACGCACATGGAAATCGCAACCAAGGTCGGATGTCAAAATTGGTAGTGACCAAAGTGCTCCAGAAAGATGTTAAGGGTGTTTCCAACAGCAATTGCAAGAAATGCGGACGAAAGAAAAGCACCACTGAAAGACAAGACCGGGCACTGGACAAGGTGGCAAAGAAAAGTCGATTCCAGTCAACAAGCCACATTACTAAAAGTGGAAACAGGCTTCTGGTGCCGACGTTTCACGAAGCACTACCTACCGAAGGCTCCGGCAACTGGGATACAAAACTCGTATAGCTGCCACCAAACCGCTCCTTAACAAAAATCAGATGTTGAAGAGGCTACGATGGGCAACTGCTCATCAAACCTGGACTACAGACGAATGGCGGCGTGTGATCTTTTCAGATAAGTCTCGATTTTGTATTTCCTTCGGCGACCAAGGGCCACGTGTTTGGCGAAGATCCACGGAACGGTATAACCAAGAATGCGCCAAGAAGTATGTGAAATTCCCGCAGTCTTGCATGGTTTTGGGCTGTATGAGTGCTAAGGGTGTTGGTAATTTCTGCTTCATCAAAGGAAATGTAAACGCAACAGTGTACCAAGATATCATGGAAGCTAATTTACTGTAAGTGCTGGATCATCAGTTTGACAGTGACGCAACATACATCATTTTTCAACATGACTTGGCACCGACACACTCTGCCAAGTCCACAACTTCCTGGCTCCGAGAACAATCGATCCCTGTTCTTGAATGGCCGGCGAACTCGCCAGATTTTAACGTTATTGAAGCTTTGTGGGATCAGATGAAGAGGAAGCTTCGCAAAGAAAAACCTACTACCCTTACAGCCATGAAGACTGAAATACAGAACACATGGGATTCGGTGTTTACACAAGATTGCGAGAAGCTTGTTGATTCCATGCCCGGCGAATTGATGCTGTTATCAAGGCAAAAGGTGCTGCTACTAAATATTGATTAATTTTTATCTGTATTTAAGTTAATAAAAAAAACTATATTTTGTTTTCTTAGCTGTCTTGTTCTATTATTTTGAAACGCGAAATATTGAAAAACTGACATTGCAATTGATATGAAAAAAAGTTTCTATCGTAAACCAACTATTTCAGTTAGTTTAGCATTATAGGAATATTTTAGCACCAATTACATCTCACAGATTGTCCTCAATAAGAATGAGAAATTATGATTAAATTACTTGCAAAATCTTTTTAAACACATACATCTTTTGAGTTTAAGATTACTCAATGAATAATGTTCTATTAAATTGAAACGTTGAATTTCCCAATTTAACAATAAACTACTCTGTGACAATCAAGTCTGACATATGCAAATATGACAAATGATTAAAAATACTTGTAATTGTTATTTAAATATAGAATATTTCGCCTACACAATTTAAAAGCCGAAAATTATCTCAAACGGAATGATTTTTACAGTTTTATACATATGTTCTATTTTTTTGACCAGCACGAGTATATATGTATATATATATATATATATATATATATATATATATATATATATATATATATATATATATGTATATATACATTATTATTCACATACACATTTGTTTCAACCTATTCAGTGTGGAGGATGATTGTTCTGCTGGTCACATGACTCGAGCGTCAGACCCAGGTCAATATTTTTAACTTTCGTCTGAATCCTTAGAACCATGCGGCCAACCTAACAACCACGGTTTAACCACGGTTAAAGGAAAATAATTAGGTCTATTTATGTCTTTACAAGCAGACATATCTAAAAGGCCATTATAAATAGTGTTCAGCGACCCGTTCGGACGGAACTTCGCATTACGCATTTAATTTAAAACTAATTATAATTATTTAAAAGGGACCGTTCTAACATTAATAAGGATGTGAATAAGATATGATCTTTCGTGCTTCGCAGCTAACAACTCTGCTACCGGATGCAGCACCACACAATCATTAGGGAAAGCCAAGTGACAGTTTCAATACCCATTCCTCGACTGCTTTTCCGAAGTGACGAGGCCCCTCCGGTGGTTATGTTGCATTCATTGTATCTGCTACGCGTGTAATGGTTCATCGATCCGCGCTGTTCAGGAAGTAAGCAAGGAAAATAATTCAGCTACTTAAAACATTATTTTAAAAACTGTACATTATAGTGTCTGTTTGGTGTACCGGGAGTTCCTCGGTCTGGATATACAATTACTGGGGTAGAAACCTTCCTATTATCGTCAGACCGAATGTTCAGCACCGTCCTAGTGGAGGAAAGCGGTGTTTCGTTGATATGCCCCGTTTATAACCATTCCTCCCATTAAGATCTAGAGAATACGAAAACATCAATTCAATAAAGAAAAATAAACAAACACGTTAAGTCCATGAAAACATTATTGCATCATCCTTTTCAACACTATATCGAACAATTAATCCGATACATAAATTTATTCCCAAAAACGACAACAAAAAAGCACCCTAATCTCCCAAACCCAAACGGCAAACTTTATGGCCGCCCCTTTCGTATTTTTTCAGACTAGATATAACAATAACATTACAAAAAGAACAGAAAATACGAAAACAGCAAATCAATAAACAAAAATAAACGAACACGTTAAGTCCATAAAACATATTTAAATCATCTCTTTCAGCTCTATATCGAACAATTAAGCCGATACATAATTTTATTCCCAAAAACGACAACAAAAAAGCACCCTAATCTCACAAACCCAAACGGCAAACTATATAGCCGCCCCTTTCGTATTTTTTCAGGTATAACAATAACATTACAAAAAAGAACAGATAAATAAATAAATAAATAAAACTTGCTAACAGATAAATATATAAATAAATAAAACTTGCTAGGGAATAAAATGAAGGCCTTTCATACACGAACTAAGTCTTAGTTAATCACTATTCCGCACCGGATATTTCGGAGACTCCCTCAGAGATACACCGTTTTCTGTCATTGTTGACGCCATTCCCTGTCGGGCATGACTACAATCATTTCAGCTTGCCGATGATTCCACTGGGCACGGAGATATTTACTAAAGATGTCTAAATCTGTCCTTTTGGATGAAACCGCGGTACATTGCTGAAATATGTAATATACAGTATCTAAATAAATTATATTAGCTCTCTTATATGATCGAGAACTTTGTTTGATTTTTTTTCATATACAACCTGACACACACACTATATATATATATATATATATATATATATATATATATATATATATATATATATATATATATATGGGAAGAGAAGGATGAAGGTAATCCGACGTGATGGGAAAATGAAAAAGGAAAACCAAAAAATGGATGTTTTTTATGTGTACATCAACGTTTCGTCTTTATTTATAAGACTTCATCAGGATGATAAAATAGAGAAAAAATGTCATGCAAGTACAAATACATGTAGGGTAGACATATTGGGAGGAAAAATAAAATAAAATAATGGCCACTACTGGGTGGACGTCCGTACTTGTTGGAGAATAAAAATGAATGTTGAAGAAAATGAGTGGGGAAGAAAGTGGAAAGATGGGGGTGAGCAAGCACTACTGTGGCTGGCAGTAAGAGAAAGAGGTGTGGGGATTAGCAGGGATAAAGTGGATGGCAGAGAGGGAGTGAAGGAGAGGGGCAGGGAGGTGTTTGACCAGATGGCTTCCGTCAAGATTGAAGGGGAAAAGTAAGTTGGAATGTTTGTGTGTGGGGGGTGTATGCAGAGAAAAGGAGGATGGATAGAGAAGGAGGGGGGTCTGTGATTTTGGTGGATGGGCGAAAGTTATGGTCTTAGAGAGCGTTTTGAGAAAATGAGGGAATGTAAGAAGGGGGTATGGAAAAGTGAGGGTGTGGGGGAAATAGTTGAGAGGGGGAATGGGTGAGGGGGAGAGGGTGGATTTGTTGTGATAGGGTATGAAATATTTGAAATATTTGGAAAATGATAGCAATGAGTGAGGGAATGGAGGGGTGGAGGAGGGAGGTGATTGAACGGGTGGGTATGGAATATTTGAAATATATTGAACATGAGAAAGTTTAGTTGGACTGCAGTGTTAAAAATGTGAGGGGGAAAAAACGGAAAGAGTAAGGAGAAAGTGAAAGATTCATAGAGAAAAAAAGGAAGGGAGTGATTAAGTGGAAAAGTGTCATAACGGTTAGAGATGAAAATAAAAGTTATCTATGATCAGGCAAGAGTCTTTGTTCTGTATGGATGATCTTGCTTATTAAAGGTGATAGGTTAAAGAAGCCATTTCGTTGCTTGATAGTGGTAGAGGCGGTGATGAGAGCAGTTTCCAATAATCTTCGCCGAGATTTGTTGTGGATGTATTTAGTGATTTTGGCTTGTTCAAATTTGAACGCATGACCATGTTCTAGTGCATGGGAGAAAAGTGCACTGAAAGGGTTGTTGTTTTTTATGTCCCTTTTGTGTTCATTTAATCGTTTCTTTAATTCACGATTACATTTTCATTTTCCCATATATATATATATATATATATATATATATATATATATATATATATATATATATATGTATATGTGGATATATATATATATATATATATATATATATATATATATATATGGGTGGGTGTGGATATATATATGTATATATGTTTTTAATTTAAATCTATGTATCAGTCCGTTTGGGTGTTTGTAAGTGTATAAGTGTGTACGTATAAGCGTGGATGTGGGTGTGTGTGAGTATGTATCTGTTTGTGTGTGCATGTGTTTAAGGTAGATGAGACAGATATGTGTAGTCAGTCATGCCAATAGTTTTAGCAAAATAGATAAATATATTTATAAGTGTGTGTGTGTATATATGTGTATATTTATATATATATATATGTATATGTGTGTGTGTGCACGTATGGATATATATATATATATGTATATGGATGTGTGTGAGAGTGTGTATATATATATGTATATATGTTTTAAATTTTACTTCTATATATAAGTGTGTATGTATGTATGTTTGTGAGTATATAAATATGTACGTATTAGCGTGGGTATGAGTGTGTCTCGGTGTCTATACGTGTGGTTGAAGAAGAGACAGTCAAGTCTGCTCGATCCCGTCAAAACTTTGAGCATGACCCAATTTCTGGAGAGTTGATAGATAGGTGTCAAATGTGTCATATTATGGAAAAGGGGTTTCTCATCTGAAGATGTTTGAAATGTAACTTGTCTGCTTGTGTTTTTTCTTTTACTTTCTTTCTTATGATTGTGTATTAGCGGGTATAATCTCAGATCACCAGTACATCCCTGAAGAGGAATCTAGAAGGTTCTGAAACGATTGTCGGATACTCAAACTATGTTTATTTTAATATATATATATATATATATATATATATATATATATATATATATATATATATATATATATATATATATATATAGTATAACTTTTTTTATTCATACAACCATTATTGGTTCCATATATGAATGCAAGTTTCGGTTGTACTCTTCACAGAGTGTTAACCTCTTCAGACCAAAAAAAAAACGAGGAAGTCTCTCTCTCTCTCTCTCTCTCTCTCTCTCTCTATATATATATATATATATATATATATATATATATGTGTGTGTGTGTGTGTGTGTGTGTGTGTGTGTGAACCTGTGAAACTGTGAACCGATTTCGCGGCCTGTGACCGTCTTAGATTGTTATTAAAATAATATAATTCAATATTATAAGAAGCCCCTTTCAACTAAAAATTGAATGTAGAACCCTATGGGAGAGATTAAAAAAATAGATATTAAGTTCAATACTCTGACAATGTCGCTGAGTTCTACTGTATATCTAGATATTTATACTCGCCGCTTTTAGTGTAAAAATCACTTCATTTCTCCGTAATCACGTGACAATCTCTCGTTAACTGGGTTCGCGCCCTGTGACCGTCTGAGATTGTTATTTACCTACGCTGATTAGAGTCGTAAGATCGAAACGACGTCGCACGCAGGTAAAATATAAAAAAATACAGATTACATCCACATATTGTCAATTTCATCGTGCTTTCGTTTCACATACCGACATATAAATATTTTATTCGGTTTTTTTAAAGATTACTTCCACATACCGTTTGTATTATGAAGTTTAAATACACATTTTCTTCAATATGTCTGTGATTAAAAACTCCATGACGTTGATTTTATTAATGTTTTTTTTATATTAATAAAAAAAATTGTATGTAAAAAAAATATTTGAATGTTTGTTAAAATGAAAAATATCCCATGATGTTTACTTTATGTAATGTATTCATTTACTATTACCGTTAAACGTTACTTTCGCTATTAAATTTTTCTGCATATAAACATATTTCAATGAAATAAATCACTCGTCAGTTTTCCTTATATGTTCACCTAGATTTTTACCGAGATTCCCCAATATTCTGATTATTGTCTTTTTAGACATCCATACTTACAAAAGTTAAAAGTACAAATTCTATTTATGGAGGTCTCGGTTGTTATGCTGCTTTACCACATTATCTTTATCAGAGTTCAATAATAAGACATTTTTTACTAAATGGGTCACAATTTATCAAGGTCAAGACAACACGAGGACAAGAGTGAACGAGATGAAATAATTATCAGAGATGAAAGGTTTATGAGCGGATCGAAAATTATTGATAGAATGGGTCAAATTCGAATACTTGTGGGGACGTTTAATGGTAGGAATCTGTTGGTATTGGATTTGAAGATGCTCATGTTCTAATCTGTAATGAAGTCCTCCCGGGATATATCAATAAGGTTTGATGTATGTAAGTAGTATTAGGGCTTAACTGTTTTTTTGTTTTGTTTTTTTTCAAACAAGTACATTCTCTTGGACAGTTAAGGATATTTCTTAGAAATTGGCAATTTTGAATATGGTGCGATTCATTTCAGACCAAACTAGTTTTTTTAGTCGAGTTTACCAAATAATTCAAGAAACCTTTCTTTAAAAAATACAAGGGTAAAGGATGAAAAGAAAAAGAAAAAAGTGCCATTATTTAAAACTAGCAGGCGTTGCTCGAAGCCATAACGAACAAAGTAAAAGAGGTTAAAAAATGTGTCTAACATCTTTATATTAAAACTCCCCCCCCCTCGCTCTCTACATCTCTCAGTCCATTTCTCTATCTTTCTTTCTTTCCCTCTTTCCCGTTTTTCCACATCCCTCTCTTTCCACCCTCTTTTACCACCGCCCAGCACATTCCTGTATTGTTTTAATTCATTTATATGATGAAAAACATTGGAAATGGCTGAAAAACAACTCCACTAACAAAACCTGGCCCAGTTCACCCCCAAGGAATGGCTTTTATTTGTTAAATTTTAGATAATATTCATGCTAGGTAACACCGATCAAACTTGTATACTAACTTTGTTGATATTTGTTTTGTAGTTTTTTACTATTAGCTGGACACCCCCCACACACCCACACACACGCACACACACACCCACACCCACCCACAGAGAAAACTACCCTTTATATAATAGATTAATCAGTCAACCATCTTTTCCACGGTTAGTCAGAAGTCGTGCAAAATTGTCGATAAGTCTGGCAACTTCCTCTCTTTTCATTTTCCTGATTTTGGTTATCATTACCCTCTTCAGTTACGGAATAATCGGGGGATTGTTTTGATAGGCATTATCTACGAGATAACTCCACAGATTTAAATCTGCCGGTTTATGATCCGATGAGTATAAAGCATATTAAAGATAACCATTCCTTCTAATGTGACTATCACCAAAGTGTCCCCCATAGCATTGAACGACAAATAAAAACAAAGACTGTATTATTTTCATGACTGAAACTAGGTTGATATGTCTAGCATAGACTGAAGCTTATTTGTTCAAAATATGGTTGGAATACAGAAAGGACAATTCTAGGAGTGGCATTTATTTTAGTCACTCTGTAGACTATTTGACACGGTTGTATAGATAGATCTGAATACTTCAGAACAAGACTTAGACTGTCCGTCATGTGTCATCATCGCTATTTTTCATGGGAGCAGATAAACGTGTTTATTAGATACCCGAACAGAAATGGCGTCATATTGCAGGTAGCTACCCTCGCATTAGTTGCACCTCTTGAGGCCCCAAGGGAGTGACTACTGGCTCACAGGCGAGAGTAATACGATCAAAAAGCGGGGCCTCGGGGTGTAAAAACTAAATGATAACTGGATAGAATTGGCTTCTCACGTTCACACTTTTGTCATACAAGTCCTTTATGTCACGACGATGATCGTCCATTTTGTTTTTCGTTTTGCGGTTGTTTCATTTATGTGGCGTCACGCGTTTTCTGTTATTCACAGAATTCATTTACCGTTTATTCTTTTTGGTGGACATTCATTTCTTCTTTTTTAACAGTATTTGTCTTGAATCATTTCTTTTTGTCCTTTTATCTGTTCTTTTATTCGTTCATACCAGCAGGGCTACAAGATGCTGCCCGGGGGCATAAATAACAAAACGAAAGAGTAAAAAAAAGGTGTGTGTAAGATCTTCCTTCTTAAAATCTTTTTATATCTCCCCCCTCTCTCTCTTTTTATACTTTTCTTCCTCTGTTGACCTATAACTAAATAAAACTCCCATGAACATAGTTTTTTTTCAATAACTGTTCGTCTGTCGAATGCAATACGACGACGCGGCTTCCCTGTTCATTACAGCATGGTCGTTTTCAAGTCCAATGTGAACAAGTTCGTGTTGAGTTGTCCCATTATGTAATCAATTTCAGTCAAGATCCAACCATGATCTATAATCCTTAAGGTAGTAATCTCACCATTAATCTGACAAAAACAATTAACCTTTTGCCTTCGAGTGGCATTTGGGCTTTGGTGAGCCGTTATGCGTAATATATATATATATATATATATATATATATATATATATATATATATATATATATATATATATATATATTGTTGTGGTTGCAAGGTTGAACCACAATTAGTAAAGAATACAATGAAGACGCAAACAACGCGGAGAATGCAATAATAAGTGTATTAAAGAAAAGGTATATTTACAGTATGTACAAATGAAGGTGTCGAGTCAGAGAGTCTTGGTGGGAGGACATGTACGCTCTTCGGCGTCACTTCCGGTGGCATTTAGATAACACACTCTAAGGCCAATCTAGGCTTGCCATTTATAGTGTAACGTTATTCGTATATGCAAATGAGTGGTTGCCACCACAACATATATATATATATATATATATATATATATATATATATATATAAAGATAGATGAACGAAGAGTGATAAACATGTACGAATGTCCAGATTTATTTCAAACTTCGATTGTTCAATGCAAGGTATATTCTCTAATACAATTATGTTTATTATTTATTCTATATATATATATATATATATATATATATATATATATATATATATATATATACACTTTATAGTTGCATTCCAGTGACCACAGGAAAAATCAATCCAAAATCATAATTTTCGATATTCGAATATTCAAAATGAATATGAAAATTATTATTTTGGAGTGATTTTTCGTATGATCATTGAAATTCAACTATAAAGTATATATGCTCTGAATTTTGTAATACAACTTCATTGAGTTTGCAATTGGAAATATTACTGATGTCTCTCTCTCTCTCTTTACTTCTGCCTCACTCGCCCACTCACACACTCTAGCGACTGATTCAATATCATAGGAAGCGGACTGACCTTTTTCCATATTTAAAGTGTTATTTCTAAAACAACGACCAGTAACAATACAAAAATAATTTATTTTTTCCCCTCTGTCGTATTTGGTCCCTGGTGTTCCCCATGAATGAATATAACCGCATTTAATCAACTAGGACGGGTTCTCACTGGTTATGTAAGATTGTAAGTGTATCTTAGGTGGTACTGACTTTTAGCTGGACCCACACAGAGATAGTATTAACACTTTCTAGTATATAATAATTACACCCGTTTATATTTCTTTAATCCATTTCATGTTTGCATATATTTTGTTCTTTCTGCTTCCAACGCACTGTTTTATTTGTGTCTGTTATTCATTTCTTCTATTAATTATATCTTTTGTCCTTTCTTTCTTTCTTTCTTTATTTATTTAATAAACGTTTTAAATATTTTAGTGGGCTAGTTAGCTAGAAGATATCTTAGCTTGTACATATATCAGCGGTTAGACTATAATACATAAATTGTTTTAGACAAAGCGACACAAAGGTTAGCATGAATGAGAAGCCAGTATCGTGAGAACGGAAGCAAATATAAGAAAAAAGAGGAGTGACGTCAGATATACGAAGGCAGGTGGATTCTTGAAGAAGAATATTTCTGGGTCCTGATAGAATCAATGAATTGATGAGACGTGTAATATGAGTTAACAAACATGTAATCTAAAAATGTAGCATAGCTGGAGTGTTTATAAATCTCGACGAGGCGCCGGGAGAATCAACTGGTCGCATTTCTGTAGTCGAAGTGTTGATGTGGCTGCGACGTTTTTATCTTCTCTTTTTTATGTCGTTTCAGTCGTCTTTTTCTTTTTACTAACATCTCTTATAAGCGTTAATAAAAACACAAGAGAGATAGAGATAGAAGTTTTAATAAAAATATTTTACATTTTTTAACCTTTTCTATTTTATTTTATTATTTCTCCGGGCAACGCCGGGTAGCCTTGCTAGTTTTGTATGGAGAAAATACTTATTAAAATTCATAATTTTTATTTCTGGAAGTAATTCGTGTGAATGACTGAAAAGTTTTAGAAGAAACTGTAAAGCACTATCATGAATTTAATGTACCGTCATTCATTTTTTACAAAGAGAAAATCGCCCCAGACGAGGCATGACACCACTTGAGTAAGGAGCTAACAAGAACGAAATATGATTATCGCAAAGACATGAGATGCTTAATGGCCTGAGTCTTGAAAAGATCAACTCTATAACTAGAAGAAAAACAGACAGCAGGAAGAGAGTTCCACAAGCCTGCAGTTCTTGGAAAGAAGCTACTGGAATAGGAAGCTGTATTACAATGAGGTATCAACAAAACCAATTGATAGAGACCACTAGACCAACGAGTTAAACTGGCTGGAACAAGGGAGGCAGGAAATAGATCACGTAAATTAAAAAAAGCACATGCCATGATAGTATTTATAGAAAATACTGAGCCTAGTAACATCACGATTGGTGACGCCAATTGAATTACAGATATGTTTCTGCACCTTATCAAGAACCCTCAAACAGAGCAGAGTTCAGCAAGACCTTGAGAATACCGGGGTTACTTCGGTATAAACGTTGTTGAGATAACATCCAAGATGAGAGCGGTACATATTCCTTTTGTAAATAAAAATCATGAAACAACCTGGGGATATTTTAAGTAGATTAAGTCCATAGAGTAAATGTGGTATTGTGGTGATTGAAGCTAGTTTTTTAGGGCATAGACCAGTGGACGACCCCCGACCCCCACTCCACCCCCCATACCCGGTTTTGGCCTTGTGCCACATCTGTTTTTATATTTTCTGTAAATATTTAAAGAGATAAATAAAGAGAGCAGTGGTCCAAAGAATAAAAATTATCAATCCGCATCTATAAAAAAATTCCGAAACATTTATAACAATAAATAATTTTTTGAATTAAATCAAAACGGAACAAATAGAAGCTGTGGCTGTAGAACTAATGGGTCTAGGTATATATATATATATATATATATATATATATATATATATATATATATATACAAACGTCATTGCGTATATATATATATATATATATATATATATATATATATATATATATATATATATATATATATATATATACGCAATGACGTTTGTTTTTTGAAGAGTGGGGTGGACAAAGTGGGTTCTTGTTAGGTGCCAATAAGCTCCAACAACCAGTCCATTAGTCGCAACCTGTTCCATGGGGGTTGTGGCCTCGGAAAAGCCAACCGGGGATAACTGTAGGTCATTTTCCATGCGCAACATGACGCGTACAGCTACCCACGGTATTATACAACTGATGATAGAGCAGCCGTTCTTAGCGCTAACTAAGAGTTTGTCCTGTCAGTCGGAAACAGCAGCCATACAAGGTGTCTAACCTGTACCCTCAACCTGTCGGAACAAGAACGACCCAGACCGGTCATGTAAGACTTGGTGACGAAAAAAATTTCTCCAAGTTACCCAGATAGAGAAAAAGAGAGACGGCATTCGTTGTCCTAGTCATGAAACAAGGCTCGGTACTGGGTGCCTTTGAAGCGTTCCAGCACTGGTACCTCTGCGTCCGGCTAACTGACAGAGAAGGAGTGCAAAAGCCGGATAATAGATAGAGCCAATCTAATTCTAAAGCAATTTTAGGTTTGAAAATAAGATATTTTGTTCAAGATTCCAGCTTTAGGAAGGTTGTTGATTAGGACTAATGGAACCTAGTTAATGCTAAACATTTTTCTGACCTCCAGTATGGATTTAGACAAGCACGATCTACTGCGGATATCTTAACGGTCATCTGTGAACGCATATATCATACACTGGACAAAGCAGGTGAAGCTACGGCAGTAGCCTCGATATATCCAAGGTCTTATACAAGCTATTACATAAAGGGCTCATCTTACAAATTTAATCATATGGTATCACTGGACGAATATTTAATATAATAAGATCCTTCTTAACCAAAAGAAAGATTGAGGTTGTTCTCGATGGCCATTCATCTAAGCAACATGACATACATTCTGGTGTACTTCAGTGATCCATCCTTAGACTTTTATTGTTCCAGATTTTCATAAACGACTTCCCTGATGACATCGAGTCTGGGATAGGTATATTTGCTGACGACACCACGCTCTACTCTCGTCATGTGGGCAAAACAGACCCGTTCATATCCGCTGCAATGGCTAAATCCTTAGTAAATGAGCACCAGGCTGTAGTGGATTGGGTGAAGGAATAGTTGCTAACTTTAAATGCCTCAAAGACAAAGCTCCTTTCCTTTAATAACTACGAGAAACCTCTTCAACCACCGATTACCGTGGCAAATAACATCCTACCTAAGAGTTCAGCATTTAAACTACTCGGCCTTACATTCACAGGTAACATGAATTGGAACAAATACATAGAAGACATTGCCAAGGCTGCTGCAAAGAAGGCGGGCCCTTTTCTACCGTGCGAGTAAACTCTTCACACATAACAATACCCTGTATCTCTACATAGCCACTATCCGCCGATGTATGGAGTATTGTTGTCACATCTGGGCTGGTTCATAAGCCACTAGTCTCTCCCTCTTAGACAAGGTCCAAAAAAGAGTCGCCAACTAAATAAGTCCCTCACTATCCACCAATCTCCAGCCCCTGTCCCATCGCCACAATGTTGAATCCTTGTGCTTGTTTTACAAATACTTCCATAGATTGAGCTCCGATAAACTAGCTTCTCTAGTGCCCCCTCGACGAAAACACACTAGAAAACACCGACAACCAGCTAGGTCCCATCCATTCACTGTGGAGGTCCGCAGATGCTGGATAGCTTTCTACTCCAGCAGCTTCCTTCCTCGTGCTGCGGGCCTCTGTAATTCCCTCCCTGCTCCATGTTTTCCTAACTGTACTGACATCCATAGGTTTTAAATTAATGTAAACAGACATCTCGCTACACAGCTCCCAACTTAGGATGACAATCAAAACCTACTCCCTAATTCTCAGTAAGTCCTTACGTCTACAGTGGCGACCTGCCTTGTTTAAGGTTAAATATCTTTAATATATATATATATATATATATATATATATATATATATATATATATATATATATATATATATATAAGGTACAGGATAATAAAGATATGATGTGTACGTTTAAAGTATAACGTATCATAGAAAATTGTTGCTATATATAGATATTGTATTTTATACAATTTTTATTCTCATCCTTAAGTAAGGGATGAAAATAAAAATTGTATAATATATATATATATATATATATATATATATATATATATATATATATATATATATATATATATATATATATAAATTATTACAATGTATGTATTAGCATATACTATGCCTTTTAATTAGCTATCTATTTAAAAGATTTAACTAGATGATTGTCAAAAAGTAACCACAGAGCAGAGACGATATTGACATAAATTGTTGTTTGGCTCATGGCAAAAGAAACGGGCCGTAAAAATGCATCGCACATAAATATTATGTTTCTTTTTTAATTTAGAAACTTTTCTTAAAAACCTAAAAAACATAACTAAACATGATTATTGGAATATTAAATCAATCTGACATATATATATATATAAAGTGAGTTGAGATAATAAGAACATTTATAGCGGTTCGAAGAATTCGAACACAACGATTATTTAGCGTACGATCGTTTCCAAGAAAATTTGGAAAAAATAATTTTGTATTATACTTTCGATGACTTCAAACCGTCTCTTCATCGGCGCATTTACAACATCACATACAGAACTGATTTAAGATAACACATTAGATTCCAGTATTATTAAAAAATACATATACGAAAACAGTATTGGAGACATGACCTACAATTATGCAGCCATATATTACTCCACCAGTTGTTTCAAAAATGATAATACCAATGAAAATACATCAGAAACAGAAAATTAAATATTAAAACTGTTTAAAATGCATAATGACTAATTCAATAATAATAATAATAATAATCATAAAAATAATAATAATAATAATAATAATAATAATATAATGATTTGAAAAAATATTGGCTAAAAAGCTTATGTTATCAATATATTTGAACTTAATTGATTAATCAATTAATATATATATATATATATATATATATATATATATATATATATATATATATATATATATATATACATATATACATACTTGTAATATTCCATTTCAAATGTAGTTGGGTTCCTGATATTTCGACACTATGTCTGACGCCGGCCTCTGTCTCGCTACCACCCCCAGAAGAAAGTAAAGGTGATGGGCAATATTCCCAAAGTAGCTTATCTTTTCAGTCTAAAAATCCTACGTTGTAACGAATAACCATCGACAAAGGCAGGTAGACGTGAACAAAAGTTATTCTATTTACGATGCACTGCCTGAAACTTCAGTCCAGACCCGAAACATCAAAGCAGCCAACCAGCCGGAAAAAAAAAATTTCGGCTGCTCGCCCGGCTTACCTATTTCGAGTATACACGTCCTACTAACGGTTATATATATATATATATATATATATATATATATATATATATATATATATATATATATATATATATATATATAAAAGCCTCCCTAAGGAAATCAACGTTGAGCACTGTTAGGAGATATTAAAAAGTATACATTCACTTAAGCTACAAAGTTAAGTTCTCTAGTTTGTCTTTACGTTTATGCTGTGTTTGGCATAAATATAACTTAATTTCACCGCGTCACGTGATCATTTCTTGTGGCAATAGGGATAGAGTACGCAGCGTGCGAAGTCAAAGGTGGCTCTGTGAACAGGGATTGCGCCTTGTAACCGTCGGCAATTATCACTTCCCTTCACTGATGAGAGCAAATGCTCGAAACGCCGATGTATGTAAGT
Source organism: Sepiola atlantica (assembly GCA_963556195.1). Classification (NCBI taxonomy): domain Eukaryota; kingdom Metazoa; phylum Mollusca; class Cephalopoda; order Sepiida; family Sepiolidae; genus Sepiola; species Sepiola atlantica. Next base: position 104,640,918 of record OY744516.1, on the reverse strand, counting down.
ATATATAATTTAATAGTTCTTCATGAATATATATATATATATATATATATATATATATATATATAGTAATACACATACATACTGTTTCGCTGTATCACAGCTATTCAGTGCGGCTTGACTAGCATCCATCTGAAGGCAGATATCGAACCTACACCCATCTTGTTGATACTCGGCCACTGTAACCATTAGGTCTCAGGACAGACACTGTTACTTAATGATATCTACCATGTTTTATATAAACATTGACCGCTACTTAACAATGCTTTATTTATTTATTTACAAATAGCTGTGCATTACGCTAAATAGTAACAGGCGATATCATAAACGACAGTGCCTAACCCGATATAAGGGGCTTATATATAATCATCCACATGTGACCTGTTTCACTGTATCACAGTTCTTAAATGCGGCTAGACTAGCACCCATCTAAAGCCAAGGATCAAACAAATATATATATATATATATATATATAATTTATTTGAAAATTATATGTTAATATTTTAGAATCGTACCGCGGTTTCATCCAGCTGGGTTGACTTTTTGTATGAAAAAGTCTGTAGCCAAGGGACACACGTCAGCGTACTGAAAGGGTATCAACACACAATGAGAATTGGCGTTTATCGCTAAAAAACCGGTGTATTCCTAAAATGTCTCTTTGGAAAAATATATTGGTTGGAAATTAGTTCAGTTTTATTTTATTTATTATTTATAGTTTTGTGTTTTAAGAAGGTTTTTATTTTATTCTACAAAGTGTGTTATTCACTTATTTATTTGTAGTGTTGTCAAATGTTAACAAAGAAGTCAAGAACATAAATTTTCCTCTCCCTAATTTACCAGTTAACTATGTTGTACTATATCTTTCTTGTGCTCTATTGATCTTACCGGATTCCAGGACAAGAATTCATCTAGTCTGTTGTAATAACGCATATATAGTAATCTGCAAACACTCACTAACACCTTTAGCTATTACTAATTTGCATATTTAAAACAAAATAGTTTCTAATGAATTAATATTCTGTAATATACTTTTGTAATCTGCATTGTCGTACTTTCTTATATTATACGCAATAGTTTCGTCCAGAGTAACACGTCTGATGCCGCTGAGATGCGGAGAACAGATACTACACTGTAATGTTAGCCAAAAAACTAAGGAACTATGAAAATAATGTTTTTATGACGAGACATTTTTGAATTTATTAAAAAAACTGATTTAATCTATTACTGTATTATTTTTTAATGTGAATAGTTAGTGTAGTATCGGTTCTGTTTTCATAAGACTGTCCTTTCGGGAATTACCTCCCTTTTTGCTACATGGGTGGAGGTAATTCTCCCAGGTATTATACTCTCTTTTTATAAAGGGGGTAATATAGTATCTGTTCGGTTGTCATGAGACCATCTTCCAAAGGGGACTACCCCCTGTTTTTTTTATTGGGGGAGGGTATTGTAGTATCTTTCTGTTTCCATGATACTGGCATGCATTAACTTCTCCTTTAATGATTGGATCCTCCCAAATATTACCTCCTTTATTTTGGAGGAGCAATGTAGTATATGTTCTGTTGTCATAATACATCCATACGAGGTATTACCTCCTATTTGGGTGATAATGTAGGATATGTTCGTTTATCATGATACCATCCTCACAGGCATTACCACTTCCTTTTTTATGAGTAGTGAAGAATTCCCCCCCCCCACGTATTTTGATTAGTCATGATACATTCCTCACAGACATTACCTCCCTTTTGGGGTGCATTATGGCATATCTTCGTTCTTCACGATACCATCCTCCCTGGATGACCTTTTCTTTTTAGGGGAGGGAGTGTGCGGTTGTATACTATCTATTTTGTTGTTCTGATATCATCCTCTCATAACCTCCTTGTATGTAATTCGTTTATAATTATATTATCCTCGGAGCCTATCAAAAATACGCGACCGGAGGGAGCATATATTTACTAGTATGGTCAAATCTTGTTACTACGCAACCCGTCATAACTGGCATAGAAATGACGGTGGCATAGTTACGAGTTAATTAAACGGCTTTATTTTCTTAAAAAAAACAACAGTTTTATTGTAATAATGGCACCATTTAATCAAGTTAGGCATCTAAGCTGACGCCTAACTTTGATTAAATTGATTAAATGGTGCCCATGCATCACTTTATCTAGCTGATCGTATACTTACATCACATCAGGTTTCCCGCATTTCTGCCGCATGAACCTCCGGATGGTGCTACATGCACGCTGTGCTTCCTCAAATGGAACGATTTCCTCATCAACAATTACTTCGTCATCATCGCTTTTCCCTAGCTGCACGAGAAATTCAGGAATCCAGATTCCCGAGTTCGACAAAAATATTCTCGAGTTCGAAAAGATACACATGAAGAAGGCCGGAGGTTATGACGGCCGAAACGTTGTGAGAATAACACTCAAGATGAGAACAGTAATCCGAATAACCTAAATAATACAAACTAATTTTCCTCTCCGTAATCAACCAGTTAAATGTTTTAGTATATTTTCTTGTAGTGTCTTAGTCTTACCGGACTCCATACTAAGATTTCTTCTGGTCTGGTGGAGTATCCATCTTAGTGCTGTTTCGACATTTTTTCATTAATAAATATTTTAAAAGTGTAAAGACAATTATTTATCAATAAATAAAGAGAATTCAAACATGCCATTTTCTTTCAAAATTGAATGATATTTATTTATTAATAAATAATTGTTTTAACTTTTTTTTAAATGAATAAATTGTCAGTGTAGTCATTGACTTTAATTTACCTTTTCACATTTAAAATAAAAAAGACACTTTATTTTAAAAATAATTAATGTAATTTATCGTTACGACACCTTAAGGATAAATCGAATAACTAAAGTTTTTAATCATCATGTAAAAATTGATAAAATTGACGCAGTTCGTAACGTAAAAATAATTTGTAACATTTAAAAAAAGTTTTATTTCAAATTTTGAGGAAAAACATTGGCAAGCAGACGTTATTAATACTTTCAGAGTATTACTGAATTAAAAACTAATACCAAGTTAAATATGAATCTTTTTAGTTAAAAATAAATAAAATCTTAATTGCGTACATTCACAAATATTTTAATTAAATAAGCATTTCCCTTTTTTATTACAACAAAATAGGGGTACTTAAATTAATAAAATTTCTTTATCACCTTTAAAAAAAAATTAATGAATAATAAATTGACAACTTCTATAAACAAAACCATTTTTATATATAACGCTAAAACTTATAAACAGAAATATTATGACATTTTTGTCTTCTGTATATTCTCATAGCGATAGTCAATCGGTAAACAAAGTCGTTTATCGATTGACTGAATGCTGGATTTGGGGGGTATAATTGTGCTAATTCTTAGTAAAACGTAGGGAATTTTGATTAAATCAGTATCTTATGACTTTAATTTAATAATTATCTTTGAAATAGTTCCCAAAAACTTATATTTATCTTTCAAGGGATTTTTACAAGTAATTCTTGCAAACTTAGAAATTCACTGAAATTTTAGGTTTTTACACCGTCGTGATAACATATTTCATCATAATTTCTTTTTAACACATAGATATACAGTTTCTTCCTTTTAGAGATTAAGTTTAGGCTTTTATCTTTGAAACACAATCAAAGTTTACACGGAAACTAATTAAAACAACTAATGATAAGCGCTTTTTAATAAGTATAGTCCGTACAAGAGACGGTCATTTTTGCACGTACCCTATATATATATATATATGTGTATCTATATGTATATATATATGTGTGTATCTATATGTACATATATATATATATGTATATATATATGTATATATAATATACATATAATATATATATATATAATATACATATAATATATATATATATATCTTATGTAGACAGTAAAGAGTATACGCATGATGATACTATATAAAAACGATACTTATCGTCTGTCGAAATTGAATCAATATTTGTACGTGACAATTATCAAGAGCGCTTGAGGGGGAGATCCCCGGGTGTGTGCGTGTGTTTAGAGGGTGGGTTGGGAGTTCTCAGTCATCATATCACTATCTAAACCGTTCCACTCGACATCTTCACGCTCCCACCAACTACCGGCTTCATCAGAACTGTCCCCGCATCTGAAACCCATTCTAACCCCGTGCCGTCACGTCTCGACCGTCCCGAGTGAGGCCATTTCGAAAAGATTCCATCACTTAGCCATGATTGCCCTGGATCACCCCCCCCCCTTTGCCACCCTTCCTCATACCGATCAATTTGAAATCGGACAAAGATTTCCTCATTTGTATTCATTGATTTTTAGTTTGTTCCCTTTTCATTTCTTATATTTATTTGCTCTACACACCGCTTTTTTTATTGCAACCATTTTGTTTTCTTAAAAGGGATCTTTCAAATGTCGCTCTGTTTTCTTTAATTTTTTTCTTTAAGTTTTCAAAAATATTACTTCGTTTTCGTATTTTAATAGTATTATTTATTTATTTCCTTTTTTTCTTTATTTGGGTTCTTTTCATTTCTTTCATTCGTTTTTCTTATTTTTAAATCTTTTACAATTCATTCTGTTCATTTTATTTTTAATTTATTTATTTTTGTAATAATTGATATTTCGGATTTTATATCCGTCTGTCTTTCTTTTTATCTTTCATTCATATATTATCTTATTCATATTCTCTTTCTATTATCTTTTCTTTTTATCGTTCCTTTTTCTTTTATCTTTCTTTAGATGCTTCTTTTTTCATTCGTTATTTCTCATTTGCTTACATTTATTTGCCCCATCCTTCTCCTTTTCATTGTTTGCTTAAAAAGGATCTTTCAAATTTCGTTCTTTTACTTTTCATTATTGTCTCAAAAATAAAAAAACTAGGAAAACATTCCTTGTTTTTCGTATTTCAATATTTAAAAAGAAAGTTTATCTGTTGATGTATTTTTTATTTTTTTATTTTTTCTTCTATTTTTCTTCTAATTATTTTTGAAATTTTCTAAATTTCTACTCGGTCTATTTTTTTTTTACTTTTAGTAGTTTTGTATCAACATTTCTTTCTTTATATATTTCAGCCTTTTTTATATTATTTCATTCAGAAGTTTATTTTTCTTTATTTAAAAAAAGTCTTTTTTCTTCAATATTTATTTTCGTTAATTTGTGTCATCTTTTTATTCGTTTGTAAAGAGGGAGAAGATGTCGGATCGCCATGTTGTATTAGAGGTTGTTGTATAAATATCCATCCTACTAGCCTGGTTGGGTATGAAAAGAAAGGGTAACCAAGTTTTGGTTAAAAAGACAAACTTCTTCTAAAGTTTAAATTGATTTTATTCTAAGAGTTTCATCAATCCAAAAAATGGTCCGGAATGGTTATGAAAACAGGAATAAAAATTGGTTGAGTCTATAGATGTATATGTAATATATAAATGTGTTTGATTCCAAGAGTTTCATATCGAAAACCCAAGTCATCGCTCGAGACGGGAAATGAAAGATAATATTTGGTAGCATCGACATATCAACTAGGACTGCTTATGAGTGGCGGGAAAAAGGGGTTGTGCAGAAGCGGAATTTGCCTTTCCCACACAAAAGTGTTCTTATCACACAACATATATATATATATATATATATATATATATATATATATATATATATATATATATATATTTGTAAGTAACGGATACATTTTATTAGACAGACGAAAAACACAGGTAAAGAGGACTTTTTTCTTTTTTAATAAATAATATAAGTTAGCAAAACATGTATACGGAACAAAACTTAGGTTTAGTATTCGGAACGTATATGTTTTTGTCTTTTAAGGGAAGTGGGCCTGATCAACTCTGCTGGGAAGCCATAAAATTAAATACTGTCTTGTTTTTAAATTCCCGAAACAGTTTTTCATGGTAAACAACTGATGATCCCTTAAATAATGTTAGAAGCAAACTAATATAATAACTGAAAAAGTTAAATTGACTTACATGAGTGATTTTCCACTGAACGACTTGGGACTTAAGGTTTTTTTTTAATATAGTTTTAATGGTTGTGGAACTTCCAAGACTATATATATATATATATATATATATATATATATATATACTCCATGAATTTAGCCTGAAGATTCCCCCCCGGGGATGAAACGCGGGAGCCTCTGTGTAGCTTGATTGCCATATATATTTTCATTGCTTACTACCTAGCTCTACTTACGTATTGAGCACTGTTGAAGTAAATACTGAAAACTGATACATACAAAATTATATCTCCTTATTATATTTTATGTGGATACATGAAGTATATATATATATATATATATATATATATATATATATATATATTAGTACTTCATGTAGATCGTAATTATATAGCTGCAACAAGTTTTTTCTTTCATTATTTCTCTCATTCATTTCTTATCTCTTTAATCATTTAACTCATTCTTTCTTTCATTTATTTTATTTCTTTCTTTCGTTGATTTTTCTTTTATTCGTTTCTTAATTTCATCTTCTTATATTTTCTTTCTTTCCTGCCATTCTTGCTTTATTTCATTCGTTCTTTGTTCTTTGTTTTCTTTCATATTCCACTTCTTTATAGCTTTCATTCTTCTTTCATTTATTTATCATTACTTTCATATTATCAGTCTTTATTTCTTTTAGTCACTTTTCTTTCAATAATTTCCTCCAACTTTCCACCTTTCTTTCTGTTGTGCTACTAGCTAATTGATATGCATAATTAGCATAAGTAGAAATAGATTACTATATCTCCTTCAGTATAGCTAGCAGTGAAAGTACACTAGCTAATGACTAGGTAGATTTACAACATCACAACAATAGCTTCGCCGATACGATCCTAATTGTCTCTCGAGGTACCCGACTTTGTGGACACATAGATAAGATGCTTCGCTGCAAGTGCAAGGACTAAAAAGTTAAAAGACAACACGGAAACGGGAGGAGAAATGAAGTAACAGATTCATTTTGGGCTACAGCTGGATGCGAGGCCATCATAAAAGTCTCAACTATGCTGTATCCCATGAACCTGGAGACCCGACTTTCGGAAGAATATGTCAAATTATAAATAGAAATATGAGACCTAAAAAAAGGCGAGTCTATTAAATGCGAGTAGATATTGTGAGTTTGAGCAACTCGGACGAACAGAACAGACTATCGAATAAGATTGCATTCAATTCGAATTAATTGAAGGTATGTACAATGCGTCACACAGTCACAAATAGGTAACGTCCTCAAAAACTTGCATTGACTATACACAGCAACAGGAATTAATACAGAAATAGGCGCCGATACGTACATGTTAAAAAAAGAAAAATATGATATTGTGGACGTGAACACGAGATAAAAAGTGAAAAATGCTTATCATTTGAAATAACTTGTACAAATTGATTAAGAATGAACCATTTTCACACAGTATGAAAGTTCAAAAAGAAATACGTCAAAAGAGTTGAATAAAATGAAACCAATAGGGAAGTCTTTACATTTGGAAAAAAATGACACAATACTGGTCAACTCTGATGGTAGAATATTATTCCGAAATTAATAAGATTAAAGTAAAAAAATAATAAATTAATCTTGCATTGATAAAGGCTTCTATTTTCAATTTTCTAATACTGACCCACCAATTCTTTGAAATGAACGACCCATTTTCTTAAACGTCGAGCATATCAATGCTTTCCTCGTTCTACAACCATAGTTTGAATTCATAACCGCCAACGACATCGGCACGGATACACCATAAGAAGGACATTTTATCAGAAGAACAAAAAGGAAAAACAGTTTGTTTATTTTTGTTTTTGTGTTTTTTGATGAAAAAAAATGACACAATACTGGTCAACTCTGATGATGGAATATTATTCCAAAATGAATAAGATTAACGTAAATGATAACAATACATTAATTTTGCATTGAAAAAGGCTTCTATTTTCAATTTTATAATTCTGACATACCAATGCTTTGAAATGAACGATCCATTTTCATATATATATATATTAATATACATATATATATATATATATATATATATTATAAAAAATAATCATTGTTATTATTATTATTATTATTAAATCAAATATATCCGAAAGGGCAAATTCTCACATCCTAAAGAGAATTCTAATACAATCGAGGATGCTAAATATAACAAATAGAGCATAATTATGTTATAGGAATTTATTTAAAAAATACATAGAAGGACAAAGAAAATATTATTTTAGTTTTCTGCTTAAACTGACGTCCTGTCCAATGAGAACAATTTTCTATCAAACAACAACACATGTTTTCAAATATTTATTAAAACTACTTATTTAGTAACCTACAAGTTGTTTCTCTCTGAAGATGTGCATATTTATTACTCTGCAATTTCTGGACATGAGAGCTTTAAATTCCTCTAAAGAACATCTAAAATAAACAAATATACTTTAAAATTTAAATAATATTTTGAATATATTTTTATATAGTTCTTAACTATATATATATATATATATATATATATATATATATACACACACACACACACACACACACACACACACATATATATATATATATATATATATATATATATACATACTAGCATGAGGATCCAATGTTGCTCGAGATTGAATAAGGATCACTACTATGTATTTTTTCACTATGCTTATAACGCAATATAACTTTCTTTATTCTTACTGAACCCCTCCTTCCATGTCGCTCCCTAGTATATTTGGAAAGCCAGAAATGGTGGAAAACTCTCTGAATTAGTGTCTTACATATATGGCTTAACTTTCTTGAAAACCGGATACGTATTTGGAGTTTCAAGCGTGTTCTGTCCCCATGACTCATTGAGAGATGGGCACACGTATATATTTAGCACATATAGGATAATTCGGGGCCACTTTTACTCCCGTTTCAAGAATATTCTATACATATGATTTAAATTTCATCAAAATAGGATATATTTGAAGTTTAAAAGAGATTATGCCCTCATATCCCCCTTAGAGATGCTCTTAGAGATCATGACCTTTGTCTGCCCAGGTAATTTTTACATAAGTATAAATTGTAAATTCTCTAAACTTTCTTTTTATAAGGAATACACAAACATCACGCAAAATAGATAGGGCCGTGAGATAACACTGTGTGATTGGTAACGATGATTGAAATCGGGCAGGTTTTATAATTTAAGAGGATGGCTCAACAAGAGTCTGTTCACATTTTACTTGAAAACGGATATGTTGTAATCAGCTGGGAAGCAGCTCTGCGGTAATGTGTTCCACATTCATAAATAAATTGCTAGAAAGGTAGATATATGTGTGTATTGATTTACTCCTCTCCAGGAGTTAGGCACAAGGCCAGTTTTTATCTTACTCCCACAAGTAAGATGTGTCCCAAGGTCGGGTCGGGAAAGTGGGGTTTAAAAATTGCCTGGGCAGCCTTGTCGGCATTCCCCGGTAGGGGCGTCTCAGGCAGTAAGCAATAAACTTACTCCTCCCCAAAGAGGGGAGGCGAAGCCTGGGAGGGTAGACCTCATAGAACTGCACAGAACAGACCCATAGACCGGTGTAAATCAAGCCCCGAAGGCCAAGACAATACCAGTCTATGGGGTGCAGTATCCATCGGAACAGATACTACACTTTGATCTTAGCCAATGTGTGTAAGTAAAGAAATAGTAGGTTTACTTTGAAATGGACACAAGATACTAGGATGAGAAAAAGACAGACGCTCGTAGAAAGAAAAGAAAGAACCATAATTCTTCTGAGACTTTTTTTAACGATGCGATATTTTCTACCTTCAACTAAACTTTAATAAATATATTAAATTAAAAAACAAAACAAAAAAACAAAACAAAATAAAACGAAAACGTTAGATGTGATCAACTCTATTGATCTGAAATATTTGTTTTCCTGCCACACGCATATTAATTAATACGCATCTAAAGTGATGACTTTAGCGCCTTCTTTAAAACTGTTTTTATCTGTGTCCTCGCTACTGTATTAGAGGCTCTGGACGTCAGTCGATTATACTTCAGTTTTAAATAGCGTATGCAGTCGAACGGTGGTGTATTATTCCAGATACGCCTAAACATCTTTATAAAATGCCCTGTCAATATGTCATGGTAAATTTTGTAAATCGTATTTTCATCGCTAAAATTATTCAGTGACAGACCATTTCAATGATGTTGATTTTTCACCATGTGTGTAGACTACTTAGTCCTTTCAATAAAAAAAGTCCGTGTTTAAAGTATGTATAACAAAATCAAATATGAAAATATTTTATGTAATAATTATATTAGACTCTTACAACGGGAATTAGCAGCATGTGCAATGTTTCCTCCTCAAAATTACATTTGTCGCCCTCAAATCTAGGCTGTGCTCTGTAGTAAGTAGTATTAACACACTCGTCATAATGGCTTCAATGCATGTTCCTTTCAGTAGTCGAACACTTTGACAATGGATGCCTTTAAATAGGGTTCATCTCTCGCTGATTTACCGGGTAGTTAATAAAGGCCGTTAGGATTTTGGTTTGAAACATGACTCGTTTTCCGGTATTTGAGTCCAGCGACCGGTATGAATAATCATCTGTACACTGACGATTCCCAAAAAGATGAAACGTATACGTATGTAAATAAAAACAAATATTTATATATATATATATATATATATATATATATATATATATATATATATATATATATATGGGACGGTGATGATTGGAAAAAAGTTTCAGGGGGAGAAGAGCAGGAAGAGTTTAATATAAGAACAAATCTGGTATTGAATAACCCTATTTAAGGTTACGTTTTTGGCAGGGGGGGGGGGTGATTATCGAAGATCCTTTATGTGTACTTGTCTATAAAAGACCACCTGTAACGCTTCCCTTCTTAACCATTTTATTTTCACTAGTTTCTCAGTAACCGTTAGCCATATCATTTTGGTTAGTTTTTCATGCTTCCCTTAGCCATATCATCATATATCTGTCTGTCACGTTTCTGTTTGCGATATAATTCCTGTAAGTCTCTCACGCTTCTGTTTGACACATTATTTTCGTAAATATGTCACGCTGCTGTTAGCCATTTCATTTCTTCAATCTGTCCCGCTTTCGTTAGCCATACAATTTTCGTTAATCTGTCACGCTTCTGCTAGCAATATAATTTTCGTCAGCCTGTCACGTTTCTCTTAACCATATATTTTTGTCTGTCTGTCCCGCTTCCTTTATCCATATAATTGTCAGCAATATTTCAAGTTTCTCTTAGCCATATCATTTTTGTTAATCTGTCACGTTTCTCTTAGCCATATCGTTTTCCATTATCTGTCACGCTTCTCTTAGCCATATCGTTTTCGCCAGTCTGTCACGCTTCCGTTAACCATATAATTTTTGTCAGTCTTTTACGCTCCCATTAGCCTAATCATTTTTTTCAGTCTGTCATGCTTCTATTAGCCATATCATTTTCGTAAGTCTGTCACGTTTTCCTTAGCTATATAATTTACTATTAGTCTGTTGCCTATCTGTTAATCATATCATTTTCGTAAGTCTATCACGCTTCCATTAGGCATATCTTTTTTGGTCAGTCTGCCACGCTTCAATTAGTTATATATTTCGTCAGTCTGTTTCGCTTCTATAAGCTACATCATTTTCGTCTATTGGCCACGCTTCCGTTTGTCATATTTACTATCCCTGTCACGCTTCAGTTAGCTATACCATTTTCGTCGATTTGCCACGCTTCCTTTTGTCATATTTAATATGACTGTCACGCTTAAGTTAGATATACCATTTTCGTCAATTTGCCACGCTTCCGTTTGTCACATTTAATATCACTGTCACGCTTCAGTTAGATATACCATTTTCGTCAATTTGCCACACTTTCTTTTGTCATATTATTTACTATCACTGTCACGCTTCCGTTAGCTACATCATTTTCGTCAGTCTTTCATGCTTCCCGAAGCCATATCATTTTAGTTTCCACATCATTTTCGTTAATCTGTCAAACTTCCATTAGCTATATCATTTCCGTCAGTCTGTCAAGCTATCGTGAATTATATCATTTTAGTCTGTCTGTCACGCTTCCGCTAGCCACATAATTTTCGTCAATCTGTCAAGCTACCGTTTGCTGTATCATTTGCGTCAGTCTGTCACGCTTCAATTTGCATAATATTTTCGTTGGTCTGTCACACTTAAATTAGAAAATAGTATTTCAATCATTAACCGCATAGGTCGAGTTGTCGCATCTTAAGCGCAAAGATCCTTCTTACTTTTCAATACTGTTTGAAGTTTGTTCTGATTTTACGAAGACGACGATGTAATTGGATCGCAAAATATCAATAACGATGGAAAATTTGCTAAAAAAACATGAAACAGTCTGAAATAAACATTTGGTGCCAATTAAATTAAATTTTCTTCAAATATTTGTAATTATGAGATTCTACTCGACGTGCAAAAGCTTATCACTAATGTCCACTTGGTGTCAACAAATAAAAAATAAATTCTGTCTGTCTGTCTGTCTCTTTCTTTCTCTCTCTCTCTCTTTCTCTCTTTCTCTCTCTTAACCTATCTACTGATCTATCTTAACTTACTTGATTTATTTGCATACTCCAGAGACTCCCCACATGCTTGAAAACAAAATTCCGACATTTTTCACTGTGTTGGGACAGTCTTTAAAGTAATCAGAAGCAGCATGCCGATCTGCAGCCATTTTCTGGTCATTATCTTGATCTTCCCTGAATTAAATCTTCTTAATATGATTTAGTTACATAGCTTGAGTCTGCTAGCCGTGAGACACGTCCACACCGCGTTAATCTTATTTTTATAATGTCGTTGATGGATCTATTAATATTAAGCCTCTTTTTTATATCTGCATATCTTATTCAATCTCGCAAAGTTACTCCAAGAATAGTTTTTAAAGATTTTATTTCACAGACATTGAGCTTCCTCGTATGCTTTGCCAGTATAGTCCATGTGACAAAGTAGCCGAACACAGTGCGAAAAATTAGGATACTAGTATATATTGCGGGAAATCTGTAGATTACGTAAAGAAAAAATTCATAGTCGTGAATTCTAAACGCACTGACAAATATTGTTTTCTACGAATAAAATCAAACATGGGGATTTGCCGTTTTCAGGTTAGTTTGTATAACTAACCTGAAAACGGCAAATCCCCATGTTTGATACAGGGTCGACGGTTAAAAGTCAGCTGCTGTCACCTGCCAGCATGGTTCTGGGTTCAGGTGAGATGAGACCAAGCCGGAAGATCTGGAGTTAACGAATGCAGCAGTGGGAATTTATGAAAAAACGTACAGTTACGTTCTAGCGAATCACTGAAGAAGTTGCGACTGGGCTTGCAGAAGATGGAAAAAACCGTGATTGTCTGAAGAAAAGTAACCAATGGAAATAGTTCTACTCCAGGTAGTCTGAATCTGGCCGGGCAGTGCAAAGTAACCTTGCAAGTTAAATTTGAATCAGGTTTTAGAGTTTGAAGCGACCTAGCATTAGTGCTCTGACAAACAGTGTGGAGAGGATGATTACGTTATTTGGGCAGTTTACCAGGATAGTGCCACGTTACATTATAAGTGTGCCGTTACCAATTTTACATTACACACGCTTCAATTACAAATACAGTGATGAGAACTATAAATGCACTGTATAATCTTAACTTCAGAGGCGTCGGTATGACTTTCCTGCTCCATTTCTCTTCGTTTAGACGTCCAAATGTAGAAGTTGTTATTCCTATTCTTCTGATAATGTCATAGGAGGATCCTGGAACTACTGAGCTAAGCAACACAAATATTTCTTTTCTCAACTGTTTTTGTTGTCTATTGAAGTATTATTTCCTGAATAGGAGAAAATTTTAAAAAGTTTCAAAACGCTTCAAGCTAAAAAAAAGTTATTCACCTTATCGGATGCAACGGTAACATTAGCATAACGATCATGTGTATATATATATATATATATATATATATATATATATATATATATATATATATATATATATATATATATATATTACGTTTAATAGACAGTAGAAAGGGATGCAGAAGGAAAGAAATGTTGAAAAAGTTAAAAAAGAAGAAGAAGAAAGAGAAAAAATCGACAGTTAGCTTATTCCGCCGATTGGAAACGCTGTGAGTTTTAAAAACAGAAGAAGAAAGAGAGAAAGGATGGACAGTTGGCTTATTAACGCCGGTTGGAGGCTCTGTGAGTTAAAAAAGAAGAAGAAAGAGAAAAATCGGCAGTTAAGCTTATGAACGCTGTGAGTTGACAAGGAGGATTAATATTTATTTGAAATTAATGTCAAGGAATTGAACAACAAATGAGGAGGAGGGGGAGAAAAAAGGACTAAAAGTATATATATGTATATATATATAATTAAAATTTTTTTTAATGTATTCGTCTACACACTTTAAAATGCAGCAACATTTTTGAAGTATTAGACAGACGAACAACACAGGTAAGGAGGACTTTTTTTCTTTTTTTAATAACTAATATTATTTAGCAAAACATTTATACGAAAAAAAAACTTAGGTTTAGTATACGGAACATTTATGTTTTTGTCTTTTAAGGGAAGTGGGGTCTGATCAACTCTGCTGGGAAGCCATAAAATTAAATACTGTCTTGTTTTTAAATTCCCGAAACAGTTTTTCATGGTAAACAACTGATAATCCCTTAAATAATGTTAGAAGCAAACTAATATAATAACTGAAAAAGTTACATTGATTTACATGAGTGATTTTCCACTGAACGACTTGGGACTTCAGGTTAAAATTTTTTTTTTAAATATAGTTTTAATGGTTGAAAAACTTCTGTTTTGCATTATTTACGGTTCGTTTCATTTGCTGTGAGTCAAACAACATGTTTATGTCAATACCGTCTCAGCCACACTACAAAATCATCAGACAAATTCACAAAGAGTAAAAAGTTCTTGGATTAAAATGTCTTGAAAAAAGACCTACACTATACAGTGATTTATTTTTAGACGAAACTAAATAAAAACAAAGCAAAAAGCAAACTCAGATATGGGAAAACTCACTAGTACGCCATTTTGAATTTTTCAGTTAAGAGCAAGTTCATCCTAAAAGTTGTGTCGACATTTATATATTTTAATTCAGTAATATTTCTTAAAATAGTTTATTAATTCTATAATTTATTTACAAAACTTTGGTAATTTTTTACTTTCCTCGAGTTACATCAATTAGCCTGCAAATGCCTATTTAAGTCATTTGAATACGAAGCTTACTGCAGAGCTGATCTCTTTTAACTTCATCTATACATATATATTTTAAATTTATTATTCAAGGTAAAATATATTAACATAATGAACACAAAACAAATATTTTTAAAAAAGTACCCAATACAAAGTAAAACTTTTATAAAATTAAATAAACATTATTGGGACTCTAATTAATACGTGTGTCAACGTATATGAGTCATCGTTTTTAGGCTTGAATTACTTCCTTCCCTAATAGTTTAATAACTCAGCCCGCTATTATTCCACCACACACTTTTCAATTTGTCCTACTGCTATTATCTATTTGTAGCTGATCTTTTCATAGGCGGCTTTTTTAAGCTTTTATTGTCCTACTACCACTGTTTGAAATATTTGTATTTTGTGTGCTATTTTCTCTAGACCAATTATCCATAAGAAGTATTCAAATAAATGCGAAACGTTGATGCATACATAAATAATATTTTTGGTTTTTCTTTTATCATTTTCCATTACGTTGGAATATTAATATTACCATTTTTTATCATATATATATATATATATATATATACATATATATACATATATATGTATATATATATGATACAACTATATATATATATATATATATATATATATATATATATATATATATATATATGTCAGATTATATATATTTAAATCAAATTAATATAGTTCAAAATGATTACAAAACTCCAGCAAATACCTAGCATTAAACAGGGCTTATACATATATATTTATATAAATCGCGAGATAAGGAATTAAGCGAAATCAAAAGTTCATTCTTCCATCATTCCCAAAAGAAGATTTAACAATGGTTATAAGAAAAATAAACTAGTTCATGATGACTTCCATTACCTATATATTAAGAAACATTTTCCTCCAACTCATTTATTCATCTGACAAGCATTTTGTATTTACATCACGTGTCTGAAGATTATATATATTTCTTTTATAGTAAACTAACTGGACTGTTTGTTTACTATGCAGACTTTTTGAAACAAGTGCAAACTGGATCACTTAACTTTGGTAGAAATGATTATAAAGTTATATGATAATAGAAATATATATATATATATATATATATATATGTGTATGTGTGTGTGTGTGTGTGTTATTGTAATACATACAAATTCACATCACTGTAACTCACCTATTTGTACAATTACAATTTACTGTAATTCACCCTTTTCTTTATTACATTCGTCCGCTGTCTTTTAAAAACGTTTTGTAGAAAATGGGTAATGGATTGTTAAAAATATATTACCTTTGTTGTTTTACCTTTGCCCATTAGGTTGGGAATTTTCGACGACTTCTGCTGCCCTTTTCTACCGAATAAGACAGGAAGAAAATTAATGGAGTTTTGCCCGTTTTTTAAGAAAACGTGCAAGAGATACCGAGCATTCGTTTAAAAAGTAGTCTCAACTTTTTTATTCTTCTTTGTGTTGAAGTTCTAAATGTTATAATCCATGTCCGCAAATACTTCTGTTGTAATTTGTCATAGTGGGAAATTAAGAACGAACACTGTAGTTGTAGATATTGATTTTAATCTTAATAAAGATATTAGGTCGTTACAACAATAATGGCCGCCTTAAACGCTGGCTTTTAAGAAGTTATTTTAACACAGAATGTGTAGTTTATTACTGGTAAATCTTAAAATATATAATAATTAATGTATTCTCAATTGTAATTTGTAACTTTAATTTGTATCTTTTTTCAGATATAATGTAGTTTTGAAGGATAAAATACCCTCAATGATGAACCTGCCAAAACATTACCTTCGCCTTCTTATATTTCATGAGTTCAAACTCTGGACTTCTGCCAATATGAATGAAGCATGATGGATTCACAAGGGATTGGAGAGTACGAAGACGAGTCCAAAGATTCCGTAGTGGAGATGAAAACTTTGAAGATGAAGAAGGTAGATGACAGCCGTGTAATCTTGACAATGAACAATTCCAATCACATATCAAAGTCTCTAAGAAATGTCTCAGACACTTGCTGTCAGCATTGCAACAGTTTCACGTCATTTACAAAGAATTGGAAAGGTGAAAATTGTTTTATGAATAAATATATGCATCTGAAATCGGCCATTATTTTTTGTAACGGCTTAAATATACAAATAGTACAAAACTGTTCTGTTCGAGGAATTAATTTTACTTGTCCTGAGATAGATACTTTTCTAGTTGTTAATTCTTTATGTTCTAACGAGTTGCTGGTTATCATGGCCCAACAGCCACTCGAGGATAAGGGTTAATGAGTTTGTCAGGTGGACGCTGAGACACCAGCGTGGAATTGGTAACGATCGCTGAGACTGGTTATTTTAGAGGACGGCTCAACAACAATTTGTTAACATTAGACTTGAAAACTACCATGTTGTAGTCAGCTCGGAAGCAGCCCAGTGGTATAGTGTTCCATACACGTATAGTTCTTATAAAGAAACTTTGCTGATAGAAGTTCTGTTTAGTGTTAGGTAGACAGAAGAATAAAAAAATACTTGCTAGACGAATATAAAGTATATAGGGAAAGGGTCTTAGAATAACAAACGTTTATGAACTAACATTTAGTATACTTAGGAGCATGCATGTATGCGTTCATTGCACAGGCCTTGATCGTCTAAATCGCTGTGTCTATCAAAATTTGTTATCCGATTCAAGTCAGTGCTGTAACAAAAATATTATCATTTCAAATAAAACCATAATTATAGTTAAAAACCAATTAACAAGAGTTATTTTTCTTTGTGATGATACGAGGTTACTCGTTTTCTCAGGTAAAATAGCAGACTTGCAAAATAAGTTGTTTGCCCGACCAAAGTGAAACAGACGTCCCTTGGTTTAGTGCCTAAGAGCCAACCCCTCTCTAAGAGGCACACAAATCTAACTGACTCTCAGACGACCGACTCTAACTGACTGCTTTACATCAGGAGAGCCGGCTCCTAGTCTTTTATCCTACTGATAGGCTGAAATATATGTACTTAGATTCCAGTCTTTCTTAGTCATTCTCATTTGACAACCAATAAGCTGATTGCTCGAGATATCCAGTGTCAACTCAAAGGGACGTATCTTCTAGACAATCTGTGACAACTATTTTCCTCAAGTAGGTTGCTTTCAGTGTGAATCTCCATTCAAAGACACATTACTTTATCTCCAAAGAGAAAGACAATTTTGCGTGTCCGGACTCTCAAATAAGAGATATTTTAAATTTCTTCTGTGACCGCTTCTCTTTGCCGAATGTCTCTCACCCGTAGCAAGTCTGCTATTCGCATGAATCAAAAACATGCAACCCACTAAACAGAGTGCATGTTTACATCCCTCTTGCAGCATTTCATTCAGTCCTACCGAAAAAGAGTGAATAAAATTACTTCAGGCCGACCCAGAGAAAAAGAAAAAAGTTCAACTGCAAATTTGAACAGTTCATAAATAAAGGTCCAGGATGTAACGTTCGTTTACACATCCTGTTTGAAAACCTACAATTGCTTAAGGAGTAGATGGTCTCTGCCTATTGCCTGACCTTTGCACTCCTTCGTTGTCTATTAGAGAGGCGCAGAGGTACTAGCGCAGAGATACCCTTAAGACACCCAGTGCTAGGTCTTGTTTTCTGAGTAGGACAATGAACGTCGTCTCTGCTTCTCTCTATCTGGGCATTCTTTTGTCACTAAGTCTCACATGACTTGTCTGAGTCGCGCTTTTTCCGACAGGTTGAAAGTACAGGTTGTTTGGCTGCGTTTTTCGACTAGTAGTGCAGGAGCCCAACATCTTTAGTAGCACTAAGAGCGTATAATATCGTACGTAACTGTACCTGCCACGTCGCACATGGAAAACTACCCTACAGTTATCCCCGGTAGGCTTTCCAGCGGCAACACCTCTCATTGATCAAGTGTCGACTAATAATCTGGTTGTGTGAGCTTATTGACGCTAAATAAGGACCCACTTTGCTCTTTCCCTTCTATCTAAAACCCAAAATGACAGTACAAAGTAAAAGAAACAAACTTTAACCAGACACACACCTAACATCATATTCGCCTTGACCTTTAAGGCAAACCTTCGAAAATATTCGGGGGCTTAGAACAAACATCAATGACGTAGAAACCTCCTTATAAACTCTCCGGATCTTTTAGTCCTAAGTGAAACTAACCTACACGCCTCAATCTCCTCACACCATTTTGAAATGACTGAATACCTCCAACTCTACCGTATAGACTCTGAAAAACATATGCGCGGGCTAGTATTTTATGTTCAAAACACCTTCCCCTTGACTAGAAAGCATAGTCTAGAATTAAGTGATCAAGCCTACTTGTGCTTTATATTAACTTTACAGCACATCGTTAGTTAATTATATTTAATATACCGTTTTCCTTTGACCAACGACTGTACCATACTTAACTCTCTCTAAAAGCATAGACACAGAACTGTCACTTGACTCAAGTGCCCAAATACATGTATGTGGGAATTTTAATGTACATCACCGTGACTGGATTTGATTTTCCAGCTATACATACGTAGCTGGTACTTCCACGTATAGTTTCTCCATGGCCCACTCCCTCTTACAGACTGTTATTTTCCGACCCGCCCCTTGATCGTCTGCACTAGCAAGCCGTCATTCACGACCTGTTCTTGACCTGAGGCTTGTGCGACGAATGTTCATAGCCCGCTCGGGAACGCTAATCACCTTGTGGTAATGCTTGATATCATCCTAAAATCCCATCCCAAAGCTGATGAGCCGTTGCTCAAAACGACGAAATACATTGGTCTCATTGACATCAGAGATCACATCACAGACACCTCATGGAGTGAAACTTTTTCTCTCCCTGCTGATCAGTGCGCAAATAAGGTAACCGAATGGGTCAAAGCAGGCACATATCCCCATGTAAAAATTATACAGCAAGCCCCACTCCCCACAATGGTTCACCTCGAACTATGCAGCTGCTATTGCTCAGAGGCAGCAAGCATTCTGACAATTCAACCGCCACAAGTCAAATACAAATAAACAGAAAGTTTATAACACCACGAAATCATTGTAATAATGTGATAGATGAAGCAAAGAGAAAGGGTACAGAGATTACCAAACAACACATTGAATAACAGAAACGAAGTACTCGCGATTTCTGGAAAATCTTCAATCGTGTGATGAATAATTGGAAATCCACAAGTCCCCGCTATCAAACCACAATAATGTCGTTCGCACGGCAACTGATGAAGCTGAACTTCTTGCCCAGCGTTTCGTTTTAAACTCCACTTGTGACTCTGCAAACCACTATCTCAAAAATTTCCCATTGCGATCTGAAGCCACACTTGATGACCTGAGTATCACCCCATCTCATATCAGGGACATCATAAAACATGTTCACACCTCCAAAGCATGTGATCTTGATCTTATAGCAGTAATAGTTATAAAGAAATGCTCTGCTGAACTGGCCCTGTCCTCTCCAAACTCTACAACAAATGCCTTGCCGAATTTAGCTTCCCTGATAGCTGGAAAATTGCCTCGCTGGTATCAGTCTTCAAGAATTCTTGAAATAGAAATGACTCTCAGAATTATCTCCCAATCAGTCTACTTCCGCTTTTTCCCTAAAATATTTGAACCCTTAATCAATCTAGCGATAGTCCGTAACCTAGTAAATGCTAAACTTCTTTCTGACCATCAGTACGGATTTAGGCAATCCCGTTCTACTGCGGATATTCGAACAATCATCTCTAAACGCATATACCATACACTGGACAAGGCATGTAAAG
Organism: Sepiola atlantica; assembly: GCA_963556195.1. Classification (NCBI taxonomy): domain Eukaryota; kingdom Metazoa; phylum Mollusca; class Cephalopoda; order Sepiida; family Sepiolidae; genus Sepiola; species Sepiola atlantica. The sequence goes on along the minus strand of OY744516.1, from coordinate 104,620,028 downwards.
CTAGGGTGGTAACGCTTGATATATATAAAGCCTTTGACAAGGTCTGACATAAAGATCTTCTCATGAGAATTAATTCATATTGTATCACCGGACGAATAATTAATATAATAAGATCCTTCCTATCCAAAAGATTGATTGAGGTTGTCCAAGATGGCCGTTGCTCAAAACAACATAGCATAAATGCAGGTGTACCCCATGATCGATCCTTAGACCTTCATTGTTCCTGATTTTCATAAACTACCTCCCTGATGACATTGTGTCTGAGATTGGTATATTTGCTAACGACACGACGGTCTACTCTCGTCATATCGGTAAAACGGACGCGCACATATCTGGGACAATAGTTGGTTCATTGGAAAGTGACATCCAGTCTGTAGATGAATCCGGTCATAAATGGATAGTAGCATTTAATTCTGCTAAGACGAAGCTATTTTCCTTCAACAACTACAAGAACCTTCTTAAAACCACCGATTGCCATGGCAAATAGCATCCTACCTGAGACTCCAACGTTCACAGTCATCAGCCTAACATTCACAGATAACATGAATTGGAACATAGACGACATTGCCAAAGCTGTTGCAAATAAAGCGGGCTTCCTTTACCGTACTATAAAATTTCTGACACCTGACAGTATCCTATATCTCTACACAGCTACCATCCGCCCATGTATGGAGCATTGCTGTCGCATCTAGTCTCTCCCTTTTAGACAAGGCCTAAAAAAGAGTATTTAATCTGATAGGTCCCTCATAATCCACTAAGCTTCATCCCCTGTCCCATCGCCGTAATTTTGCATCGGTGTGCTTGTTTTACAAGTCCTTTAATGGAATGTGCTCCGAGGAACCTGCTGCTCAGGTTCCCCCTCAACGTAAATACACTCGACTAACCGAACAATCAGATAAATCCTATTAATTCACTGTCGAGACTCCCATATGCCGGAGAGCTTTTAACTCTAATAGCTTCTTTCCTCGAGCTGTCCGCTTTTTGAACTCCCTCCCTGCCCCCTGTTTCATCGACTGTATCGACATGCAGGAATTTAAAACTAATATGAACAAGCATCCCGCTGCACACCTCACAATTTAGGATGACCTAAACTTTCACTCTAATTCACAGTAGCCCCTTACGTCTACGTTGACATCTTGCCTTGTTTGGAATGAACGAAGTTAAAAATAAATAAAAAAATGAGTCATGATTTTCTAACATTATTTTCCTTTTGTCTGCAGCGGTTCATTTTCCGTTCTACATATTTTTTAACAATGTGGTTCATTCTTCTTTTTTCCTTTTCCTTTCTTACTTGTAAATACACACCTTTATAGCTGTTTTTAATAAGATTCAATCTTTACTTGTCAATATTTGTCATGTATGTATCTATTTAACTATTGTGATGACAGTGCAAATAGACTAACGGATATGCGGCAACGACTAGCATGCGCCCGCTGCAAGGAAACAGTGTTTGCACGCGGGCCCGAACTTGGAACAGTTTGATTTCGATTTTTGGTGAAAAGAAAAAAGAAGAATAACTGCTGATGCTGATACTAAGAGCGAACGTCTTGGTTGTTGGTGAAGAGAAGAAAATAATCCGGCACGAGTGGGTCTTCTTTAAACTCTAAATAATTTACGTGACTGAAATAAGAATTGATTACCCAAATATATATTTCAACTATTTAGCTATATACGGTGCTTTTAAAACCACGTTTCGCCTATCAATAATTGAAAATAAATTTCATAATCCATGTCTACAAATACTTGTGTTATAATATGCTATAGTACGAAATAAATAACGCAAACACTAAAACTATATAGTGATTTTAATCTTCGCAAACGCATATAAAAGTGGTGCAAAACTGTGCTGTTCGGGTAAGACTTGTGGTTATTAATAAAGTATATAGGTAAAAGAGCGTTAGAAAAACAAACATTTACTAACTAATGTCTAGTACAATAATAGATGACAGTATGCTATATACCGGCTTTTTCTAGCTATCTAAGAATTTACAATACTGAACAAGAAAACAAGAAAAACTAAATTGGTCATCAATAGTCGTCTCAGTTCGCGAGTCGTTGAAGGAAAACAGAGATAAACGCAGAGAATGGAAGCAATGAAAATACCAAGAAGAATACAGAATAAGGGGGAGGGAAACTAACAATTCTTCCGTTATCTTTTACGTCGGTTCCATGCGTTTCGTGTCTCGACGTTACGTGTCTCGGCAAGGTCTTCTTAATTACCATCGCCGGCGACTGTAACGCCTCCTGGTGGCGTGCGAAGTGGCGCAGAGCCGACTCGTAATTAGAAACGATGAGGGTCACGTGACATCTAATGAAGACGCATCACAATCACGTGACCACTAATGAAGCACTTTCCGAGTTTTCAGACGGGTTGGCGACGGCGACGGCGACGGCGACGCAAGGGGAAATGCATACATACATAATGTGTGTGTATATATATATATATATATATATATATATATATATATATATATATATATATATGGGAAACCACACGTATTTATCAACTATCTATGTTTCTATACTGATTGTAAAACATGTTCGATACTCTCTCTCTCTCTCAGCAGTGTAAAGAGGAATGATAAACAACGGTCGCCGGACTCGAACCACGGAACACGAGTTATATTTCAAACTCAAATTCCAACGTCTTTTCCCACACGCTCGTTGTCAACAACTCGGTAAATAAGCGAAAGATTAATCTTATTTAAAGGCAGCTGTCGTAAAGAGTTCGACTTTTGAAAGGAACATTGCAAGGCTGTGTCAATAGAATTCGATACAGAGCCCAGCCTAGTTTGAGGGGCAACAAATAATATATATATATATATATATATATATATATATATATATATATATATGTATATATAAAATAAAAAAGGTAAACCAAAATGATTTATTTATTCATAAACGGTTCGTCTTTATTCTATAACTTCCTCCTGATGATTGATTTAAAGAAATTACACACAAGTCTGGTCCGTTTTGGACATGAAAATATTTTTTTTATTTTCGAACGAAACATAGTTGTCAGAATGTAATCTGTGTACTGCGTTCATGAATAAAATGAGTTTTTTTATCTGAAACAAAAACATAATCGTTAGAATTTAAAAAAATAGTGCGACTATGTCGTGAAAGGAATATTTTTTCGAACAAAACATAGTCTTCATAATTTAAAATGTTGATATGTATATGAAATAAAATGGGTGTTTAATAAAGACGAAAAGTTGATTAATACATAAATAATTGTGTTTTTTTTTCCATTGCGTTGAGATATCATTTCGATTTTTTACCATATATATATTTTATTAGATGTTATGGACAACTTCTGTCTGCATACTTTTCTCCTGATACGTTCGAATTTCCTAATGTATTTCCTTGTTTCTAAATAAACCCCTGGAACATACCTATAAATATTTAAGCACCATAAGCTTTGCTGTTTACCACCTCTGATGTAGGATCCGGAGAGACCAAAAAAGAATTGGGTTAAAAGTAAATATGGCGGATACATCGGCTAATTACCGCTAAAAACAAGGACATATAGTGAGAAATCGGAACAGATCAGGACAAAAGTATGCATACAGAAGTTGTCCATAGCATTTAATTATATATATATATATATATATATATATATATATATATATATATATATATATAAAGTATAAGGGTATACTAAAAAAAGACTAAAAGGGAAATACCAGCAGAGTGCTCAATTAAATTAAATTAAGAGCGTAATATTTATTATTTTTAAATACATGTCTGATTAAAATCTGTATTTAAAAATAATATATATATATATACAGGGTGACTAAAAAAAACGGGTCCCGTGTACACTTTATGTAATATCTCCTTTATTTATTCACCGATTGCCCTTATTTTACAGGACATGGCAGAATCAACGACTGTGAGTACACCAAAACCTCAGTGGGAGCTGGTACAAAAATAGACTGTGTTAAATTTTACTACAAGACAGGCTCGTTTAAGAAAACCCAGTTCGGATGTGAAAAGGTTCCACCCAAAAGCAGAATTCAGAACTGGGGGGACCACTTCGAGAAGTATGGGACCGTGGAGAACTTCAACGCTGTCAGTGAGAACCGTCCAAACCACTCGGCACGTCCCAAGAAGAGAACAGCCGAGCTGGTCGAAAGTGTGAGAGAGGCTCTCCAGGAGAGTCCGAAACGCTCTGTGCGTAAGCGAAGTCAGTCCCTCGGTATCTCCCGTGAGACTTGCAGGAGAGTGCTGGTGAACAATATCAGGGCTTACCTATACAGAATACAGACGCTACAGACCCTTACAGCCTCAGACAAGAAGCAGAGGAGTGCTATGGCAGTCAGGATGCTCGATAAGATCGAGGAGACACCAGGTTTCCTTAACCTCCTTTGGACCTCAGATGAAGCCCACTTCCATATTGACGGTATAGCGAACTCCAAGACAAATGTCTACTGGAGGTCGTCCAGACCCAATGAAGTAGCCACCAAGCCCCTGCACTCTCCTAATTGCACGATGTGGGCTGCAATCTCGGTCAGATGCATTATCGGACCAATCTTCATGGAGGAATCTGACGACGCAGTGACATTCACCAAGGAGCGGTATGTGTAGGTTCTCAAAACCTTCAAGAGTGAGCTCCAGACCCCCTACCCGTCGCTCATGAGCAAGTTCTGGTTCTCACACCTCAAACCTGTCCTGAGATTAGCTGAAAGAGAACTTCCGAGGCCGAGTGATCAGTCTCAAGACTACTTTTGAGTTGCCACCCCATAGCCCGGACCTAAGCCCCACCAGATTATTACCTCTGGGGCTATCTTAAGGACAGAATGTACCCAAGGAAACCCAGAACCCTCACGGAACTCAAGGAAGCCATCAGGGAGGAGATGAGAGCCATTCTCAATTCAGTCTGTAAGAACGTCATGGACAACTTCGTTCTGCGCCTCAAGAAATGCACGGAGCTAAAAGGAGTCCATCTAGAACACATGCTGTAGAACGGAGAAAAAAAGGCCAAAGAGCCTAGTGTTTTGATATGATGTTGTGAATATAATAAACTAGTTATGCCCCAACATTCATTTCATTCGGACGAAAAACTAAGAAACGAGGCATAATTAGATTTGGGGCCCGTTTTTTTTTTGGTCACCCTGTATATATATATATATATATGTAAGTTTAGTGAGGGGAGAATCCCAACAGAGTGCTCGATTATAAAGAAAACAAATAAGAGCGTAACATTTATTTATTAATGTTTTATAGAAGGTCAGATCAACATTGGTACCATCGGTTTCAAACCATAACAAAGCGGACCTATAAAGGCCTCTTTATCGAAACTTTGTTAGGATTTAGGCTGAAAAGAGTTTTGATAAATATGCCTTTATAGGGCCCTATATGTTAGGATTTGAAACCGACGGTACCGATGTTGTGCTGACATTCTGTAAAACAATAATTAATATATTTATATATATATATATATATATATATATATATATATATATATATATATATATATATATATATATATATAAGTCATTGTTTGTGCAATGTTAACAGAACATTTAAATAAGTTTCAATAAGGGTTACATTTTTCAAGAAATATAAATACAATGTTGTAATTTTCCTTCGATTCTACCTGAGGTCATTAGAGGAAATTATCGGTTAGATCAAGGAGGCATCATAGCACGCATATATGAGTAATAATATGAATTTTACTTTTTGCTAGTACCCTTCTACTCTAGCCGACTCCATCTATACCGTGTACACACGTTGTTTTACACTGAATGTCTTCTCTGATCCCCCTTCACCACATCCCTCCAAACTAGTACTTGGTATCATGGTCTTCGATTATTTTCTATAGCAAACCTATACTCTGTACATGCTAATTGTACAAAGGTTATATACACTGCAGTGTACAATGTTTTTTCTTTTTCTTTTGTAAAATCACCTAGCTAACTAGTGAGAATGACTAGTACAAACACTCTCTTTCAATCTTTCTCAGGTTTTTGACCTTTAGGTTATGAGCAAAGTCTAGTATTTTTCTGCCTTAGGTCAGTGAAGAAGAAATCCTTATAGACTGTGGCATTTCTTTTGTATCTATCAAGAATACTCCAGGGTAGCTGAATTCTCCTCACTTTAAAAGCCGACTTCATGTCTAACTCTGCTCTCGTAGGGAGGCAAGTAAATAGGGACCAATATAAAAACTAGCAAGTAATAAGATTGCCTTAAAACATTAATCATAATATGTATTATCAGACTGTTCTCTGTCTTGTTCTATTTTTAATTCTTAGTGAGTATGTTGTCTTTGGGGTGCGTATTTTTCGTAGAAACGTACAACCCTCGGACACCTAGCATAAACTTTTATCGGCAATGAAGATTCTGAAGTATTGTGTATTTTAGACACAGGTTTATTGATCATCAGCAAAGGTAAAACTGTAAAAAAGAACGAAAACATTTATTTACCTCCTCTCAAGAACGTAAGACACAAGGCCAGGAGTGGGTTTGAGGAAGAAGTTTCTGTGGAACGATTTTGATTCAAACTTGGTACACCCAGGTTTCCAGTCAGTGCAATTAACAACTTAGCACCCGGCAATGAACTTAAGGAGTATAGCTTTATGCACGCAAATTACATACAGGACACACAATTATTTTGTTAGTACATGGATTCTTTTTTATGGCCTTTGTAGGAATACTTTTCTATGGATAAATGTATCGACATTGACGTAGGGGTGAATAATATTCCTTTGTACTCTTGTGGAATGTTTGTTTTAAAGATATTATACATCCATCTCTGGCAACATTTATTTCCCCAACTGCATTGTAAAATGCAATATGAAAGTACGTTTGAAAAAAACACTATATTCCATCATCAGTTTAACAGAATGTATGATTCTCAATAGCTTACACAATCTCCTTACTAAAGAAATCTCAGGATATGTATTCCGTGCGGGAGTCATGAATATTCGGGGTTCTATCATAAGGCAATTGATGCCTACTACCTCAACAGGAGATCTTACGACAGTTCTGTCCCAAAATAAAGTCATCGAATTCTTTTATTTGAAGAAATTGGACTTTGATCGTTACATGTGGTTGCTCTAATTGTTCTAGTGGCAGGACTCGTATTTATTTTACAACTGTTTCCTACTCTAATAATAACGATCAAATCTTCAACAGATACCACATATTGACCCTTATATGTTGTTAGACTCTGAATTCGTCTAAGTCTTTATGGAAGTAAAGGATTTAAAGCTGTCAACCTCTTAAGTACAGTTGCTTTGCAAATCATTTCCCTATCGATTGCAGCCATACAATCATATGGTGAGACTATTGAGGTTATTAGTTCAGCTAATGAATCCACCTCATATTGAGCATGCGCTTCAGTTATATGTGTGACCATCTTTGTTACTGTTGCTTATTCTTGGTCTTTTTCTTCTTCTTTTTCTGTTTGTTCTTCTTTGTTCTTTTTCTTCTTATGATTAATTATCTTTCGCTAACCCTAACACCAACACGCCTTCGAGTGTGCTCCTTTGGAATCACTAATTATTTTTTCCAGTTCATTCATTTTAAAATAAGCATTAATCTCCACCACCTCTCTATGAACATCTAGTAGTCAAATTTTTCAGTTCTTTACCAAATTAAAATACCCGACAACACAATCGCCAGTCAAATCTTTGATGTTTGAATAGTTATGTACAAGACATCTCGATGTTCGTCCTTTCTTAACTCATTCAGGATGTCAGATTAGAATATTGTCACATTTGCAAATGGTATTAGAAAAATACACCAGATCAAGTGAATCAAAAGTGTTATGCTTATACATTAAGTAACAACTACCAAACAATCGCTCAACTATATCTGTTCCATTAAGGACAGGATATACTCGAGAATCAGGGCACTTTATTTGAAGCTTGACAATGACAAGCACTGACTCGATAAATGTAGAGTGTATGGCATTATATAATTTAAATGGGAAAATATTTTAGTTTAGAACTTGTAAATAAATAAAAGGGTAGGGGGAAGTTGACTTGGCAAGTTGAAGGAGGCAAACAGGTGACAACTTTTGACATAGCATAGGTTTAAGCCGAGCGACTGAGTTTTTGTTAGATCGGATGTTGCTGATTGGAGAATGTGATTATCTAAAATGTCTAATTCTTACTCTTTTAGATACATAGTTTTTATTATTATCTTTTAGTCGCGACAAAGTACAAGTAGTATTGAAACATAATTGCATTTATGTAGGTCATTTAAAATGCTTATATACTGTATATATAAATTATATATATATATATAATATATATATATATATATATATATAGTAAGCTATAAAAATATATTTATGGCAATTAAGCTACACAGAGGATCCCGTGTTTCATCCCATAGGAGGGAATCTTCAGGGTAAAATGCATGGAGTTATTTTTGCCGGGTGTTGTTATATACACGGCTGGCTAGTTAACCAATCAGATTCTTTGTTGTTCTTACCGCCAATCGTTGGGCTTCCCACGATCAGAGGTGTGGTTATTGTTACTTTCTTCTTATATCCTGTTCTATTGTTCTTTTTTCTATAGGTTGGCATATATCCTGTTTCCTTTGTTGTGTCAATATAATGGGTGAATCTATTTTATTTTATTTTTTATTAAATCACCCGGCAAAAATAACTCCATGCATTTTAGCCTGAAAATTCCCCCCGAGGATGAAACGCGGGAGCCTCTGTGTAGCTTAATTGCCATAAATATATTTACATAGCTTACTACCTAGCTCTACTTACGTATCGAGCACTGTTGAAGTAAATACTAAAAATTGATACATAAAAAAAGTATATCTCCTTATAAAATTTTATGTTGATACATGAAATATATATATATATATATATATATAAATATATATATATATATATATATATATATATATATATATTCATTTTGTTTTAGATCAAATGTGAGCAAACGCGGCACTCATTTTCTTATTGACAATTATTCATACAAAAAAGGGATGCACTGCCTTATGATATCTTCACTTTCTCTGCTATCTTAGGTAACTTCAATTTACGATGGTTCAAACTGATTTCGTAGACTTTTTCATGTTTTGAGAGACAATTGCAGAATTGGGTGAATCTGAGCGTTCAGTATCATTTGCGTCAGTACGATTGTGTTTAAAGTTAGCATACAACCGCTTCACAGTTATTTCCAACTGTACAGAGTCCGAATAACACATTAATCCATTGCTTTGCTGTAAAAATATTTGTACAGTCAGAAAGCAATGTATTATCAACAGATAAAATTCAGATATTTTCAACTGATTTGAAAATTTGTAACTGTAGCTTCACTTAAATTACTGTAATTCATAAACTAATTATTCAATTGTGCTCGCATTTTGACGCGTACTATTTGAAAATTAGTATTTAATAAAAATCATATGAAATTTATTTTTAAATGACACCATCTATATGTCATATTCTGAACTCATTGAGTCGTGTGTTACATGAAAATATTTAAAATTTAAGGGGTTTTAAGAAGAAATTGAAATTCAGGGAATCTTGCTTAATTGGTGTCGAGTTACTTTTGATCAAATTCAATACAAATCTGATATATTTTAATTTTTAAATAGGACATTGTGTCCCTTAAACCACTAAATTACTCAAACAAACTTAAATTTGGTGAATATTTATTAATTGATGTCTAATACCTATTGTTAAAATTTCACGAAAATCAACGGTATCTAAATTCTCACGTAGGGCTTCCACCCCCTTTTTATTCGTTTTGCCAAAACTAAATATAACCAAAATTTATACCACTTAGCAGCTAAGTTCCGAAATACGTAATGATTATTTAAATAGTTTATGAGTAAATTATGTATATATATATATATATATATATATATATATATATATATACCTAACTTTATATATGTATAAATAACATATAACTGTAAAGGTCCCAGGTCCAACATATAGAAGGCACTACTAACAAAAACACATATATGATTTTTATGAAGGATAATTAATATGTGTCTTGATAAACATTGCTTTCCCATTGGAAAATACGGTTCTAGTTAAGCAATGGTTTGCTAAGTGTTATTCGGCCTTTTATCCGTCGGAATCAACGGTTACAAAGTAGTATGCTGACTTAAATCGCGGTCGTACCGACACAAATGATGCTAAACGCCAAGGTAGCCCAAATTCGACAATTGTCTTGAAATAAATAATTAAAAAAATATAAACTTGGCCGAGCATAAGCCATTTTTGCATGCACATTTGTCAATGAGAAAGCTGTGAGGCTGCCGCGTTTTCTCAAAGTCGATCAAAAACAATGACGCATTAACGATTCATAACGTTGTTTGCAACTGTTTCAACGCAGCAAAAAGGATATTTTTTCAATATGTTACAATGGATGAAACATAGATCCACCGCTTAACTTCCAAGTTAAATCGACAGGCTGATGAGTAGATAGCAACAGTTAAAACCCGTTCAAAGCGATCAAAGACGCAAATATCAGCAGGCAAGGTTTTGGCCATCGTATTTTGGGATGAGCAAGGTATTTTGTTCATCTATTACCTTGATAAGGGAGAAACAAGAGCAAATATTATATAATCTTATTGATGAGTGTGAGGGGAGAAATCGCAGAAAACGGCCACCAATAAAGAAAATCATTGATACATACCCACATATACTTTCTCCCACTATTCTCTCGGCGATATCTCTTTTCATTATTTCATTATTAATTTCTTTTTTCTCGTATACTTCTTCACTTCCTTGTGATCTTTTTGAACATGTTTCTGTAGAAAGAGGCGTTCTTTTTTTAACACGGAATTATGTCAGTTTCAGTAACGAAATATTGGAGATGTGTTTGTGCTATTATTTGAACTAGTCTGTGTACATGATTATCAATTATTCCATATACACATACGTATATATATATATATATATATATATATTTATATATATATATATATATATATATATATATATATACATATATATGTATGTATATATTTTTGTAGTCGAAACTTCAGTGTTTAAGGTGAATAGATATTAATATATAATTGTAGAGTATTTATTAAGATAAAATAGAAAAACAGATTCCAACGACTATATCTTTCTTCTCCAGCAAAGAGGTTGCTTTTTATAGCTGTTTCGTCAATTGTCCAGATAATCAAGCTTTATTTTAATTTCTATAATTCCTGATATTCCTGACAATGATTCATCAGAAAAGATATGTTAAGAAATTAAAATTTAATTTTAAAAGCATCGTTTTTGATCACTTTTTTGCCCAAACACACGTGTACTCAATCCAGGATCGATATCATATATATTCCACCTGATTTTTAAACCTGTTTTGATAGACTGCTAGATATGTCCGCTTGTAAAAATATACACATACTTAAATTCTTTAATTTTAAATGGTTGTAGGGTTGGCCGCATCGATATAGGAGTTTAGGTGTTAAAGTAAACAGGTGACTAAGGTCTGGGGTTCGAATCGTGCAACCGGTAAAACAGTCATCCTCCACATTGATGTTTTCTGGAAAAAGATGAAACACATGTGTATGTGGATAAGAATGAAAAATATTTATCATATCTTAAATTTATAATAATAATTCAAATGCGAAACGATATTTCAAAAAAATGCTAATATATTACCTGATTAACCTTGAAAAACTTGAGACGACTTCAAACCATCCGTATCAACATCTCAACAGACTACTATAACGAGCGATATTATATCTCCGACGAAAACAACGAGAAACGGTAATTAATAAAAAAGTTACTTGACACATGTTAAGGTAAAAAAATGTTTACTTTAAAGAAAACAAAACAAATAATCGTTTTTTATCTTTATTAAATTTCTAATATATATATATATTTTTTTTTTTGAGAAGGCTTTATTATCTGGACCCACTAAACCTTTAGTCTACTTTCGATATGTAGACGATACATTTTGCCTTTTAAATAATAAAGCGAAGGCAAATACATTCTTGCCCTTACTTAATAAAAGGCATCCCGCATTAAAATATACCTATGAAGGAGAGCGTAATTCCCTTTTAGCTTTCCTCGATATATTTGTAACAAAAACCCCATCGAGTTACCTTACATCAATGTACCGTAAACCTACGTTTACAGGATTATATACTCGCTGGGATTCAGTTTGTCATAAAAAACGAAAGGTAAACTTGATTTGGACATTAACACACAGAGCCCTGATGATTTGTTCAAAATCAAAATTGGACGAAGAAATTAAAACTATAACTAATACTTTGTCCAATAACGGCTATCCCCTTGATGTGATTAGGGCGGTCACCCAAAGGAAAATAAATACTTTCTTCGAAATAAAACCAAATACGGTGACTAAATGTCCAATTTACATTCGTTTACCTTAGTTAGGCACAGTAAGTGAGAAATTCGCCAAGCAAATCAGCTCAGCAGTTGAAAATTGTTATTTTTCTTCGAGTGTGCGTGTTGTGTTTTCTACAAAACCTTTATTAGCGTCCTCTTGTAAAGACGGTTCCCCCCACCACCACCATAAAAATAATGTAATTTATCATTTTACCTGTAGTCGCAGTGCTGACTACGTGGGTAGGACGACGTTAAGATTGGATAGTAGAGTCCAACAGCACATTTTGAGTAAGATCAGGAATAAAACCTTCCGATCAAAAGTGAACATACAAATGGTGGGGCGTTTGAATTCGTCGTTTAAATGTTGTAATACTGAAGTCTCTTTTTGATAGTGATATTGGGTTTAAATTTATGTATCGGATTTATCATTTATTTTATTTATAGTTTTGTGTTTTAAAGGTTTTATTTTGTTTGGTGTTTTATTTACTTATTTATTTATGGGTAGCTTTGTATTTTAAAAATCATCTCGAAGAAAACGAAACAAAGGGAGATTTCGTCTGAATATACCGTTAAGACGGTGCGTTGTGGACGTTTCCCTTTTAAAATAAGTAATTAAGATCTAATAAAAATGTATGTAATTATTTATAATCGGTGTTGTCTGTTTTACTGCTTCAAAAGTGTTTTTATATTTAGGGATAACTGAGTGGCATAATTTATTAGTTTAGGCTCTGAGTAGGATTCGTTAAAATCTTTTATTTATTTATTATTTCTTGATTGTTTATAATTTATAGTTTTGTATTTCTCTAAATTTATTTTCATGAACTATTTTTATATATATTCGTTAAAGAGAGAGAGAGAGAGAGAGAGAGAGAGTGAGAGAGAGTGTGTGTATTTGAGTTGATTAATTGTTATGTAATTGTTGGACGTTGACGGAGGATATATTTTGTCAGTGAAAGGGTTCATCCAGAGGTATCTAATGTTTTAACTATCATTACCATATGCATTCGTGTTGGGTTTATGTATTTAGTTTATGTTTATTTGGCTTTATGTAATATGAATCTATTATAAGGTATGTCTGAGGCGGTGGGTTAGGTCTTAAGCATCTATAATTCCTTTAATATTGTGGGATTTGATAGTTATATTTCTAGGTTCTTAATTAGGGGATTCATGTATTTACCATGTGAGAAAAGTCAAAACGAGATGGGGTATCTACTGATTAATGTTATATCAGTGGTGTATTGGGTTAGGTTGTATTAGGATTAGTAGGGGTGGTGTAATTGTGGTTGTGGTATGTGCAAATTATTCGAGGGTGTGATGTACATAAAAATAAGTGTAATTTCTGAAAAGTTTTGGGGACGGTGGCTATTTTATGTTTTTTATTTTTTATCTTTCATTTTTTTATTTATTAAATTTTATGGAGTTTATTGGTTTTAAGAGGTGATTAGTGACTTATGTATTTTTATAGTCCGTCTATAGGGCTTGTTAATTGTCCAATTTTATTTCAATCATTTGTTTTTTTCTTATATTACTGCTCTATCGATCATTCTATTATCACGAAAAGATCAAAGATATATGTATATGTAGAGAGAGAGGGAGAGAGAGAGAGAGAGAGAGAGAGAGAGAGTGGGTATGGTAGAGATTTATGAAGCAACATATAGAGAAATACTTGTCTACATCAATGAAGACTATCAAAAAGTTATGACAGATCGATAGTTCATCGAAACCTCAGTAAAGTGCTCAAATAGGTAAAATCAATCGTCAATTTTTGTCATACAGCTCTATCTGCGTAGATACTCAGTCCTGTTTATGTACCAAAGATTGTATTGATTCGGTTCGGGTCTTCATGATAATCCTTGAAAAGCGAGAATGAATGTATGGGGGATGTACAGACAACTTCATTAGACATACATATTTATTTACTTTTAATAAACTGTCTTTTTCGTTTTAGTAATATTTAATATATTATTTTCAAGATTATAGTTATAACTTCTAGCTTGACGTAAACAGGTATTTGTGATCGTATTAATATATTTCGCCCGTATCAACTTCTTCAAGACTGTCCTTCAGAATAGTATTCTGTATTTCTTGTCTTGCGCTTGGTTTAATAATCTTGAAGCTAATCGATAATTCGCATCTTCAGTTCTCGAAAGAGTCAAGATTAGCGAAATCTAGAGCCAATATCGAATTCATAAATCAAGTCCTTATGATAGAAATGCCCCTTTCTGTTTATATTACCGTCGATATCAAAAGTATAGTATATACGTTTTCCTTGGATTTAATACTGAATCTGAGTTCGTATGCCCAAGAGGAAAGGGAATAGTGAAATTTAAAACAGATTTCTGAAAAACACACGTTAATATTTGTTTTGGGTAATATTTATTTATAATTTTGAAAAGACTAGTGTTAAGGACTGATCCCACCATGTCTCACTCAAAAAAATGTTTTTGCTGACTCACAGTTCAGCAAGTACAAATAATCTTCTACCCTCGTACCTAGTAAACAAGCTAGGCAATACATCTCCTACTCCTTCATCTTTATTCTATTAATTCCTCCTCTCTCTATAAGTAAGCATGGTAGCATTAATTTTTGGTCACATAATAACCCCCTCTCATCTAAAATAGGAGAACAAAGTCAATTTTGACTGAATCCAAACAATAGGAAACATGTCTGTCTTCACACTCCTGAAGAGAAAATTTGTGTTTCTACAAAACCCTACCAGTAATCTAAAAAAAAAAACGATATAATTCCATTTTTATAGTTTTGGTCTAAGAAGTATTCTTTTTTTCAGAAAAGATTATACATTCATTTATGCTACACACATTTATATACGCATATATAACTTCAGGACGTTTTTGTATACCCCCACTACTGTTTTAAGCTCACTCTCTCACATACGTGAAGATTATACATATATTCAATTATACAACCTTCACGTATATATAAATAGAATAACTGACTTTTCTATAACTTTTTAGAACAAATTTTATTTCTGAAACCTTTGTTCTCCTCCACGTTTTCGTGGACCTTCATTTGACACACGCACAATTTATAATTTCATATTTCTACACTTATTTGTTCTTTTTTTAATCCCAAACTAAACTAAATCAGAATACAGTCTTATCTATTACTTGTTAAGAATTGGTATCAGTCTATCTGAAATTGAAACTATACTATTACTTCATGTAATGTACGATTGTACTATCTTTCAATGCTCAATTCAGGACGAGAAGGTTAGTGTAGTATCTGTCCTGTTGTCATGAAACTATCCTCCCAGGCATTACCTTATCCTTTGTGGCTGTAGTGTAGAATATGTTCTGTGGTCCTAAGACAATCGTCTCAGGCCTAACCTCCTTCTTTTTGAGTTAGTGTATTATCTGTTCTGTGACTATGATCCCTTCATCCCAGGCGTTTCCCATCCTTGTAGCTGTAAAACTTGAAGCAACAACAACTACAACAACTCCGTTGTTTGTTCTGGCGGCATAATTTTCTTCCTGTTTTATTTATTTTTTTTACAAGTTCATCTCGATGTTTGTCATCCTCCGCCTCATGTTCATTAATCTTGACGTCGGACATCCATGCTATGTACTTTCTACCATGATGCAAGTTGCTGTAGACGTAGCTCTAATTGTACCCTTTAACTTCTAATGGATTTCTTTCGATTTCACCTAACTCTGTGTACTTTGTAAATAATTCCGTTTAAGCATTATTTATGAAGCCCCATCAAGTCTTGTTATCTGAAAAAGGTCGGAGGTTACATCGGCCTAAACGTTATAAGTATAACAACCAATACGAGAACAGTAGTCTGAATAATCAAATCTGCTACCAATGGAGATTTGATATCTGTCTTTCTGAAGTCGAAACTATACTATTGCTTCTATTAATGTACTATTGTATCATCTTTAAAGATTCAATTCAGTTTACTATACTATTTCAGAGAAATGTACTATATTTGAATGCTCACTTTTACAGGTATTGTAGTAACTGTTCTGTTGTCATAATACCATCATCCCAAGCATCATCTCCCTTTTCTTTTTTGGTGGGGCTAGTGTAGTATCTGTTCCTTTATCATGAGATTATCCTCCCAGACATTACCTCTTTTTGGGGGAGTTGTATAGTATATGTTCGTTCGTCATGACACCAACTTCTAGCATTACCCCCTCCTTTAGGGGGAGGGAGGTTTAGCATCTGTTTTGTGTTCCTAAAAATATAAGTAAACTAAGAAAGCGAAGTATATTGAGTATTAGAAACATTTTCACTGTGTTTAAAATTAATTTTACACTACTGTTTTACAACTTAACATGTACAATAATAATACAATACTGCTTTTCCTTTTGACGAGGAGAAAAGTGTAGTATCTGTTCTGATATTTCACTTGATCTTTTCTGTCCCCGATCAGTGGAGGAGAAACCATACTAGGCTGATGGAAACTGGATATTCCGCACATTAAAACCGATATTTTGTTTAACTCTGTGCTCCTGGGGAGGCAAGTAAATGGGTACAACTTTACATGCATGTGTCTTAATATCTGGCTAAGATATGCGACCACAGATGGGCATGTATTTGCTAGTTCATATAAATATATTCCCCATTCATTTATTTGCCTCAATCCCTTTGTGTTTCTGTTCTCATACAAATGGGGCCCTTTTTAGATAAAAAAAACTAGTTGGCTTTTCCGGTTCGATATCGCTACGCAAAGTTCACTACTTGAAATACTTGAAATTAATAAGCATTTCATGTATAACTTTGCTGTAAACACGAAAAAAAATCTTTCTGATTTATTCATATAGATAAACATTAACATTTTGCTAATTTGGTAACCCATTTATTTATCTTTTAAATGTTATCCTAATAAATGACAATTTAGAAATAGTTCGTGACTTGTTGATAATCCACTCGCCCCTTCAGAAATATTGGTTAAATATGAATCAAAAGAATCATTGAATAAAAAATAATAATAACACTGAATTAATAAAATGTCTTTTTTTAGAAAGCAATATGCAAATTAGTTAACCTTTCGAATGATATCGTATATTCATGAGATGTTTATAAAAGGGGATGCTGCGTCTGTTGTGAAAAGTTGAATTAACTTGACATATGGAGTTTTGACTTTACAGTTAGTGCGAGAAATGGGCCCAACGTTCGCATTTATTCATTGTGATTATTACCTTAGCAATAGTTTTAACGATTGGTCTAACGTAGGAGGACACGTATAACTTAGACAATATCGAATCTCTCCAGTCGGTCCCTCACACAATAATGTAATCGTATTTTGTATTATGAGTCCCGTCTTCGTTTTAATAATCTACCAGCTGATCAATAGTCCATTGAAAATCCCTATCAATGTCCATTCTCTTCCCGTCTCCACGGGGAGGAGTTGCCGTTATATTTAAACGCTACAATGGGAAATGATCGCGAGTGAATTATGGATATATTAGACCCAGGTCACCATAATTTGGCGCTCAAGGGTCAACGTTATCGAGCTGTTTTGGCCGGGGTCAAAAAGCTGTCAGTCGACCCTCTCTTCGTCCACGCGAACGATCACCAAGCCCGCCCGCCACCTCAAATGGCTGGCTATCTTTCTGACCAAGTATGGGTTGAGCGTTCGCGACGCCTGTCACGCACCAATGAACTTTCGCTCAATTCTTCTGCAGAGATAACCACATTTGAATGCACTCGGTCCAGTTATTGGGCAGAAGGGTTCAGTACCTATTTCTATGATCATAAACAAATAAAAGCGCTTGCGGGGATGGATATATATATATATATATATATATATATAAAATGTGTGGGTGTGTATATATATGCATATATGTGTGTGTATATATGTATATATACGTGTGTATATATGTATATATGTGTGTATATATGTATATTTAAATGTGTGTGGATTTATGTGTATCTGAATGTGTTTATGTGTGTCTGAACACACATATATATATATATATATATAGTCACATAGTTGTCACTGATAAGTTGTAATAATGACAACAAAACGGCTGTCTGTAGATGACTACCTCTAATTTTATATACTTTTACTTGTAAATCGAGCACTTTGAATGTAACCGTTTTAATTCAACCTGTCGCTGATTTTAAGGTAAGAAAATATAAATTGTTTAGGGCGTTGTATTTCGCCTACTTTTAATAGAACCTGCGCGTTAGAGTGAGAGAAATATATTCCGTAAATATGAGTGTGAGAGAGCGATATTGAACAATAGACATCGACGTAAGAGGTCAGATTTCTACTTGATGACATTGTAGTTATGTAATAGTGTAACTGAAATTAATTAACGTAATCCAGTGTTTGCGTTTTGCAAAACCATAAATGTTTATGTTTAGAAGTGTTGAACAAAATCAAATTTATAAATAACATACTCCGAAAATGTTCAGGTTCATGACCTTAAAGCACAATGAAATTTAAGGTCGCCCGTAATTAAAAAAAATAGTTCTTTCTTTATGTATATAATGTAGCGTGTATTTGATCTGTGTATTCAGTATTTAGTAATGTAATAAATTAATAAATTACGACCAATACATATTCGGTGTTAGTTTAGAATAAAATGATAAATCTTCACGTAATGAAATCAATGGTTATTACATATTTGAGAATGCGTAGGGTTCACAAGTTGTGCAGAGAAGTTTCTTTATCCTACTAAATTTGAACGCGGTGATTTGAGTAGCAGTCAGAAATCGTGTGACTAGCAGAGGGATATATCCTCCGACTATTTCTATTGAATTACCAATCAAAACGAAAACTGTTAGTCAGATTAAATATACAAAAAATAATTTTTGAACAGAATATGAAACAAAATCTTGAATGTATAAAGAAAGCATCCTTTTTGGTTTTCCTTTTTCATTTCCCACACACACACACACACATATATATATATATATATATATATATATATATATATATATATATATATATATATATATATATATATATATATATATATAAGCGAAACCCCTGAACGGGTGTTGCCTGACATAATCGAACAAACACAACAAACTTATGCTCCCACCTATGAACTCCAGATAAATATTTACATTATTTGATAATTCTTAAACAGCACCTATGTAGCGACGTCTTTGTATCTATTATATTTCTCCATTTCTTCCTTCCTTCCTTCCTTTCTTCCTTCCTTGTTTCTTTCTTTGTCTTTTTTTTCTTTTTTTCTTTCTTTCTCGGTTTCTTTATTTCTATATTTTTTCTTGTTTCTTAATTTGTTTCGGTATTTCATCCTATTTGTTTCTTTTCCGTCCCTATTTCTCTCCTGCCCATTTTCTTAATTCTACCTAATCTTCTTGCAATATCTCTTTTCTTTTTTCTACTTTTATTATTTACATTTCTGTCTTTCTTTCTCCATTTTATACTCCGTTCGACCTGCTATCTTTTCATCTATATGACTTGAATTGTTACTTTAAAAAGACGCGCTCTATATACATAACCTTGTGTCAGACTTGGTTTCTTATTTGAAACGAAGACAAAACCTCGCATCTTTCCGCATGGATTGTCAGACGCAAATCAATATCAACAAAGGCAAGAATGGCATCTTCAGTCCCTTGGAAAGTATCACAGGCCTAATAAGCGGTGGATTTGCGGACTTGTTTATTGTCCTCTCGCACTTGACCTTTCCTTGAAACATGGGAGGGGCGTGGGCGAGGGGTCGGGTATGGGGTCAGGGTGATGTGACAGGTTGTCAAATGCAGCGGCGGTTAACCACGGCAATAGAACACTTCAAATCAACGGATAGATACAGAGAATTATATAAGAAAACGAGAGAGAAAAAGAGAGAACGAGCCAGAGAGAGAGAGAGAGAGATAGAGAGAGAGAGAGACACACACACAGAGTTAGAGAGAGAGAGTTAGAGAGAGAGAGTTAGCGAGAGAGAGAGAGTTAGCGAGAGAGAGAGAGAGAGAGAACGGCAGAGAAAATCGAGATAAAAAGAGTGGGAGAGAAGATTAACTTAGAGAAAGAAAGAAAACGTAAATGAGAAAGAAAATATTCCAAGATAGATATAGAAAGAGAGAGGAAATATAAAGAAAGAACTGGTGAAAGATTAATAGAAAAAAATGAAAGAAACACGGGGAATAAGCATGAAATAGGGAAAGAGAAAAAGAGAGAGGGGGGAGAAAGGTTACCACATTTATAAAAGAAAACGTAAATAGTCAAAGAGAGAGGGAGAGATAGAGATAGAGAGAAAGTGAGAGAGATAGAAAGAGAAGGAAAGCAAAAAATAGAAAATCAAAAAAAAAGTCAAGAAAGACGGGAAGTCAAATAGTGGGACGGTTTAGCTCGGAATTTCAAAAATAATTGTGCATTTTGTGATACAAGCATCAAATTTGGCACAAATTTAGATTGATATATGGTGAACATTTTCAGATATTGAGCTACTCGGAATTCTCCCTTCATGTCCGCCATATTGGAATTCAAAATGGCCGCAATTTGAAATCTACATTTTCGATTATCTTTGGGTCTAATGCTGCTATTTACTCGATTCTGGTGTCCAAGTGTATGTTTTAGGAAGAAAAGGAATCCGATGGTTACAATCTGCATTGTGTATCTTTATAAATTAGCCAGCATATTGGATTTCAAAATGGCCGCCACTTGAATTCTACATTTGCGATTACCTCTGGGGCAAATCTTTCTATAGTACATGACAAATAAAAAAAACATTTTTCAAAATGACATACTTTATTACAGAACTCCACTTAATTCATGAGAGATAAATATCCATCATCATGTATTGTTTGACAAGACAACATTTTACTAAAAAAATGAAAAATTGTTTTGACAAGTTAGAGTTATTGATTAGATTCTGTGTTGTTTTAGGTTTGATATGCCACCTTTCATGATAGATTTAGTTGATTAGTCTTCTCCATTCCTTCAATCAATATCACAAAATGATCAATTCGGGGTTACATCTGAATATTCATAAAAATAGTGTGACATTAACACCAAAAAACGTAAACTTCTCAAAACTAGCTTTCCCTGTATAACTCTAAATAAAAATATCAATTTAATTTAACTACTAATTTTGAGTTATATACCTTTGATACATGTCTTAAGTCATTAAATATCTAAGTTAAAATTCTGACATGCAATGGTTTAATGTACAAGTTGGGTCTGTACTGACATTCTACACTGGGCTGATATTTGAGGCTAGATATACATCGGTATTGAAGATATGTGTAAATAAACAGTGTCATGTAAACCAGTTAAGCACTGCCACAAGTAAATGAATGTTGTGGACTCATCTTCATGTGTAGTTCCCTTTCACACACAGAGAGGGCTGTGCACTTAACGGCAGCTTTCTTGCACTTGTAAGAAACCAGCTCAATGTAGGTGTGAGCTGTCTCAGGTAGCCTGGTCAAGTATTGTGTGTATTGTCCTCCAGGCATTGACCAACCACAGTTGGTTGGTGGTGGGAGTTCTGGTGCTGGCAGTAGTATCTCACCCCACAAAGGTGCACCTTGACATACTGCCATCTTGACATGTTCCTCTAAAGCTGCACATTGTTATTCCCCGAAAAGAGTTTTCTCCTGGCCTTATCAATGTCCGTGCATTTGCTGGTTCAATCGTACAACAGGATCACGAACCTCTCGATGATGCACATTGCATCATTTTGTATGTAACTTGGTGCGGAAGACAGCTGCATCAGCGCCTCAGTTAATTTTGGCAGTACTGTCCAAATCGCCTATGCGGTGTTCTTGCCATGTATAGCAAAACTAAACACAGTATCGCATCTAGTTAGAGCGTGGAACATTGGCAGTGCACGAGCCTTCTCTGTTCCCAGTCCAGCTGCTATTTCATGTGCTGCTATAGTTTGTCTTCTGGTTGCAATTCTTGTCGCACGGATATTGCCAGCACAACAACATCGGTGTCTACAACCCGGATGACTATTGAATGGTGTCCGTACTTAGCTGCGTGAGATGCATGCAGCAACATCCGACTGTCAGCCTCTTCATGGTTGCATGAGTCGGGTGAAGTCAGATCTTGTAGTAGGGGCTTGCTGAACACTGCATCTCCATCAGTAATGACGAGTTGCTTGTCCTCCTTGTTAACCCATTCAAAGAGAGCTGTTGTGAGAAACTTAAACAGCTCAGTCTTATTGCTGTCCACTCGTAGGAAATGCTGGCAGTTTCCTGGTATAGATGCGGCGGGCACCACACGTCTCTGCACGCCTTGCCCCCGCTTTGCACGTGTACTACCTTCCAGTGAATCAGCAAGGAAAGTATCCCAGATCAGATCCAGGCGTGACACTGTTTGCAACTTAGTAGATCCATATGGAATGAACATATTATGTGCGTACTCTTCAAAGGTCTTTGATGCAGCCGGCTTCAGCATCTAGACGATAGCTGCTCCATCAAGCACTATACAGGTAGTGACAGGAATCTCTGTCTTAGCGTAGGAGATGTCTTCTAAACATGTGATTAGATAACTCTTGGTACCAGTGAAGAGGTTTTCACCATCAGACAGTGCAGGAGGACATGCCTGGTTCTTATGACAAAATAACTCCTCAAGGTTTCTTTCCCTCGTCTGGCAGCCAATTTAAAGGCGTGCGAAGAATTGACGGAGGTGAGCTATTGCTGACCTTTGCTCTGGCTTCTTAGAGTTGAAGTGCTGAACACACTCTCTGCTGAAAGCCTCGAACTGCTCTTTGCCAATCTTCTTGGCATTCATCACAGTCTCCACTGCAGCAGGCCCTGCAATGTCCTTTGAATCCAGTATGACTAGATCCTGGCTCTCGTCCTCAAATGGGTTACCCATCTCCTCTATTACACCAACGAGAGAGCAGATATATCTCACAAATGAGGCCTATGCACTTGGAGTCTGATCATGATGGTGTGTCTCTGGTGTTTCCCGTCTTGGAATTCTTTGATCACCCTAGCAACTTCTGGTCCTGAAACCATCCAGCAACGAAGGGCACTAAAGTTGTCAGTAAGCCCAACTGCGCCACCGTCTCCTTTGATGCAGGCCTGGTCAAGCGGGATTGAAGAGAACACACTCTGCGTTGTTTTAACTGTGAAGTGACCGTCGCTAAATGTTCCGGCTAGGTTTGGGTGTTTGGTAGTTAGCTCGGCCATGTGTTGCAGGTACACTGGTATCCACCTAGCATAGTGGGTATGATCTAGTGCGTGAAACCAGGGGATCAGCTCTGCCAGAGCATCTACGTACATCACAAACGATCCCTGCCTGAGAGAACGCACATATACTTGAACCAACAATTCTAGTTCCAGCACAGTTGCCCAGTAACAAAACTGGGGGATGTTGTCTCGTCTCTGGCTACACCAGTCTTCAAACGCGGGAAGGTCCTCTGCATCTCTGGTTTCTCCCAAACAGAAGCGGTTGTTAGCATGGTGTTTCAGGATGTAAAGTGCTGTTGCAGTCACTTGATGTGCTCTTCTCGTGCGCAAGACATGAGATGCTGGCAAGAATGAGTTTGCTGTCCCTTCTGTCACACTCTCAGCTTGCACCAGTGCTTGCACCCAAACACTTCCTTTCAGCCAGTCCCCAAGTGTCTTCAGTGCCGCCGTCCGGATGTGGAGACAAACAAACATCACCATTATGTGGTCTTAACCGTAACTATCTGTTACTTCCACTGTATCTGCTTGGCCAAAGCAAACAGTGGCTGATTAAAGCTGATCACTGGTGTTTGTCAATGATTCAGGTGTTCTACAGCATTCTTCACAACGTAAATTATAAATGGTGGCCATTTTGAAATCCAACATGACGGCCTATTGCTAAAAGATACAAAATGCAGATTGTTATCATTGAATTCCTTGCCCTCATATATTTAGATACCAGAATCGAGTCAAAAGCAGCATTAGACTCACTGATAATTTAAAATTAAGATTTCAAACGGCGGCTATTTTGAAATCCAATATGCCGGCTAAGTGCTAAAAAATACGTAATGCATATTGTTACCATTGGATTCCTTGGCCACAAAAAACTACATTTAGGCACCAGAATCGAATCAATTGCAATTTTAGATCCACAGATAAGCGCTAGTGTAGATTTCAAATCGCGGCCATTTTGAATTCCAATATGGCGGACATATAAGTAAGAATTCCGAGAGGTTCAATATCTGAAAATTTCTGCCATATGTTAATGTACATTAGTGCCAAATTTGGTGCTTGTATCACAAATGTACAATAGGTTAGCTATGTTGCCCCACTAAAATAGCAAGAAAGAAAGCAATGCGGTGATAGAGGAGGCTTAACGAAACAAGAGATAGAGAGAGAGAGAGAGAGAGAGAGAGAGAGAGAAAGAAAGACAGAGAGAGATGGTGAATAGGTGAAAGGAAGAGAGAAAATGTAAAAGGAGAGAAAAAGAGGGATGACTGAAAAGAAGGGGGAAAGTGGAAGAAAGAGAATGAATTAATGACGTAAGAATAGAAGATGAGAAATAAACAAAAAGGATTATATAACATGTAGAAAAAAAGAGAAACAAGAGAGAAATAGAAAGAAAAAAGAGGCAACGAAGAAAGATTCAAAAGAAGAAACGAAAAAATAAAGAGAGGGAGAAAGGAAGAGAGAACAGAAGTGAATTAAAAAGCAATGGAAATTAGGAAGAAAAGAAGAAAAATAGAGGAAATGATAATCGAATAGCGAAAAAGGAAAGAAAAAAGAAAGAGATAAAAATAATATTGACTCCGAGAACGCATCACAAATTAAGTACATTACTTATACATTTTTAACGCATTCTCTATATCTACGACCCCGGTTACATGTGTTCTTTATCGATTGTATTTGGTACTGTAATGTGTTTCCTTGTTTAATACTTATGTCTGTTGTTCTTATGTATTTTATAGTATACATGCTCTGTTACGTATTTTACGTTTGTTTTTAACTGAGAATAAGTGTATGCATTTAAATCAAACTGTTTATTCATTATTGTGCTTTGCTCTTTCTTCCAACACACAGGTGTGTTATCCACGATATTTCAACACACAAAACGGCGACTAACTCGAACACGTGGTCATTAATAAAAAGTAAACATTCGTTAATTTTACTTGCATTTCAGTTTCACTGGCAGAAACACCACGATCTTAGAACGAACGATCTATAACCGAACATGTTGGTGTGTGAATGCCCTAGTGGACGCTGTGTTTCACAATGAGTCCAGTCTTGATTGCCTATATGTATATTTCTCACCATAAAATGTAAGAGTATTACGTCAATTTATTTTCTCATTTATTGGATACAACAGAAAAGAAATAATCGGGATAGCCGATTATTTCGTTATTATTTTCGTTCCAAACGGCGCTTCTAAACTGTAGTCAAATTTAAATCTGATTTTGTACACATGCGTTTCAGTGCGCGAAACTACGGATCGGACATATGAAACAACAAAAAAACAGTATCTTCATAACAAAAAAATATTGTCTGTACCATGATTAAGGTTTTTGAAAACCGAAAATTCGGATTTATTAAAATAAAAATGATTTAATAAATATTTCATTTGATTAACAAAATCCCGCGTCATGTTAACTGATTCTAACATTTCAAAGTTATTGTTTCAAACGGCGCTTCTAAACTGTAGTACAATTTAAATCTCATTTTATATATATATATATATATATATATATATATATATATATATATATATATATATACTAGCGAGCTTTCATATCCCAATAGTAAAGGCGTCGGACTTCAGTCACTGGGGTCTCAATTTCGAATATTGCTGGATCTATCCACGCTGAGTAGCCGTAAACATTATTGGATGATTATATTGTGTAAATGTAGATACTCCCTCTATGAAGGCATTACACTGGTGAAAGGGAATACTGTTTTATGTCATTTTTCCTCATTAAATATATTTGAATTCGTTTAATTCTTAACATCTAAAAAACAACAATTAAAAATAACGACATTTGTATGCGATATATCTCCCCATCTGCTACTACCGTTATTACGTGACCAAGTAGTAACGACGCCGGACTCCCGTCACTAGGTTTCAGGTTTCGAGTCTCGTTAGATTCAGCCACGGTGATGAGCCGTAAAATGGCGAAACATGTACTCGTGGATATTATATTATATTATATTATATTATATTATATTATATTATATTATATTATATTATACATATAATCTTTCTCTATATGGAAATCACTGTATGAGTTAAATTCTCGTGTAATATAAAAATGTTTTCTTTATATTATCTGGGCCCATTTGTATTTTAAAGTTGAAAATTTCTTACTGTTTAGATTGCTATTTTTCCCAGAAAATATTGCACAGAATTTATTAAAATATAATATTTAATAGAACTTGCGATAAACGGAAACTATATAGTACTTTGAAGAGCGAATCCATTTGTTTGTATAAAAATAATTACATTTGACTCTGAAATCCAATTATTATAACCAGCCATTTAAAAGAAAAAAGTATTAAAAAGAAAATAATGTTCCTGGATTTTGATAGTTACTTATGTTCTATGGGCTTGTACTCATTTCACAATTCCATTTTTTACCTGCACCTGTAACGAAGTGATGACGAGAATGTTTGTGCTGAAGAGGTTTATTAAATACTACTAGAACATATGTACGCAAAATATTTGTTGATGTTCAATTTTAAAGCATGATTACATAATATTAGTTATGTCATACGTTGTTGTTGTTGTTGTATTACAATGAGCTATTACATATATATATATATATAATATTTATAAATATATATTAATTATTTATTACTTACAGACATCGATGTTTCATGCTTACGCAATCTTCAGTGCAGGCAGTTAATTTCCGACGGTCGGCGGGCGCGATCTCCGATCACAAATCGCAGTCAAGAGCCTTTCCCGTCGGCCACCACGACTTAGCTTAGGATTTTAGGAGGAATTTAAGTTTGTAAATGCCAAGTCGGCGCGTATTTACAACGAGCAGCGAATAGTAATCTATAACAACAAACTATGTTGGATCTCGCAATGTAGCTAGTAGTACTGCTTTTTATTAAACTCTCTCAGAAAAGGGGGCTTTTATTGTGTGTGTGTATTCGGCAGCATTTTTATATTTATGGAAACATTGTTAAAAATAATAGAATTCATCTGTTAAACTATATTTTTTTTCATTTTTACAAATTTTTCTAATGGTCTTTTTTGTATTAACATCAAAAATAGATTATGAATGTATCACGAAGGTTTTCGATTCTTTATTGAATAATCTTCAGGTTTCGAAATCACCTGAACAAAAACAGCTTGAGAAAAAAAGAACTTTTAAAAGACAGAAGCCTTTTTTGTTTATTTGGTGTTTGTGTAAGTAATACCATTAAATGAAAAGTTAATTTAGTCCACGGGGCTGGGAATCAAAATAGAAAGCCAGAAAGTGAAAAATGAGACTGGTAGATGACTCGAACGTCTACCAATGCATAACCAACGAGCCATACGGTTAGCAAAAAGCTGAATTTGCACACGTAACTTATCCTCCAAGCTCTATCATGAACCTTTGTTAATGTTCTGTAGTCATACTCTCTTAGGAATTGCGTCGAGCAGCAAATGCCCTCTACTCACTATACAGTTAATATCAAAACATATTTCATACAGTAGACTATGTAACACACTGCTTCTTGTTCTTACCCCCGTGTTTGTTTTATTAAATAAAATCAAATAAACATTTAATGTAGTCCAAGGAACTGGAAGTACACATAAAAAAACACAAAGCGAAAAATGAGACTCGTACAGCATTCCAACCTGGGATTATTATTATTATTATTATTATTATTATTATTATTATTATTATTATTATAATTTTACGGGTGTCTGAGTTTTCCTTATAGGTGGGTGTGGGTGTACAATCACTAATTCGTTTGAGATGAGTACGTGTTTAATCATTGTCTAATTCTTTTACATGTGCACATTTAAACTCTTTTACGCGTAATGTGTGTATGGACGTTATGCAATACGTTTCTTTCTCTTTTTTTTCGGTCGACATGCGAAAAGTCCGACACCTCAATATTAACTTTAAAGCATGAATTTACATTTTTTCTCTTTCCGCCATTTTCTCCTCTTTTCTTTCATTGCCGCTATAGATACTGCATTCACATCATCTTCCTTTCCGCCGTTGCGTATTATCGTCGCCGTGATGGTCATCAGTGTGGCTAAATAATAAAACTTTCCCTTAGCTAAGAAAAGGTCACTTAAGATATTCATTGAGAGTTTTAGATTTTTATTTTCCTGGAGAGGCAACTTAGAGAAGCAGAGAGAGAACATTTATCTTAACTACTGCCTATTTATTACACTAGCTCCAAAGTTAAGGTACATACTTAACTTATTATAAAATAACCGAGGCACTCGACGAACAGACATCTTGGGGGAGCACATATTGTCTTTCCGCTATTTTAACTGTTTACAAGTTTTACAGCATAATTCGCGATGTGTCTAATTCGCGTTCCATGGAGCAAATGTACTTAAACTTTCTTTTCTTTGTCAACAACTAAAAAGTGACGTCATCGTCATCTCGATTAGTCTGCCTTTGTGTTTAACCTATATTGACCCCATGCTTTGCATTCTCGTCCCACAGTTCACCTATCTGATTAATCACTCGTTGGAATAGATTAATTTCGCAAAGTCTGTGTCAGTCTAACCCGTACTCAAATTGACCTTTTTCATAATTCATACTAGTTGATTTTACCCTTCTTTGGCATAAACATTTCCCTAATGTAACATTTACGCAGGGTTATTGTATAAGTTTAACAGTTGATCTGTGATTGGTCGACATAATCTGGCTATTTTAGTTGGTTTCCGCACTCGAAGAATTTCCTTGATATTTCGGCTGTTTTTATTAATGATGTGCTTTGTATCGTGTCCGTTTTACTTTTGATTCTGATTTCTCCTATCATTAATATTATTTACTCACTAGGAGTGTTCATACAAGTCATTGTCAGTTGCTAAATGACTTTAACTGTGCCCTGAAGCCTGAGTAGATACAAATTTTCAGTTTTCTCTTCGCCTCTATCGATAATAGTTACAAATTATTTTGCGTCATCAAAACAGTCGTTTACCATTGCTTTCTCGCTGGCAATGGCCGTTGGTCATCTCTTGAATTTGAGTGACAATAAGGCATCCAAAGGTTCCAGTATTCTTGTAACCCTTCCATTATAGAGTTTGTTGGTACTTCCCTCCCCTTATTCTTTCCGTTTACCCTTCATCACCAGCAGAAGTGTTTGTGTGTGTATCCTTTGGTAGTTGATTGTATTTCTTACATTTTCAGTCTCCTTGCACGTCTGTGATATTCTTTCTATGTTTTGTTCGTTTTTATATTTTAACTAACCACTGTGTAGTTAGCATTGTTTAGTTATGTGTATTGGTTTCCGTATTCGAGTATTTTCCTTAAGCCTTTGATTTCAATTTCTGTTAGTCTTTTTTCCAAGGGTTTTATAGACCGTTCCTAGTGCTCCTACAATTATTGGTATTAAAGTCATTTTCTTCATGTTCCATATTACTCTCAATTCTCTAATAAGTACGTTTTCCTGCCTCCTTGTTCTTCACCCGGTGATCCTGTGGAAGAGCAAAATCTACAAGTTGGCAAAGTGTTCGATCCCGTTGAATATTATGATATCCAATATCTTTGCGTGAGTACATTATTGTGTTTGTTTCTCTTGTCCAATGTATTTTGCGATTTTCACTTTGCAATACTGTCTTAGCTGTGTATTTACCATTTGTCCGCATGTTGGAAATGCAAACGCTTGCGCAGTTTCCAAGGACGGCTTCTCCTATGTAATTGTGTCTTTTTTGTATTTTTTTTATGATAGTTTGCTGCATTCACTTATGTGGTTTATCAGTTCGTCTCTTTCTTAACAGAGTCCTTATTTACTGCTTACTTGAGTTTTTTCAAGCATGGCATAGATTTGATATCGTTCGTTCAGAATATACTACTACTACTACTATTACTACTACTACTACTACTAATAATAATAATAAAAATAATAATAATAATTTTTTTGTACTCACTAGGAGTTCTCACACAGGTCATCAGTGATTGCTCACCGACAACCGGTGGTATTCATTGGAGTCTGAGTGACAACAAACCTCCCCAGTTTTCCAGTGTTCTCCACATCTTTTTCGATAGCCACCGCAGTATCGCAACTGTCGTTTACCATTGATTTATCGCTGGTAAGGACCATTGGTCTTCTTTTGGATTTGGGTGGCAAGAATGCTCCCCAAGGTCCCAGCACTCTGCACTTCCAGTGGAAGTTTGTTTTGTGCTGTCCCTCCTCGGTCTTCTCATTCTCCTTGACCCTATAAAATATTGTGTGTGGTGTCAGCCTAGGCTGGTACCATTTTTTTGAGGGGGGAGCTTATGTTGTGTTTTGTTATTTCTGTTCATTGGTTCATTTTTGTGTCGTGTCAACTGAGGCCGATGCAATTTATTAGGTGATGTTTCTGTTCCTTTGTGATGTGGTGTTCTTTTTGTGGTTTTGTTTTCTTCCAGTTGTAGATTCCATGTGACCCTTCGTAGCTTATGTGGGTTGGTTTCCGCATTTGAGGATTTTTCTTAAAATTGTAGCTATTTTGTATAGTTTCAATGATCCCTTTGCTTCCAATTTCTCCTAATCTTTTTTCCAGTTTTATGGGGATTGTTACTAGTGCTCATACGATTATTGGTATTATACTGACTTTCTCCATGCTCCATATTCCTTTCAGTTCTCTGGCTAGTTCCGTGTATTTGCTTCGTTTTTCCGTTTCTTGGATCTTCACTCTGTGGACTGCTGAGACGGCAAAGTCTACGATTTTGCAAGAGTTTTCCTTCTTGTTGATTATTATAACATCCGGTTTCCTTGTTTGTATGAGTTTGTCTGTTTGTATATACATATCCCAGATGATTTTGTGATTTTCGTTTTCCAATACTGTTTCTAGTTTATATTTGTACCATTTGCTGCGTATTCGGCATTCAATTGTTTGCACAGTTCCCGGTGTGATACTTTCCCCACACAGTCATGTCTATTTGCTACATTCACTTATTGTATGATTTATTGTTTCGTCTCTTTGTCCACACAGTCTGAATTTACTGTTTTCCTTGGTTTTATCATTTTTAGCTTTAATGTAGTTTGTCCTAATTGCATTGTTCTGTGCAGCCATCAGTAAAGATTCTGTTTCTCTGTTCAAGTGTTCTTTTCTTAGCCATGCACAGCTATTTTCGTTAGTTTCTTCTCTTGTCAGTCTTCTGAAGCGTACATGTAGTTGTTTTTCTTCCCACTTTACTTTTGTTGTCGTTTTGTTTTTGGTTTCGTTGCTTCTCGAGTTGCTCGTTGGAACGGTGTCTTTTACTGCAGTGATGAGTATTTCTGTGTTTCGAGTTATATATTTCTCCAGCTCTTTTTTGGAGTTTTCCACACAATCTTCTATACTTACCAGTCCTCTTCCACCTTCGTTTCTTTTAGGGTGCAGGGCATTGTGCATAGTTTTCTAGTCCTCTGGTCAAGGTGTCTGAGTTCTTCTTTAGTCCAGCCTATGAATGGTCCAGAATATCTTAGCGATATTATTATTATTATTATTATTATTATTATTATTATTATTATTATTATTATTATTATTATTATTATTATTATTATTATCTATAATATAAATAAGAATAACAATTAGAAACTGTTGATAATCTGCCATAATTATGACTATTTTGCTGGTGTCGTATGCACTCTCCACTATTACTGGCACTACTACTACTACTACTACTACTACTACTACTACTACTACTACTATTACTACACCTGGTAATAATAATAATAATAATAATAATAATAATAATAATAATAATAATAATAATGATGATGATGATGATAAGACTGACTGTTGTCTCTGGGCCTTGAAGCGATGAATTAACGCTGCCAAAAAGCAAAAAGAGTTTGGGGATGAGGATGAGAATTAATCGTGGGAATTGTTCCAGGGTCATAAGAGTGGAAAGAGAAAAACTTTTTGTAGCGTACGTATAGATGGAGGGTTGTATTCAAGAAAGTGAAATAAAGATGGTTTATGATTGACGCCTCCAGTTGTACAGGAAAGAAAAGTGTTTCATATCTACTCACATGCTCCGTGGGTAGTCACGTAACAAGATGTCTTCTAAAACCCACTCTCTTTTCGACTTTAAACTGATATATATATATATATATATATATATATATATATATATATATATATATATATATATATATATATATATGAAACAATATATATCTGAAAATGAATGATGAATATACACATTTGATGTAGTACAATGTTTATTAATTCATTAAATATTCAATCAAAGAGATATAAAAACCGCTTTCTATAATCCATGGATTTTCAAAGAAACGCTCTTTTTATCAGATAATAAAAGACAGTGGAGAATTACTTACTGGTTAGCATAATTTAATTTTGGAGCCTTACTGTGGCGTATAATACGCTGATCAAACCTCTTCATTACTATTTGTGATGTTTTTAATGAATACAAATATATGTTCTCGAAAAAAATGTTTCCTAATAAATATTTTTGTATAAAAGAGGGAATGTTTTCTTAAATAACTAAGGTTTATTTGATGTTAATTAAGAGCTCTAGTCAGACACTATTAAGCTAAATAAACTGTTGTATTAACTTCAAGAAATTATAATGTATATATATATATATATATATATATATATATATATATATATAATAAGTATAAATAAATATCAAATTATATTTACAGGCGACATCGTTTCGAACTTTTACTCTCATCACTGCAGGGAAATTATAATTTACAATCAAGGCGCGAACCTAGTTCACAGTCACCTTTGACTCCATACGCTTTCACTCTATTGTCACGGCCATAAGTAATTATCACGTGATACCGGTAAATTAAGTTATAATTATGACAAATACAGCGTAAACATAATGACCGACTGGAGTACTCAACGAACTTGCTCAGTGCCCATCCTTGTTATATATATATATATATATATATATTATTAATTTTATACGTTCATAAAAGTAATCAATGGACACGTGTTTCTGGCTGACAGCCGTCATTAGCATTGCTAACATAGACAAGGATTGTACCTTCTATGTTGATATTAATAGTCTTACGTGTTACCCCCAGGCTATGACGCTTTGCCTGGAAATATGTATGATTTTTATCACCTAAATATTTTATGTATTATGCAGTGTTAGTTATTTTTTGCTTACTACTATTTACATTGTTTCACTTCCTAAGTGATTAAGATGCAGAAAATTGCATTATTAGCCCCTCTTTACTTTATAGGACGTATTTTTCCTTAATATATATATTTTATATTAATTTTAAAGTAGGTCATGGACACGTGTGTCTGGCTCACAGCCGTCATACGCATGGCTAACTTAGACAAGGTCACACTTTCGATGTTGATGTCAATTGTCTGGTGTTTTACCCTCAGGCTATAACACCTTGTATGGAAATATGTACATTTTATTTCGATTGTTTCACTTCCTAAGTGATTAATCAGTGTGCGCCACAAACACGTGTCAATGGATTACTTTTATGTACGTACAAAATTAATAAAAATATATATATGTTAACGAAAAATACGTCCTATAAAGTTAAAGCCGACTCATAATGCAATTTTCTCTCTCTCTTTGTCTTTCTCTCTCTCCCTCTCTCGCTCTCCCCCTCTCTCTCTCTCTCTCTCTCTCTCTCTCTATATATATATATATATATATGTCTGTGTTCGTACTGTGTGTCTCTATTTAGTAGTATAAACAATAGAAAAATGCAAATAGACCGTCGTTGCTTACGAAATTGAACTTGCAACGTGCAAATCGTGTGTAATCCATTAACATTATTTACGCAATTTTACTTCGAAAATTGTATACAGCGACAATTCTCTTTTGGGGTTTCGAGAAAATAAGAACCTGTGTTCAATTATTCGTATACAATGAATCATTTTCCGTAAGTGTTGTCATTCGACATGAAATAATAAACAAAAAGAGTTGATTTGATGTAACACACGCACCCAAACTCAACATATAAGCTAATATACTACTTAAGGCTAACCCGAACCCTAACACTAAAAATCACCTACATAACAAGAACGGATATTTAAAAGAGGAATCCATTCAATCCGCGAGTTTCACGATAGAAATAATATTAAAAGCGTAAGCTAAACGTGACGGTTAGACGTATTAACTTCGGGTGGGCATCAGGGTGTTATGCGTGTTCTGCCTTCGGTCCCTGTAGGAGAAGTCCTTCTTGAGTGAAAGCAATTTTTAATTTTGTCCCAATATAAAGTGCTATTTGTTAAAGAGCTGATTTTCACCCACATTAAAAACCAGCATTGTGTCCAACGCTGTCCTTGTGGGGAGCAAGTTAAAAAGAACAGACAATCTTATAAAGATTCGAGGGTGCACTAGCAAAGGGTATTTAAAACAAAATGAAAACCCGACTGGTGGACAGATCATTATATATAGAACGAGACTTAAAAGATGCGCACATTCAATCTTTACGTTAAGTTATTCTTTTTTAAAGAACTCCTTTTCACCCGTCTACGCGACTCGCTTTTTAGCTGATGTGTTCTTTAGCTTCTATCTTTTCGATGACATTACATCCAATGTTGTTCACAATTTTTTCACACATATTTCATTTCAAACACGCTCTTGCATGCTTTTAAGGACATTTGTTCGAACACAAACAATTATGATACACCAGTTGAAAAGCCTAAACTTTGATAGGAATTGTTTGTCGATTTTTTTTTTGACGTGCACGCCAATATCCCTTGATTCATGGTGTTGGAGGATTATGTTGCGCCAAACTTTTTATCACGTTCTTGTACAGAAACTTGTGCAAGTGTGTGTTCACGTTGCCAAGTCTCGGTATGGATGCAAACACGTCAAAGAGAACTTCCATGAACAGAGTTTCCTTGCAAGAAGTTCTCATCTGTGGAATATGATGCTTCATTGTCATCTTCAAGTTCAATGCCAACAAGTACTCGTTGAACTGCTTTTTTAAGTTGCTATGGTTAGCTACCCCCGTGTGTCACTACATGGACTTTTCCCGAAACAATGAATAATGGTGGTAACGCAGAGTGCCGCTATGACCAATCAAATAGCACTCTCTGGAAGGCAACACACTTCTATAAATTCTTTAAATACATACTCTTGTTAACTGCCTCATTGTGGTCTTATTTCATTTCAGTTCTGTAAGGCTACAGCATAAGTTATCAAAGTCTACCCCTTACATCGATTGGTTACTACTTAGTATATATATATATATATATATATATATATATACAATCCAATGACTACTGCTAAATGGTTTACAAACACGCATTTCGTCTAATGTAAAATTGTAATGAAAAATGATATTGCAAACCTAAGTGTGACAGACAAAAAATTGTGGGCAGATCGACTGACGAGCAGGCGCTGGGATGCGTTCACGCCCTATGAAATATGCTAATGTAAAAACAAAATATTCGCCGATTTCTTATTGTACGGACACTCGAATGTTTCCTGATTTATTGTCTTGGAAGATTATGTTGCGCCAATTTCTTTTTCTTCATCAAGTTAGTACAGAAACGCAGGCAAGGTGTTTTTCTTTACGGTGCCAAGTCTCGGTGCGGATGCAGACCCCGTCCCACACGCCTCACCGCCTCCCTCCCTTAGCACGTGTCATTTATTGTTCTGCTATGACTTTGACATAATATGATACAGCAGACGCACGCGGCTAGGAGATCAAGTTCCCACCGACTAATGGGCTGGAATGTGAGGCTTTTCGAGTTATTCAAACAAAGTGAATGGAAGGAGAGAAAGAAAGAAAGGGAAACGCACATAGAAGACGAAAGAGAGAGGAATATAGACGTTCGGTGTCTACGGCGTCTCTGGGGGGTCCAACTGTGACTGACATAATTAAGTATCTCCCGGTGGCCAGTAATGGAGTCGCATTGAAATCAACACAGATTCTTAATTACCACCACGAATGATATTATGCGTTATATGTCTGTATGTCTTCCTCGATATTTGTTCCAATTTGCTTGCCACACAACGAGGGCAGCATTTTGAAATTGATATAAGATAAATACTATTTTGTCTCTTACTTAATGGAACTGGTTTATAACATTTCTGAAGACGCTTGTTTAATGTCATGAATATCGGGAAACAAAGATTAATTTATTAATTTCTAAAAACCTGTTTTCAAATAAATTCATGAAAATATGTCAAAACAGACAAAACGAAATACAAGGCTTGTATACAAAAGCATCCTCTCTATAAAATCTAGATTTTTTAGATTAAAAAATAATTTATCTAGATTATAACATTTTGGGACACCTCTTATCAATACTAAAATCAAACGAGGATAAGGGTTATCGAGATGGATGGACTGTCGGTTTAATGAATGGAAAAAAAGACAAAGTTTAATTATTGTTTATTACAAGTAGTTGTTGACAACAGATTTAAAGACGACCATATTGTAGACTTCAAGGAAGCAGTCATGTGGTAATACTTCCCAGTACGATAGGTTCTTGGAAAAAAAACTATGTTCATTGACATTACGCTTGACACTTGACACCCAGAGTTAAAATGAAAAAAAAATATTTCAAGTTTTGGTAACTGAACGAGTTCTCGTTGTTTTGCAAGAAGTGACCAGATTGGAGTTAAGTCGAGCATGAGCATGAGCATGAGCATGAGCATCATCATCATCATCATCATCATCATCATCATCATCATCATCATCATCATCGTCATCGTCGTCGTCGTCGTCGTCGTCGTCGTCGTCGTCGTCGTCGTCGTCGTCACTATCATCATCATCATCATCATCATCATCATCTTCATCATCATCATCATCATCATCATCATCATCATCATCATCATCATCATCATCAAGTTTATTTAAGCATACTACAATTAATCCTCTGATGAGGGTGGGGTCTGATTGTCTAGTATCATTTCGACTAGACATAGTTGTTAAGGCAGTTTTACAGATGGATGCCTATCCTTAAAAAAAGTGAACACTTTTGTCAGTCCAAGACCACCACCGTTCTCATCTAACTAGGGCTTTGCGCATGCACCAATGTACACTACTGTCACTCAGGTTGGATTGGTGAGTGTGGGGACGTGTCCATACACCAGTGGACCCTGCACACTGCACCTCTAGAGCTCCAACCTACTCCGAAATCCCTAGCCCATTAGCCTGGGGCCTCAAGGAGCTCAGTATCTATGGTGTGCCACGGGGATGTTTGGCCAGAGTCTTGTCGATGGAGAGGTTATATACCAGAAGGAAAGACTTACGCACTCGGCTTCTTATTCGTCTAAAAGAATAGCTACACACAGACATGTGGCATAGATAATCGCACCACTGATTCATTTATACATGTACAAATTTAAAATGGGTCGAAAGTTATTTTATATGGGTAAATTGTCGATTAGAAAAGTAGAATGCTCGGAGTTAACAAAGGTACGAGTGGTAGAAGTGTATGTCTCTATATGCTCGCTTTCTGTTTGTGTGTATATGCATGAGATGGTGTGTTAGTGACTTTAGTAGGAATTGTGTTTGAACAGCCTTTGTGGAACTTCTGTGTAAGTGAATTGAAAATATTTGTTCGTTCATCCTAGCCTCGAAAGGCAAGAGTTGTAGCTCAGCGTAATACCGTGTGTTACATTGTCTTGTCTTTTGTTTTCCTGTGTGGAATGTTGACATTCTGATCCATTTATGCCGTGCGGATGGATCAAAATGTGATTTTGCTTTTCGGCGCCTAAAATGATTTTCTAGTAGGAGGAAGGATTTTTGTGTGCAGACGTAATCGTGGTCATATCACATGACCGATATTTCTGCTTTTTTCTGTCAATATTTCACTGGAAGGTTGTGTTTGCACAGCAAAGCTAATTTCTTTTTTATAGTGTTGGCGGGTGTACATTGTGTATTTTCGCACATGCACTTGGTCAATTAACATTTAGTATATTGATACAGCTTAATTCTATAATTCTATATTGAATTCCTGTTTATGCATCAATTTCTTTGACACGTCCCTTTTATTTCTCAACTCATAGTTGAAAGTTGAAATGTTCTCTTTAATTAATCTACATATTGAATTTGAACTTCCCTTTCTACGTAAACCACGCATCCAACATTCAATATTACTACACATAGATAGTTACAAGTAATGTGAACTTGTGTTTCTGTACGTTCACCGCACAAGCTGTGATCGTTCGTTCGTTATTTTTGTTCGAATTCGGAGCTTAGTTTCGACACTAGTCGTAGTGGCAATTAAGTAGTTTCGATCACTGCTGCGAGAAACGGATGTTCCTTCCAAATAAAATAGTAACACTGTTTTATGTTGATACTTGGTGTCTCTATCAAACGATAGACTTGCAATCAGGACAAATGTATCTTTCAACCAAACACAAACAATCTTCCGCTTAAGAATTCAAAGACCCCTCCACCCCTCTCAGACCAAGAGAGACAGAACCGACCCATGTGCTCGTTTTGCTTGAATATATGAGATAGATATCACTTGACTCACACATCAGCTGTTTATCCATGGAGATTAAAAATGACTTACATCTGGAATAAACATAACTTTTTTCAAATCTAAAGTGGATTGCAATCACAGCATGTAACTTCGTATCTAAGAAGGCTATATTAAGATTATAGGCCTTTTTATCATTGGAAATGAAAACTTACTGACCTAGGTGTATCTTATCTGAAGTGACCATTAATTATGTAAGATCTTAAGTGATCTGATTTCTTGTTTGGAGTCTTCTATTAGCTTAATATTTCTCCCATTGCAAGCCTGCCGTTTGTAGCATGCATCTATGCAAATCCAGCCTTGTGCGTGCTTACAGTAACTATGTTTCAGATAATAATATTTGTGAACATGGTGTAGCTTCGGTTACAAATCTACACCGCAATCTCAATTATAATTAGATATGAAAGAGTGATATATCAATTAAGGAAGAGGCAGTGCACGCCAGTGCACGCCAGTGCACGCCAGTGCGTTATTTGAGTTTATTAGTTGTGTATGTTTATCAAATGGTGGGCTATTTCCAAGTGCAGGCGATCTCATAACAATACGTCTAGAATTTAATACAACCTATAAAACTCTTAGTTTTCTTACATGATGTGGCACAGTGATGAAAAGCAAAGGTGATGTAAAACATTATTTTACAATTCATCAAGAATCAATCATCCAGAAACTTAATGTTTGAAAAGCCATCAAACGCCACGTTAGACTGGCTCAAAAAGAAGAACCAAAGAAATATACGCACTAAGTTGAAGATGGAGAAATAAAGAGAGAGAAAGAGAGTGAGAGAGAGAGAGAGAGAGAGGGGGAAGAGAAAGAGAGAGCACAAGAGAGAGATGAGTAAAAAGAGAGAGAGAACCATAACACGGATTAATGGGTCACATACAAATATTGCTTCAATATAGAGTCATGGAGAGATATATAGAGACGGAGATAGAATTAAATACATTTAGAGAGAGAAAGAGAACAATAGATAGAGAAAGAGAAGAAAGAAAGAAAGAGAGAGAGAGAGGGAGAGAGAAGAAATAAATAACAGAAAGAGAAGCTAAAAAACTAGGTGCACTAATAGAACTATACAAACTGTATAAGAGAGGGACAGAGAGAGAGAGAGAGAGAGGGTGAGAGAGCGAGAGAGGAAGTGAAAGAGATAGAGAAAAGAGAAGAAAGAAAATGACAACCCGAATTAATGGCTAAGAGACAAGAATTGCTTAAATAAAATGTGAACGAGATAGAGAAGGGATATGTTTAAATAGTAGAGGGAGAGAGAGAAAGAAAGAGAGAAAGAAAGAGAGACATAGAAGTGCAGAAAACTAGATACACTAAGTAAATCTCTTTATTTTTACAATCGAGTCACCACTTATCAAGGCTCACTAACCACTCGAGGATAAGGCTTATTAATTTTGAGAAGTAGACGGTGAAACACAGAGGAGATTAGTAACGATGTTTATAACTTGTCAGGAAATGAATATTTAAAAGGATGGCTCAACAAGAATGTGTTTACATCGGACTTAAAAAGAGCAACTATGTTATAAAGAGAGTGGGAGAAAAATAAAGAAAGAGGAGGAGGGAGAAAGAGATATTGCGATACGAGAGAGAGAGAAAAAGAGTGAGAGAGAGAAAGAAAGAGAGATAGAAGGAGAGAAAGAGAGAGATACCACGGATAAATTTTGCTTAAATATAGTCTGAAAGAGACAGGAATTGGATAAAGGTTTAAAGATAGAGAAGAAAGAGAAGCGAAAAAATGTACACTATGAGAAATATAAAAAGGAGTTCAAGAGAGAATGAGAGAGAGAGAGAGAGAATGGGTGAGAGAGAAGGGATGAGAGAGAACAAGGGAGACAGAGAGAGAAGGAGAGAGAGAGAGAGAAAGAGACGACAACATGGATCAAAGGGTAACAGAAAAATGCCACAACATAGATTCTTAAAGAAAGAACCTAAATTAAATTGGTATTGTTACAGAGGGTAAATTCTCCAATCACTTCATCACATCACACGGTAAGTATGCGATGCGATGCACAATGATTCCGTTTATAAAAAAAATATAAAAATGTTTTTTCTCAGGTTAGAATATTTACGAAAATGAGAACAACATGTGGGAATAACAAACACAACGAATTTCTAAATGAATATAAAATTTATTGAAATAACCAATGAATTCTTGTCATAAGGTAAACAAAGCTTAAATAGGAACAAGAAAATAAAAATAAATTTAATGGTGTACATCATTTGTATGTATTTGGCAGTATAAGAAATGTCACTTATCTCAGTGAGAAAGCGCCATTTTTTTACTTTGCATTTAACTTCTCCCTTTTTTTGTTTTACGATTGTTTGTTTCGATTCATCGCAGGAATGTCATTCGTGCTTTCATGTTGATTTTGTAATTTCAAATTCTCTCATAGTAGAATCTTCTGGTTTTGGGGTTTATTCCGCTGAATCACTCTGTCCGGAATATTCGCCGCTCATCATTTGATGTCAGAAGATAATCACCTTCACAGATGTTTCTTTCGTATCGTCGACTTTGGCTTTGTTCATATTTCGCCAGGATCCAACTGGTTCAACATGTATTTTCATATCGTTGCTTTATTGCTTTCAACGATAATGCTCTTAAGCCTTTTGGGTAGAGCGATTTATTTTTACACCTTTCTTGGTGGAGATCTTTCAGGAACTAGAGACTTTTCGTTTTCTCCTGATTTCGACGTTTGGATTTATCCGTTATTTTTCCTTCTGGCCATCTGAGACGCTGTTTTGTTTCTAAATTTGAAATGCATAGGTTTCTCGCTCGCGCCTATGTGTTTATCACATGTATAAAGGGAGTTTAGTTTACGCTGCTGCTTATTATACGGAATAGGCATGATTAAATTAAAGTAGGATGAACGAGTTACTTTGTGTCTCTGTGTTCGCTCTTGTTTTGTTTTGTTTTGTTTTTGAACTACTGGCGTTTCTTTTTAACGATTTATTTTTTTGTTAAGTGCGCTCATATGTCACAGTATGAATCAACATCAGGTACGACCTCTTTTGACTGGCTTCATTCTGCCAATGGCATTGGTTTCTCCTATTTTTTCTAGAATCAGGTACTGACAGAAGGGGGACCTGTAGGTTGCTAACATCCATGAGTAAAAGTGCTGATATGGAATTGACTGGATTGGAGCTTAGGAGATACATCTCGTCAGTCCGCGTCTCCATAAAAGAGATAGGAACAGGGAATGATTTAGAGATAGAGTAGACAGAGGGACAGAAGAAAGTGAAGCGCAAAAACAAAATACAATAGGGTAAAACGAAGGAAGGGGTCAAAAGAGAAGGATTACGAAATAAGGACAGAGAAAAAAAGAGGGACGGGCCGATAGAAAAGTGAGGAAGGACTAAATAGAGAGATAGAGACATGGTACGGAGGTTAGGAAAGAAAGAAAGAAAGAAAGAAAGATAGATAGATAGATAGATAGATAGATAGATAGACATCTTAGATATATATATATATATATATATATATAGATAGATAGATAGATAGATAGATAGATAGATAGATAGACATGAAATGAGCTAAAAGAGATGGCAGGGGCTAAGAGAGAGGAAGACTTTGACAAAGGGGGCCGAAAAGAAATAGCTAGCTAGCTAGCTAGCTAGCTAGATAGATAGATAGGAGAATGATTACCATAGAGATGCATGTTGTCGGGTAAGGAGAAGTGTCTAGTAAATAGAGAGATAGGGGCTGGAAGATGAAGATAGATAGATAAATAGAGAGAGGGTCTCGAATACAAAAAAGAGACAGGACTAGAAGATGTAGATAGATAGATAG
Organism: Sepiola atlantica; assembly: GCA_963556195.1. Classification (NCBI taxonomy): domain Eukaryota; kingdom Metazoa; phylum Mollusca; class Cephalopoda; order Sepiida; family Sepiolidae; genus Sepiola; species Sepiola atlantica. Next base: position 104,577,506 of record OY744516.1, on the reverse strand, counting down.
ATGGATAGATAAATAGAGAGAGAGAGAGAGGGGGCGCATGGCTAAAGGAGAAAGTAGACGCTAGAAGAGAGAGACTGGAACGAAAAGGGTCTATTAGATATATATATATATATATATATATATATATATATATATATATATATATATATATATATATATATATAGATGGATAGATAGAAGAAGGGTTACGAGATAGAGAGCAAAAAGAAAGAGAGACAGACAGACAGAAGCGGGGGAGAGACAGGATTTATAATCAAAAGTCAGATAGAGCTAGAAGATGTAAATATATTTAAAATAGATAGAGACAGGGAGAGGAGGCTAAAGGAGAGTGTAGTAGCTAGATGAGAAGGATTGGAACAAAAGGGGGTCTATAGATAGATATATAGATAGATAGATATATAGATAGATAGATAGATAGATAGATAGATAGATAGATAGATAGATAGAAGAGAAGGATTACCATAGAAAGAGAAAGAGGATAAAGGAGAGAGGGCCTGGAATGAAAAGAGATATAGGACTAGAAGATGTAGAAAGATAGAAAGATAGATAGATAGATAGATAGATAAATAGAGAGAGAGAGAGGGGGACATAGCTAAAGGATGAAGTAAACGCTAGAATAGAGAGACCGGAACGAAAAGGGTCTATTAGATATATATATATATCTATCTATATCTATATCTATATATATATATATATAGATATATATATATATATAGATATATATATATATATATATATATATATATATATATATAGATAGATAGATAGATAAATAGATAGATAGATAGATAGATAAAGCTTACCATAGAGAGAGAGAGAGGGCGAGGGAGTGAGAGGGTCTAGAATTAAAAGAGTGATAACGCTAGAAGATGTAGATATATAGCTTAATAGAGAGAGAAGAGAGAGAGGGGGGTCTTGAAGAGAAAGACGGAGGCATAGGGGGATAGAAGTCATAGATAGATAGATAGAAACATATATATATATATATATATATATATATATATATATATATATATATATATATATATATATATATATAGAGAGAGAGAGAGAGAGAGAGAGAGAGAGATGGGGGGGCGGAGAAATAAATAATAAAATACAGAGATAGAAGAAAAACAGGTGATCTTAAAAAATGCAAAATTTAAATTGCTCAATTTCTTTCATGAGTAATATCAATACAATTTCACATATGTACTTATATATATATTCTACATGATATATATATATATTCTACATGATATATATATATATATTCTACATGATATATATATATATTCTACATGATATATATATATTCTACATGATATATATATATGTGTGTGTGTGTGTATGTATACGTGCGTCTGCATATAAATGTGTCCCACCCATTTAACGGATTCCCTAGAGCCGTCTGATCGCAGCACCTGTATAGTCATTTTTAATTCCACAACACAACCGTACCGCACGCCCCTACCAAACGCCGGCCCTCTCCCAACTTACTGAACCATCACGCCGCTCCCGCCCTCTAAAAACTATCTGTCCTCCTATTAAAACCGTCGCTACGGGCACTGTCCACCTCGTCTGAGCTTAATGCGAGAAAAAAGATTTTTGCTAATTCCACCATTTTAGACTAGACTTTGTTCGGGTGGAGCATGGCCGGGGAATAGGGAATCGCCATTTTCACGATCGACTTCGTGTCCCACTGCTAAGACCCTCCCGCCCTCGATATTGATTTTTGTTTTTGCGTTGTCACCGTTTTTCTTTTCTTTTTTTTCATTTATTTTTTTGTCATATAAAATTACCATTGTTATGATTGCACATGTTTATTAATCTTGGTGGGTTTTTTTTTCCGCCATTAAAGACAATACAGAACATAGCAGGGAGACGAAAAGAGAAAAACTATGCATATAGACAAGGAGGAGATGTAGATACACGCACATTCACACATATACACTGCGACCAGCGATAATAGCTTTCTAACAAAAATACTTATTTCTCAGTTCACCATGACTTAATTTCGGAATTTTTTTCACGGGTAATCTAGCACTTTGTTATAAAAGTGTTGCTAAAAAAAATGAACATAACCTCCTAGTCAATGTAGGAGACAATTATAATGTTCGCCCCAATCCAGAATGCCCTATTTCAGGGAATGTGATACAGGATAGACAAAAGGTTAATTATTGGCTTTTTGGCTAGGAGCAAAGTGTGGCATCTGTTCTCACACTACACTTCATGTTTTCTGTCCTCGATCAATGCTGGAGACAATTATGATGTCGGCTTAATGCAGAGTGTCCCATTTTAGATAGCTAGATGTTATCTACATTTAAAACCGACCCTGTATTTTACTCTGACCTCGTAGAGTTCACGTGAATAGGGACAAATATGAAGGTGATGTTATCCAAGCAGAAAACCCCAACACACTTTTTACATGCAGATTTGGCTGCGTTTAGTCAAAGGCTAAGGATAAGTGAACCTTGAAAGTCCTGGATCAGTACATAGTCTATACCCTAGCTGACGGCAAACTACGGCTGTTTTTTTTCTTTCCAGAACCTTGACGACAGATGGTGCGTCTTATCGATTATATTAAATACATTACAACTGTCTCTGTTTACTTGCGTCCCCACAGAAGACTGTCTGTCACTTAGAACTGATTATTACTTATCACATTAAATCCTTGCACCACGGATCCTTATGCGCACTTCTAGCACGTACTGAATACTCCTTTAAGCGACATACGACAAGCGTTAATAGCTTTCTAACAAAAATAGTTACTTCCCAATTTTCCATGACTCAATTTCGAAATTTGGTTCAGTCTATTATAAAAAGGTTGCTAAAAAATAAGCATAAACTCCTTGCTAGTATTTGCAAGAAAATATTTGTTGACATCACTGAATGTTTACCGACCAATGGTAATAGTCTTTCAATTAAAACAACAAAAAAACAACGTTTTTTAGTGGGAATGAAAAATTAATGAATAAAATAAATATGAATGGTTGTTATATTTAACAATTAGTTGATATAATTAAATATATAATAATATATAGTTCAATACATATAATGAACAAATACCTTATTTACTGACATAACATCAGTGAACCTTTCTAACTTAGAAAAGTCTTTTATTGACAGAAGCAGTCCATTTTTAATAGCGGCTGGTGACACTGCGATCGCTGGAATATTGATGGCTTTCAATGAGTTCGTTTTTGACGAAAATTGACGTCCATTCGCATTTCGTTTGATGATAGATCAACAGTTTTCTATTGGGTTTAAATTTTGGAAGCATAGAGGCCAGATTATCAACTTTGTTCCTTTGATGCCCAAATATACTAAGAATGCTTGAGTTGTATTGGCAGAGTGAGAAGGAGCATTGTCGTGTCTAGAAACAAAGTATTTTAGTAGATCAAGATTTATGTCATCTAGCCAAGGTACTGGAAGTTCTCTCACGAGATTGCAATAGGCAGCAGACGTAATTTTTTACACCTTCGGGTACACTTATAGGACCAACAAGCTTATCTCTAAGGATACACGCCTCTATCATGGCTCGCTTCTCCAGCTATGTGTTGTCTAAAACGATGGTGACTTTCATCTCCAAAATAAACCAATCATTTTGCCCAGCCATTACGTCCATCAAGTGTTGCCAGGGTATCATCAATGAAAAGTACCTTACTCATATCCATCTTCATAGATTTCTTTGCCCATTCCATTCTAAACTTTTGTGTCTTGGTGTAAGCGGATCATTCACAGAAGCCATTGTTTGACGAATCGCATTCCCTGTTGAGTTTTGTACCTCATGACCCCCAGCTGCCGTGAAGATTGATTTGCTTGGTTGCCCAAGTGTTCGACGGAGTTGACGACCAATATTACTTAAATTCGTGCTAATGACTGCTGTGGATATTCTAACACCCGATCGTTTCCTCTTTGGGGAAGGGTCCATATTTCTACTAGCATATTGGCTTGCTTATCTGCTATTCCATAAACACACATAAACTAACATCTATGCCTGTATGTTGATGACTATATAAGCTCCCTTTCTTGGGTAGAGCTTTTTCGTAAGGAAATCGCCAACTGTCACTAGCTTTAAGGCATTGCTCATTGGGCAAAACCAATTCGAGCTCCCGGCACTTGACAATGTTTTCACTTACATTCAGCCAGTGCTGCGTGATAGCGTAGGGGTAGAAGCACCGACTGTCAGCTCGACGGTTGCATTTGGATTTCGGCTTGAGGCAATGGCTGGTCTAGCTACACTGAAAAGCTGTGATACAGCGAAGCAGTCTGTGTGTTGATCACTATATATATTTTTTATGTTGTCCTTGCTTTTGTGTTTTTTTAAGCAAGAAGCATACATCCCTCACACATGCAGAAATATATACTATTCCATGTATTGACTGTAGTAAAATCTCTCTCTCTATCTCTTCTTCTCTCTTTCTGCCATATATATATATATATATATATATATATATATATATATATGTATATATATATATATATAAATAAACAATATTTTGTTACATTCCAAAGGTCAAGCTTTTAATTTATCTTACGAAACATTTTTTCAAAACGATCACTTTTGGTACAATTTTACGGTTTCGTTTCGTTCATCAGTGGACCAACCAACATTTGTATCCTTATATCGGATATTTCCTTTCTGAACTCATCAGAAAGACAAAAAAGTTATTTCAAAGATGCTGAAGAAAGAGGGCCATTTGATGTGAGTTTGTGTTGATTTTCGAACTTTGATATTTGTCACATAGCTATGTATAATTTTTCGAATTGTGAACTTTTTTGTCATTATCAGTTCAGAGAGGAATACTCCGATATTGACATACAAATGTTTGTTGATCTACTTATAAACGTAACGGAATTGGAAAATTGTACAAAAGAAGTTTGTTTTGAAAAACCGTTTAGTAAGATAAATAAAATGTTAGCCTGTACAATGTAACAAAATCTTGTGTATTTATATATGCTCTGGTGTTACAAGTTTACACTCATCGAGCTTTAAATAGGAAGAGGTTGGTATGCATAATGAATAGAATTCTATTCTTTACATATATATATATATACATGTATATATATATATATATATATATATATATATATATATATATATATATACTAGTTGTTTGTATCCCAATGACCAAAGATTAAAATCAGTCTACAGTCAAATTTAAAAAACAAACAATTATTTCTTTAATTCGACGAATGCCTATATTTTTACCTTTCCGTATTATGCGCGTTTCACAATCCGTCAATAAAAATATGGTCTTAGGTTTAACAAGCTGCTCTTTAGAGACAATCATTTAATAATAAAACCAATAGGAAGAAAGATGAGATGATGGCTGTAGAGTCGGTTTATATAGTGTCATGTGTTGGAAAGGAATCTTTCTTTTATTTTCATCTTTAAAGTAAGTTTGTCGTGTTTTTTGACTTGCCAAGGAAAGGAAAAAATATAGGCATCCGCCAAATTAAACAAATAAATAAATAATGTAAAAATTATTATTGTCGACGATTAATTTTTTTCTTTGGTTATTGAGGTGAAACCAACCAGTATATATGCTCTGAAGCCGAAAACATAACTTAATTGATCTTGTTATTTGAAACAATTTGGATGATATATATATATATATATATATATATATATATATATATATATATATATATATATATATATATATATATATATATATAGTCTCGGAAGTTTCTCAACCATTAAAACTATATTAAAAAAAACAAAAAAACAAAAAAAAAACTTATAGTCCCAAGTCTTCCAGTGGAAAATCACTCATGTAAGTCAATTTATTTTTTACAGTTATTATATTAGTTTATTTCTAACACTATTTTAAGGGATCATCAGTTGTTTACCATGAAACACTGTTTCGGGAATTTAAAAACAAGACAGTATTTAATTTCATGGCTTCCCAGCAGAGTTGATCAGACCCCACTTCCCTTAAAAGACAAAAACATAAACGTTCCTTATACTAAATCTACGTTTTGTTCCATATAAATGTTTTGTTAAATTATATTAGTTATTTAAGACAAAAAAAAAATTGTCTTTACCTGTGCTGTTCGTCTGTCTAATAAAATTTATCCGTTACTTACAAAAATGTTGCTGCATTTTAAAGTGTTTGGACGAATCCATGACACTATATATATATATATATATATATATATATATATATATATATATATATATATATACACCTTCAGAATACATATTTATACGTATGTATAATTAAGGGCATAAAACGAAGAGAGTTATGTCAGTAAGTATTCAAGCAAATCATGACTCATAAAGTAATAAACGCCGTGGCTTTGTTTCAATATCTGCATATATAAATATATGTGTAATAATTTTAAATCAGTCAAAAAATAGCGCAGTAGTGACCTGCCAAACTTATAGAATATCTCTGATCTATAAAATCACATGTTGACAAATATAAGTTTCTGATTTATTCAACAGGTTACGCCATTTTTTTCGCTTTAGCTTTCTGGATGTCTAAACCCAACAACATCTAATTAAATAATTATATTATCTAATGTTAGAAATTGAAAACACACGCACCTGCGCTGCACTAAATTATGAAAGAAGCAAAAGCTGTTAAAATTTTACGAGAAAAAGTGTGACCCGTTGGGTCATCCAATCAGCTCGAGTTGGAGTGGATGTTTCACGAAAAATTGAATTTGTAATTAAATATAAAAAAGACAAAACCACGAATTAGTCGTTTTATGTTTGCTATATCGCCACTCCTCTCTCTTTTTCTCACTCTTTCTCTCTTTCAGCTATAGGTTAAATATTTTTATAAGGGGTGGTGTTATTCTCTTTGTTTAATATTGGACTATTTAATTTGTTTTGATTCTCCCCCTTCTTATTATATGCGACTGTTAATAAACAATTAGAGAGAAAGAGAGTGATAGAGAGAAATAGAGAGAGAGAGAGAGACAGAAAGGCAGAGAGGCGGAGAGAGTCACGGTAGTTTTTGTTATAGACATCGTATAAAATCAGAACATGATGTTACACAACATACAATGACATAAACTTTGTCAACCAAGCTTCAGTCTCTGTCCCATCGCCGCAATGTAGCATCCTTATGTTTGTTTTACAAATACTTGAATGGATTATGCTCCGATGAATTGGCTACTCTGGTGCCCCCTCGACGTAAATTCACAAGATTAACTCGATAAAGAACTAAATCTTATTCATTCACTGTGGAGGTCCCTAGAATCTGGAGAGCCTTCTACTCAAAGAGCTTCTTTCCTAGTGCTGCTAGCCTCTGGAAATCCCTCGCTGCCCCCGTTTCCACGACAGTACTGACAGGCAGAAATTTAAAACTAATGTAAACAGACATCTCGCTGCGCAGATCCAAATCTAGGTTGCCCTCCCCAACCTTCTTCCCTTTTCTTTTTTCTCAGTAGCCCCTTACGTCTACAGTGGCGGCCTGCCTTGTTTGGGGGGAACTATGTTAAAAAAGAAAAAAAAAGAAAGTAGTCCCATCGTGAATTAGTCGCAAATTACGTTTCATAAGAGCAATTAAAATTGCTTAATAAAAAAACTTAATCTCATAACTGATGGATATTTTTACACGTATTTTGTTGCATTAAAATATATAGTAAAACACGTAAGAGAATAAACGTTGATAAACTCAGCTCTACTATTGATACATATGTACCTTTTTCCTTTACACATGAGATATTACGGTGCTAAACACATGAGTAATTCTTAGTCGTAGTATAAAATATATGGATGACAACCAAGATGCACATACACGTTTGTGTTTCAAAGAATTGTATCATTAGCCAAGAATTGTATCATAAAATGTTACAAATATTGAATGGTAAACATAATATGGCTGAAGGGAGAGGTTCTTTATCCAAACCTGAAGATGACTAGTCCTTCTGCTAATGTAGGTATATAGCGGTCGTGTGGGCTAACATGTCGGAATTTGAGTTTGAAACATGACTCGTATTCTAGCGTTCGAGTCTGGCGACCGGTATGAATAATGATCTCTACACTGACGATTCCCAAAAAGCATAGACCGTATACGTATGCAGTTAAAATACATATTTATAATTACACACACACACACACATATATATATATATATATATATATATATATATATATATATATTTAATATTTAAATGTAAAATAAAATTAAAGATAATTGAATTATCGTTTAATAATAATCCATCGTGATAATATAAAGCTCAATATATTGAATATAGCAATCAAATCTAGAGATAAAAGATGAGAATAAAAAATTGTAAAGATACAAAATTTATTAGAACATCAGAAGTTCAAAGAAGGAGCTTCATATCCTTAATCCATGGATTTTCAAAGATAAACTCTTTTCATCAGAGGATAGAAAAAAACGACAATGTAATTGTAAATATTATCGGCAACATTTAACTTTGAATAAATTTTTACAGGAAATAAAAACCAAAAGATTAAGAGTTTTTTGTTGAGATGAGAACGTAGAGTTAGGGTAGACGCCGTCAAAAACACGTAAAAAATAAACCTAAAAAATAAAACAGCTGTTATATTGGAAATGAATATTTGAAAAAGAATACTCAAATTGTTTAGAAGTCCAAATGTTGTTGTTAAGAAGTTGATTTTTAGATGGCTGTTGGTAAAGTCCAATTCATTCTGTCTGTGTAGTAGTTCGATACTCGAATTATCCGTTTGACAGAGTTCAGAATGAAGTTTATCAGTCAGAGTTCGATGTATATCAAAGTGTGCATTACGAAAACCTCTAGCTCCCTGATTCTATTTATCTTTCTCCCACAAGGTAAGATGTGACATAAGGTCGGGAAAGTGGGGAAAAACCAGCGTTCTAGCTCCCTGGTTGATCAGGTTATACAAATTGATTTAGAGCTGATATTTTTCAAGCCGGTTTGGATTGAAAGTATTGCTTATAGACGATAGTGAAAATGGCTATTTTTTGTGCTGGGCTAGGAATATAAGCTGTTTGTAGTGGGGGGGTCTGGGAAACAGATACGGCAAAGGTGTAAGGAGTCAAGGAGAGGTGGACTGGTATGTATACATACATATATATATATGGACCCACATATACACACATATACATACTTATATATACGTATATAAAATATCCGTATATATATTACTGTATACACATATATTCTTACATTTTTCTTTTAAGTAGCTAAAAGAAGGGGGATTAGGGTATGGGTGATGGAAGCTTAGTTGGTAGCATCAAACTGTACGGTATTTATGATTGGGAGAAGAGAGTTGTTTATATTTTGTCGAGGTGAATAAGTTTATATAGGGGGTGGGAGTATATAAGAAAGATATGAAGGGAATTAGACGAAAATGATTGCTTGTCCTGCGATCCGCATTTTAAAGGTGAAGAGCAAGAATTATTATTTTAAAAATTATCTTAGTAAAAATGTTTAAAAAATCCATGTATGAATGAGAAATTTGAAATCCTAAACTTTAAAGACCCCCATAACCTATTAAACTGTAAAAGTGAAATAACAAACAGCTGCTTACACAGAATAACATTTACTTCAGGTTAAACACACATAATAAATAAATAAATAAATAAATGAACGAACAAATAAAACACAAACAAAACCTAAACAGTTATCTCCACACTGAAGATTCTGCAAGGATAACATGTATGTGGAAAATAATTGATAATATTTATTATCAAATATATATATATATATATATATATATATATATATATATATATATATATATTCCAACTATACATCCATAAATGTTGTTCTTTTCCCGGTCTGTAATTATTAGATTTATCCAAACACTTACTCCCCTCATTATTTCTAATTTTCTGTATAATTGTGAGTTTAACACAAAAATCTATAGTCTTGATGCTGCCTGTTAGCTTTTAAATTAGTGTCCTGATAAAGATAACTGATATTAATAAATATATATTGTCTTAGAAACGATCGTACATAAACACTTGTTATGTTGAATTATTGGAGCGCAAAAAAGTTATGTAATTAAGTTAACAGAAGATCTCTGTCTGTCTGTTTGTCTCTCTCTCTCTCTCTCTTTCTCTCTCTCTCTATATATATACACACACTTATTATAAATAAATATGAAATTATTATTAACTACAGACGCAGGCGTTTCAAGCTTATAGCTATCATCAGTGTAAGAAGTGATAATTTAAGACGGTCGTAGGACTCGAGTCAAGTTAACACAATCAGCAAAGATTCCGCAAGCTATCGCTATAACCAAAGGGCCCCCGTGAATTACCACGTGATAAAAGGGGAAGTTAAGTTATATTTGTGCTTTGAAAATACAAAAAGCAGACAGTAGACCATCGATAGTGTTCAACGAAGGTTTTCGAATACTTTTTTAACATCACCAGATGATGCTCAATTTAAATTTCTTAAAGAGGCTCTTAAACAATATTTTATAAATAAATATAAAATAGTTAATTGCCTACAGAAGCCAGCATTTCAAGCTTGTTGCTATGATCAGTGTAGAAAGTGATAATTTCAGACGGTCATAGGGTGCGAACCCAGTATACAGAACCACCCTAGACTCCGCAAGATATATATATATATATATATATATATATATATATATATATGCGCCTTTAATTTTCGCGACACTCACACACATATATATATATATATATATATATATATATTTATATATATATATATATATTTATATATACATGTATGTATATATATATATATATATATATATATATATATATATATATATATACATACATATATATATATATATATAAGTACACGGTTACGTTCATGATAGGGGTTATGCTTTAATAAGTACAAGAAGTCAGTAGCCAAAATACTTAAAGTCAATCAAAGTACAATTGTGATAAAACTATGTGAATATAGAGCTTAGTTACGGACTTACCGGCATTTTGCCAGGTTTTGCGGGTCAAGTGATTGAAATAGATGCTATTTATGGTAGCCTTTCATCGTTTGGGGCAATCAGTATTCAGATAATGTTATTGACCGCGTTTACTGTGTTCTGTGGTGTCTATGCCCGAAGGAATTATTCATAGAGTTGCGATGTTTAGTCCGACTAGCTCCAGGATATATTGTTTTCGGCACCATTTCTGTGTTGTTTGTTTAGCTGTATTTAAGATGGCGTCACAGAATTGCTGATATATGGTTTGATATACAGCGGCACTGGCAAAACTAAGACCCATATGAAATGACACGAACATCACAGTTAGCTACAAAAACCAGATGGATGTGCTCTCTGGTCATCTCTGTATTTCTTTATGCGTGTAACTCGTGGACCCTTACTACATTCCTGGAGAGAAGAATAAAGCCCACAAATGCGATTCTTTCGAAAGATCTTAAACATGTCATACAGAAACGATATGACTAAGTAGGAAATGAATAATAGACACAAACAGATGAGGATCTAAAAGGAGGAATGTGAAGTGGTACGTCCATGTCACACATTCATCAGGTTTTGCAAAGACAATCCTGCAAGGAACTGCACAGGGAGAAAGAAAGAGGGGGAGACAAATAAATAGGTTGGAGGACAACATCCGAGAGTGGGCACAGCTAGCGCTGTGTATCACGTTCAGGAAAACAGGAGATCTTCCTGAACGGACATCTTGGAATCCTGGGAATCGGTGTCAGATTTTTGGGAATCATACCTTGTACTTTTCGACTCCGCAACCCTGGTTACAAACAGCTTTTTAGTGCAATTAAACATTAAACGTAGTTTTAACTTTTATTTATATACTTTTTTTATTTAAGTGGTCAATAGTTCAGTTTGAAATTCAAAGATTATCGAACACACCTGCTCATTGATTAGGATTATTAGCCTGTATACAGAGACCATCTTTCTTTATGCCTGTGAGGCGTGCACCCTCACTGCGGAGCTGGAGAGAAAGATACAGACCACAAAGGGGAGATTCTTCTGGAAAATCATCAACATCTAATACAGGAACCACATCACTAATGAGGAAGGTAAGAACACACTGGGAAGAAGAAGGAGAGATATACAAACAAGAGATGGGAGGACAACATCCGAGAGTTAACATGGCTTGCTCTGAGTAACACGCTAAGGAAGGTAGAAAATTGTGAAAGCTGGAGAAAGCTTGTTGCGATGACATCTTGGGTGGAATGGAGAGGGTGAATGCAGGTAGAGGAGGATTTCTCTCACTCGCTCTGATGGTTTTCTTTTTTAGCTTTATAAAAACGAGAAAAAAGTAGTTGGGTGTATGTCTCTTGAAATTTCCATATGAATAATCCATCCACGTTGCTATAAAGTTTATCACGGCCACCCTCCAAGTTTATGCTTACGTAAAGTAGTGGTAGGAATAATAATCGACTAAGACAAGCAGTTAGGTCATATGAGGATCTATTGACCATGAAGCGGCGTGGCCATGTCACACATCCATCAGGTATCGCAACGACAATCCTGCAAAGAACTGTACAGGGAACAAGAAGGAGAACAAGAGAAATAAAAAGCTGGGAGGACAACATACAAGAGTGTACAACAATCAGGAGGCTTGAAAAAATCTAATTGCCAGGTCATCTTTGACACACCAATGGTCATCCAGATCACGTGACAGATGAGTAAGATTATAGTTGATACCGTTAATTGTGTTTTGAGTTTTGCAATATATTTATCGACGAGCGTTTAAAAATTATCCAAGTAAGGTCTGCAAAGTTCTAGCCGCACTTAGTGGAGGTGTTCTTTTCTTCGATGTGTGTTGATCCGTGCCAACTACGGGAAGGCCTGATCAACATTCAGCGAGAAGATCTGAGATAAGGCAAAGCATTAAAGTAACAGACTACCAAGCGCTGGTGCGAACGACCCTCTTTTATGGCAGGGAGAGTGGAAGACGTAAAACGATTGTAAACCTTTGATTACCTTAGCATTTCCTCTCAAACAACACAGTCTGTTTCTATTGCACCATTAACCGCCTTCGGGCAAGTCATACTCACGAGACATTTGCACTGGCTTAATAATGCCTTTCACTGTCAATAAGGCGAGTAGATCTACAGAGGAACTGCCCCAGCTCCCCTACAGTCATTCAGTCAAACGCCTTGTCATTTGTTGTAATAACGTGGAATGCACAAAGGTAGAAATTGTGGACCGCCCGTGTGGTAACGATTGGAACTATAATCTAGTTCATTGGTTACTACGAATGCTGTTATGTATACAAATGTTTCAATTAACCAAAGGTATTATTTGTAACTGTTCGTTTATTCAGCTAACCGACGAAGGGATAATTCGTTAAAGTGACTAAAAAAACTTGTCTGCCTCAAAGATCGTTGCTGAACTACGTTTTATTTAACATTTACACCGCGGGTCTTCCAACGGTGCAATCCACTAACTATATATATACGGACGATATTTGACTATTCTTAACACTTAAGAATATCAGCGACACATTCAATATCAATTAGGTTCCTGTTTCAGTCACTTTAAATTATTTACAATAAAGTGTTCTGGCTTGAGTAAAATGGGTTCCCTAACAACTCATTTTTACTTAAAACTGCAAGTTCGCTATATCCGGGAGTTATTTCCCTTGAACGATATTATAGTTATCACACCATTAATATACTTGGAAACAACAGAATGAACGCTTTTGATTGCAGTTTAGACGTGACTCCCATCTATACTGATTCCTAAAAATGAGGAGAAAATACTGTGGTGTTAACGCTTCAACTTAATCGCAATATCAGAGATCAGTTTTAAGGTAGACGTTTGATGATTACGCCTCGATCCCATTTCAAACTAGTTCGCATGTGAAGCACGATCAATGTCACCAACCGTACTATAACTTAGCAAAGTTCTTGCATGCTTTGACCAGTATAATAATCAGTTAAATTCCCAGGGATATTTTGAAGACTGTGATAATTTGTTTCAACAGTTTAAAGCGGAATGTTGATAGTGCCAACTAGACTGAGCGGAGGATGAGGATGACTCATGCGCTGGTAACGTCAGAGTATGCTCAATTATTAACATTAATTAACATGCCACTATATTAGTAGAACCGGCTAGAAGTTTATTATTTTCGATGAGAAAACAAGGTTCACATTTATTCATTAAAGTCTGCGGCGTGAAATAAATAGTATCTTTAAAATTTTTAGTGCTGGGCAAACCAATTGTGCGAAAGAATTGTTCGCTCTGTAAAGTCATTTGATTTATTTCCGAAGTAGAAAACTTTCTGATCAAACCGACATTGATTCTCTTTCCGGGTAGTTAAGGTAATTTAGTCGGTTCAGACCTAATATTAGCCTTGCTGATAAGTTGTCTTGCAGTAATTTTACACTGTGCATCCGCTGGAATCGCCGTCCTTTGCCCTGAGGACGATATATGGCAACACTGAAATTGCCCTAGTTGTCGCTTAATCATAAAACATTTTTTCAATCGAATCTAAAAGATGAGCAAAAAATGAAACAGTCATGTTGCAGTTGCCATGTAGGAAAAAGTGATATACATTTATGTAGAAGATGATGAAATGACCCATCACTTGTCTAATTTCGCCTATAATTGCTGCGTCGTTGGCGCATTTAACATTTACTAGAAGTCCATTCCACGGTTAAGAGATCGTCATCGAAAAATCAGCCCTCCTCCGGCTATATCGAAATCGTTGGTAAAACAGCTTCTGGTAATGTCTGCGAATACCTGTTTCTAGAGCAGTAAATTCGATTATCTATCGATGTCAGCTGAATTTATTCGCTTCAAAAGTCGAAGTCAGTTCATTTGGATCGGCTTGAGTCTCTTGTAATTGGAATGATAAGCAGAACTCCGGAGATTTTTTTGGGGTCGCCATCTTGAATTAAAAGCAAAGAAACTCTCGCGAACAAGGTATGTTGTTACAAGCTTATTGGGCTACTGTATTCAGGGCCAGATTTATAGGAGACAACCTGGATGGGGAGTTGGGCAGCAGTGCATTATATTTTGGTTTGTTGGTACTATCATAGAAATAAAGAGCATGAAGGAAATTCCAAAAGTAAGCAGTCCGAGGAAATAAGCTCAGAGTAGAATATTATGCACCATCTTGGGACAGCTACGGTAAAATGGTTGAATTTTGCAGCTCGTCGGGTGGGTCAGGGTATTTTTGTTTAAGGGTGAACGAGTGCAGTGAGTTCATCAGTGTAATTCTGTGCAAGTACTTTGAAAACAAGCACAGTGATGGAATTCTGCGGCGATGCGACAGGATGGGGACTTTGCAGATACTGTGGGACCTTTTCGGTAAGAAATTCTTTTTTTACACCCTGTCTAAGAGGGATTGTTTTTGGTGCACTAGCCCAGATGTGGCAAATGTACCCCATGCACAATAGCTCTCTTACGTATTAACAGTTTTATTACCCCTGTGTAACAGGAATCCACATGTGACCACATCAACATTATCTAATCACAAATGAACGTTCCAGCGTTTTTCGTGCGTTTAGGCCGAATAACAACGTCATTGGCTAGGAACAAAAAATATTATATGTTCTGATGCTGCACTTTGTCTATTCTGTCATTGATCAGAGAAGATATCCTTCTAGACTAAGGCTACTTTTATTTTATTCACATTTAAAGTGACCCGTCTTGGATAGGCGGATATTCGCAACATGAAAAAATGATCTTGTGTCAAACTCTGGCCTCGTTGGGAGGCAACTAAATAGAAACAAAGTCGTTGGTTTTTACATGGTGGCGTTTTACACAAATACACCGAGTCACCTGGTGAATAACACCAATCAGGTTTCGACCGTCCTGTTCCATGATATGTACCAAATTGGTCATATCAACGACACTTGATGCGTGCAAGATTCAGACGATTAAACAAATGGGCACATTTCTGAAGAGTATCTCCTTCATTCCGCACCGAAGGACCGCGCGGAACGCAGTCACGTTTAACAGGTTGCATGACTTTCCGTTGAGTCAATATTCAAGAGCTTCCCATATGTGGAATACAATACTAATGGGCTACTTCCAAGGTAACTACAAGAAAATTTATTTAGATTCCAATGTTTAACAAATTTTTGCCGAGCAATTCTAACAATTTAACCCATCGTTTCCAATCCTTTCAATGTGTTGATATCCGCGAACTGACAACCTCATTAACTTTTATCCTCGAGTGGCGTTCGGAACTTGATAAGCGGTGACGCTTATACATATAAAACTTGTTCAATATTATATTGAATATCTTTCCCTCTCTATGTCTTCCATCGCTCTTCTTACAATCTCTCACATACTTTTCTCTTCCCCGCTTCCCTCCTTTTCCTCTCTTCCATCGCTTTCTCTCTATATTTTCCACTCTCTTTCTGCAACTGACTTTATTTAGAACGATCCTATTTATCTACTTCCTACAAAGTAGAATGTGACACAAGGTCGGAAAGTGGGAATTGCGCACTCCAGAGGAGGGGTACTAGGGCTTTTTAAAAAATTGCCTGGGCAGAGCGCCTCAGACAGTAAGCAATAAACTTACTCCTCCCCAAATAGGGGAGGCAAAGCCTGTGAGGGTGGACCTCCCAGAACTACACAAGACAGACCCATTGACCGGCGTAAATAAAGGCCCGAAGGCAAAGACAATACCAGTATGGGGTGCAGTATCCATCGGAACAGATACTACACTTTGATCTTGGCCAAAAGGCAAATATTTGGGATTTTAAAATCAAGGAAGAAATCTATGTCTATATATACTTGAAAATGGATGATGTCATAAAGAATGAATGGTAGATATATGACGCCACCCGTGTCTCTTCATGACGTCATCGAATATGCCATGATCAAAACATAAACGATCCATTCTTTTACCGAAAAATTAATTGTAATAAAAAAATTAAATGTCTGTTAAGCTTTAATAGTAACGGCCCTTAATAATATTGATTATTTTTAATTAAAAAGAAAAAATTGCATACACTTTCATTATCTGTCTCCAGATATATATCAGTTTATAATCTTTTAATTTAAACAGAAGTAGAACAAATAGTGATATATATATATATATATATATATATATATATATATATATATATATATATATATATATATTGTTGCGGGACCGACCAACCGACCGACCCGTTGGAGTTTGGTTGATCGTTCAATCGGCCACACAACTAAAAAAACCGCAAATGACAAAGAAGAGACGACAAACACTGGTGAACAGTTCAATAAATCGGTATGTTTATTCTACCAGACTGCTACGATGCAGGAGTTCAGACTGCTAGGGTGCAGGAACATCAGACTGCTGGATGCTAGGAAGGTCTCGTGACCCCCTGGTTGAATCCGATTTATTTATTTACCTCCCACAAGGTAAGATGTGACACAAGGTCGGGAAAGTGGGATTAGATAAGCCAGCGCTCTAGAGGTGAGCACTCTGGCCATTTACAAATTGCCTGGGCAGCCCCGTCGGCATTCCCCGGTAGAGGCGCCTCAGACAGTAAGCAATAAACTTACTCCTCCCCAAAGAGGGGAGGCAAAGCCAGGGAGGGTGCACCTCCTAGAACTGCACAGGACCGGCGACCCCCAATAGACTGGCATAAATCCAGACCCAAAGCCCCGACCAACACCAGTCTATTAGGCGGGGTAAAAACCCCTGGTTGAATCCGAGTTATGTATCTACCTCCCAAATAGTAAGATGTGACACAAGGTTAGTTGAATTCGAATTTTTAGTCAAAAGCTAGAGATTTCATGAAATTCGTGTCGAGTCACCTTCGATGGTCCTGTGAAAGGGATTACATTTCAAAGAATAAATTCCTAAGAGATCTCTCGCCGTACACTCTGGCCGACCGGCGCCTTGAATGTGTTAGTTAGGTTATCGGCGTAGTTGTGGAAACGCTTGTGTATCCCTTGAAGAGAAAATTAATGAAAATATTCGCTGGCTGGTTTCTGCTGAGTCATTGTTGACAAAAATGGCGATTAAAAACTGGGTTTTCCCCCAAACTGGGGTTTTCCAATCTTCTAGGCAAAACAACTGCTGCTGCTGATCATGGCAAAAAAAGATAAACAACGACTCCTGCTGCTGCTAGTTTTTCCAAGATGGCGTGTTTTCCAAATGTCAACACACGTCGCGGTGTGTTGAACCGCGACGATATATATATAACATATAAATGAAATAACACGGAATCACATAATCACCGATGCAATAGTCTATTTGGACCCTGTGGTCTTGTCAAGCCTTCATGCGAGGTGATTACATTTTTGAAATGAAAAAAAGAGAAATTCACACTCACCATTTCAATATACATATATAGAGAGCGACAACATATTCAATACATATCTTGAGATAGAGGAAAATGAATTATTTAAGACGTAAATCGAGGTGGCGAGTGTGACAACATATTTAGTATATATATATAGAGAGAAAGGGGGAGATTGCACGATTTATAACGAAAGGAAATAGAGTAAGGAGAAAGAGAACAAGCAAAATTATAGGATCTACCACGGACGGTATGTATGGAGTTGGGAAAGAAAGCTGAGGTATCCTACATAGGGCCACCATGTCTAGGTCCCTCTCGAACCGCCCAACACCAAGCTCCCTCAAATCGTCTCTGAAAGCCGGAAATTAAAGTAATCCGTCTAGCGACTGAGAAACCCGCTTAGAGGTGGGAGGATATAAGGAAGGAAAAAGCTGAAAATAGATCATCAGAAAATCAAGGTCAGAGACTCTCTCTCATATATATATATATATATATATATATATATATATATATATATATATATATATAATATCATTAGACCCCTTCACCAAAGGCCGGACACTCCTGAGTGACTTTAATAACAAGCAGGACTAATAGCTGCATGCACGATCCGAATACGTTCGTTGATAACTCTGACTGCTTGTGTAAATCTAGTCGCCGATTCGCTATTTACAAAGTTAAATTCCTCCATAATTATTAACTAATTGTCTATGGCCGAGGGGTTAAGACTCTTGACTGGGGGAGCTACAAGGAGCTATTGCAGGAGTATGAGACGCTTGCAGGTGCTGCAGAGAGCTAGAGCTGCTGGACAGAGGTAAGCTGGAGTCAAGTAGATGGAGCAGGCAGTAGCAAAGTGTATCACGGTCAAAAATAGCTGGAAAGTTAGTAGACCGTGTTTACATAAAATCCAGCTAGTTTTCAGATGATGTTATTTCGTATTATTGTGGAAAATATGTAGAAAGCTGTGGGCGATGGTAAAACAGAGAAAAATGACAAAGGGTGAGTGGAAATTTACCACGATTGCAACTGACGCTCTCAGTGGAAAGTTCTAGGGCAAAGTTGTTCTGGGTCCTTGTTAGAGGTGTGGCTTTGAAAGAGGCGTATAAGATTGTACTGTTTATAAACATTAGTAGCGGTGAACGGATACCGCGACAAGATTCATACGCAATCAATCGTGTTTTGGCACGAACACAAATCACGTGATGAGCGGAGATCTCCAGTGTTAAACAGACAAGACGTATATTTCTGCGCTCTCCACCAGGCCTGCGGTAGATGAGTCGACGAACTCCAGGATAACGTTATTTCGTCTTTGTCTACATTAACCATTCATTTTACTACTTTCATTCTGTTTTTGTGTTTTCAGTAAATAAATCTGCCCACTTTTTTTTAGTTTTGAAGTTATTGTTTATTTCGTGAGGAATGGTAATCCCGTTTTGCTTATTCAATTTCAGCCAGACAATGCCAGGCGAATTACTCTTTCAAGTAAGTCGTCATTCTAATTTTCTTCTCGATTTAAACCCAAAACTAAAATTGGCTCCTTCAGTTCCCGACGGGATCTAAAGCACGCAGCTTTAAGAAAAAAACAAACATAATAATATCTGAAAGTCAGACATTTTTCTCTTCGTAACGGCAACCTATGAATCTGCCGACTGGGGTGATTTTTTCCATATTAGGCAATTTAAAGACTAAACAACTACCAGAAAAAACACAACATTCAATTCTGATATTCTGATTTAAACTCAATACTAAAATGTGTCCCACAGCTATATATATATATATATATATATATTATGTTAACATATTTCACCCCAACCAAGGCAGGCCGCCCATGTAGACGTAAAGGGTTCCTGAGAATTTAGGTGTGGGTTTTGGGTGTCACACCAAGTTTGGAGCAGTGTAGCGAAATGTCTGTTTACAGTAGTTTTAAACCTTTGCATGTCGGTATTGTCGGGGAAACAAGGATCAGTGAGGGAGTTCCAGAAGCCAGCAGAACGAGGAAAGAAGCTATTGGAGTAGAACGCTCTCCCGCATCTGGGATCTCCACAGTGAATGGATGGGATTTAGCTGATTGTCGAGTTTGTCTAGTGAATTTACGTCGAGGGGAGACCAGAGTAGCCAGTTTATCGGAGCACAATCCATTGAAGTAAATATATATATATATATATATATATATATAATGTTTCCTTATGTGAACACTTTCTTACTGTTGCTTATAAAAGTGTCCGCTCACTGATATAAACAAGTTTATTTCGCATCATTTCGTATGCCAGCCTAATGGTTAAAGCCTTGCATATGGACTCATAAACAAATAGCTCTCGTTCTGGGGTTCGAATCGTGCGACTGGCTTGAATTGTTATATTTGCACTCATGATTTCGCAAAGGATGAATTGTATATATATATATATATATATATATATATATATATATATATATATATATATGAGACTAAAAGTATACTTTTAGAGAATGAACCTATAGTGAAATTATAAAGATAAATGAAGGAAGAGAGATAAAGATGTGCGGATGACAAATCTATTTTATCTTCAATAGGTCAATGCAAGGTGTACTCTATAAAACATGTTTATTTTTCTTTCCTGAAGCCAGACTTTTCAATAATTAAAATCTTATCCTCAGAGGAATTATATAGATGGATAAGTCGGCAGGAAAATAGCCAACATTCAAAATTTGAAGATGTAGAAAGGAATTGGTGGAGACCGCGTTAAAAATGTTAAAAATGTGGTAAATCCAATAAAATAATGTTCAGTTAAACCGTAGATAAAAACCACTTATTAGGATGTAATATTGAGAGTTTTAAATACTTCCGTGGACCGCATATATATATATATATATATATATATATATATATATATATATATATATATGATAAAAATTGAAAATTACAAAAATAAAATTCCAACGTGATGGAAAAAGAAAAAAATTATATATTCATAAATGTTTCGTCTTTATTTCGAGATTTTATCAAGATGATTTGTTTGAAGAAAAAGATTAATTATCTTGAAAAAGTTTTGAAATGAAACAAAACGTTTATGAATATATAAATAATATATATATATATATATATATATATATATATATATATATATATATATATATATATATATATATACTGTTGTAGCAAAATCTGACACTTGACAAAAAGAACACGAAATTGGTAATTAATACAATAGTTGTATATGCGGAGACCCGACATGTTTTTTAAGCAACAGTTAGAGTTACATACGACATTATTTTTCAGTGTAACTACCGCCGGCGGAGACGGCCAGCTTTGTGCGACTATGTCCTTGTCTATAACTACGAACGCCTCTACGATGGCAGCCTTCAGGAAATAGACTATGTTGTGGGCGTTCATGTGGGTCTTGGGCTCGATCATACCACAGAAAAAATAGTCAAAGGCGTTGCAGTCAGGTAATCAGGGCGGCCACAAGTCCGACAACTAGTGGTGAGGAACATTGTTGAGCATGCACGTCTGGGTTGTTTTCGCAATGTGTGCAGGGGCACAGTTCTGCTGAAGGGTTAGAGGCAGTGATCTCGTCTATCCATGGCTTAACTACGCTCGTCAGCCACTTTTTGTATTCCGTTTACTTTTTGTATTTCGTTTACTTTTTGTCAAGTGTTCGATTTTTATGCAACGCCTTGGTGCAATTCCAGAAGAACGTTTACAATTTAAATTCCTTTTGAAGTCTTACGACTTAATATATGCTTTCTGGGCTGCTTTTTGAACTTATTTTCTTTTCTCCTACTTTTTTACATTCGTTTTTCTTTCAGCTGAAGATGATTCGACGAAAAATCAAACTCTTAGTTATGCATATGGAACATTCATTATTATTTTTTGTTTGATTCTGACACACAAAAAAAATTATTAGAAAAAATGTTTCAATTAAAAAGATATAATCAAGCAGCGGAATTATGTTTAACAACGTTTGCTTAAATGAAATATTGTTGCTTAAATGCGCACAATATATAAATAAACAGAGCGATACTGAGAATGTGATATTCTTTTTAATACATAAATAATGTTACAATATAAAAGAGACTATGTTTTCCCAATAATGTAGATACATTTTTCCATATGGTTTTTAGATTTAACAATAACGTCATTTGAAAGATTTCAATTTATCTTCAGAATTCAATCTCTTTCAGTAATTCATCATATATTCAGCCATCTTGGATACCGTTTTGAAAAGATATTAGGAATTCAATTAAATCTATCATATACTGAGAAAGAAACTGCTTTAAACTATTATTCTGGACATGTAATCAGTGAATAACGGATATTTTAAATGAAATTTAGAAGCCATATTCGACGCCATTTTGAAAAAAGCAAGAACATCAGAAAAGAGAAATTCTTAAGTAGACATGTTTTTGTAAACATTGCTTATAAACTTATTCTGGTAGAAGTAATGGACGAATATTATGAGTTTTGATCTGAATTAGTGATAATATCAACCACCATTTTCCAGAAGGTAACAGCGCTGAAGAGATTTATTTTGTAAACGTTTTTTGCTAATCTTGCAGTATAATAAACAGCCGAAATAACACAAAATATAAAACAAATAGCTTTTACCATACGCATTAAAATTTAATTTTCTACCAAACTGCATCATTTTAAACTGTATAAACTTATTTAAATATTTATTTTCTCTGAATTTGTTATCGTTTATTTGACTTATCTGAACACGAGTCAATCAAAGATGGCGTCGATTTTTTGTGGAGGTTCCATTAATTTCAGACTTAAAAGATAGTCACAAAAATGACTTACACTCTCACTAACTCCAAATCCGGGATAAGGAGGCTTGAGACTCAGAAGTTGTAGAGTAAATCATTCATGTTCGATGCCATATTAGAAAAGATTATGAAAAAAAGAAATGAGAATATTCTCAAGTTGACACGCTTCTGTAAATAATTCTTAGAAACTTATTTTTGTCGAATTAATGGACGTATATCATGAGTTTTAATCGGAATTAGTAGTTATAAGAAACAATATATTGACAGTAGAAAACAGTGTTGTGGAGTTTGTCATGTAAATATGTTTCTGTAAAAGCGTGCTAAGAAATATCTGTATTTACATAATTAAAGAATATGCGTTTAAAATAATGGACGAATAGTGCGTATTTTAATAGATTATGTAGCAAGATTCTATGTATTTCAAAAATCTGCATGTACTTATTAATACGAACACTTACTAGCTCCGAAGCGTATCCTATTTTTTGCGTGTCGGTCGGCCGTTTTACAAAGATTGCTTAATTCGTGTTATTAATTACAGATTTTTATGTTTGGAAATCACTTACATCCGTAGGAAACTGGTTTGCATGTGTAAAAACCAACTGACTTTAAAAAGCCGGATTAAACGCACGCGAAAAAATGAAATATCGACAATCAAGAGAACCCGTTCGTGGTAAAAAAATGTTTTTAGTTTTTTGTATAAGTAGGATTTTCTTCCAAGTTTGAGCATCATTACAACTTCTGGAGATATTCATACACATTTGTTTCTTACAATAAATAAAAAACAGCAATATTTTACTGAAAATAAAAACAATATACACTACAAAACACTGATGTCTCAAACAATGAAATATTTGCTATTTTACTGGTCTTACAAATTATGATGGGCGCCATATTGAATTGAAAAAAAAAAATAGAAATGATTGACACCATATTTAAAAATGAAAAACTCCCATGAATATTTGTCCTGTATAATTTATTCTACGTAGAAACATATTCTTGTTTGAATAATTGAAAATCAATACGTGATATTTATGAATTTAATAGTAATAGAACACTCCATTCTAAGAGTTAGAACCTACTAGACACACCGGTCTTTCTATACAAGGGTTTATCAATAAAACCTAACACGAGTATACTTCAACCTGCAAATAAACCCTGAGCACATATTCAAAATAACAGAGTATTCGAAGTCTATATAAGATCCCCTCTGAATCGCCACGAACTGGCTTATACGAGGAATACGAACCTTTTCTTAGTGATATTACCTCAAGTAACTGTACTAAGCTGGGTACCCCACCAGACCAGATTAATTCTTGTCTTAGAGTCCGGCCAAATCAAGAATAGACTACAAGGAAAATAAACAATAAAAGAGTTAACTGGTCAATTGTAGAATTAAACATTGGTGTTCTCCACTGCCTTACCAACGCAACATTTGAGAGGAAGAGAAGAATCGTAATTTAACATTCAGATATCTATGTATCTTATATAGAAATTATGTGTTATAGATAGGAAAAAGACCCCTTGATTTGTAAGAATTTACACTGGAGTAAAATGAAAACATGCTTGACCAGGATAAAGGGCTATTGACCAATGTTTTAAAAAGAGAAGTGATTTTAACAACGATACATTCTGGCTCTTCAACACATAATGGGAGAGTTAAGCTACCTAGCATGTTCGGTTGGTGGACCGCTACTACCATGTGCGATACAATAGAGTGTGTAAATATTTCCGTTGAACCATCTGCGTAAATATTGAACATTCAGTGCAGAAAGAAAGTAATGTGGACATATACCAGCCAGAACTGTTTGAAATACATCGTACACCATCCATTATGACTATCCATTCAATAGAGCTATACACTTAGAAACCCCGGTTGTTAAACCTGACATAGTAATAAGGGCAATAGTAAGAGACTAACAACTCTAGTTCTAATAAGTAACTATAAACAGAGCTCAGAGAGAGAAGAGAAGTAAATAGCAAGGTCTTATGTACGACATGTAAAGAAACTGGAACCGTCGGAAGATTTAAATCATACCAGTATAGATAGGAGCCACTGGGAATATTAAAAAGAAAGAAAGATAGAATAACGCGGATTTTTATTATAGACACTGTGGTCTAGCAACATTTTATTTCTTTACATAATTGACGAATAACAATGTAATAAAACGGCAACAACATATTCGACAACAACATACTATATAAAAATATTAATTACAATAACAAATTCAACAACATCAAGTTATTAAACAATAACGTATTAAAACAACAATATATTCAACAAGATATTTAACACAATATATTCAACAAAAACACATTCAACAACAACAGCAACATATTCAACAAAAAATATTAAATACAATAATACATTCAACAGCAACATCACCATATTCAACAATAACGTATTAGACATACAACAACAGTATACTCAACAAAATATTGAACACGATATATTCAATGCCACAATATATATAAAAAGAATTCAACTATTCCTCACTGTGCTAGAGGGAAGGCAACATGGTAGAATCAGAACTACGATGCTAACAGGGTCCTGATGACAATACAGGAGAATTCAGCATCAGGATCCGTCGTACTATGGTCCTATCTGCCTCTACGTGTGACAAGTAAAAACGTGTCAGGCGCGGAACGGTAATTCAATAGAGTAAACATAGCAATGTTGCTTCTGTGCCATTTCTTTGCGTGTTCTGTTGAGAATCTTCTCCGACTTCGCATGCAATCCCTGAACCTTGATGCTCACGGTGTCAAGGATAGAACCTGCAATCCTGCAGGTTTACGAATAGTTGCTACCAACGAGGGGACTTCATAAAATCTGGTCAATGATAAGGCAGCATCTTTGTGAGCTCTATACAGCGGCCTAGCTCGCCTACCGAAAAAATACCCTCCAATAACAACAGCAATATATTTAACAATATGTTGATATTGTTAAATATATTGCTGTTATTTTCCTACTTCCGTTTCTCTCTGTCATACACATGTAAATACTTGACTTATTGAATCGTGTCGCACACGGATTATATATTCGGAAGGTTTTGACATAGATTTTCTCAATATTAAATACTCTTGATTTTAATGTAATTTATATGGTACCGTCTATATAATCCGTGTGCGATACGATTCAATAAGTCAAGTATTTACATGTGTATGACAGAGAGAAACGGAAGTAAGAAACACGTGTCATATGACACCATGGAGTAAATCGAGAGACACTTTGAAGCAGGACCAAATATCTTGACAATTTAAGCAGTCCGGTTTATTTTAGGAAGATCTATATTAAATGTTTTTTTCTGGATGCGTAATCAGTGTATGATAAGTTTTAATGGATTTAGTAGCCATATAAAAGCGTCATGTTTTTTAAAAAAATGTTATTATGTTTTATTCTGCCAAACATTGTTAGAAAATCTTTTCGTGTTTAAATAATGGATGAAAAACGGGTATTGTTAATAAATCCTGTAGCCGCATTCGATGCGGATCGAAAATTCAATTTCTAAAAGCTGGAATCATTTTTTTGAACAATGCAAATGTGACTGGCATTTTGTAAGCCAGGTTGCATTCCATATTGAAATAAAAATCTCCAGAGAGATACATACAATGGAAAACTTCTTCTAGTAAACTGTAACAATATTTAATCGAAACGGAATTTTTCACGTCAAGTAGATTTAGTAAGTGTTAGCTGGAATTCCGATTCAAACGAAACACATTTTTTATGTTTAAAGAGTAATAACACTTTTTGTACCTTGAAATTATCTGTTTTATCAGGAGACACAAAATGAGGAATTTCTTCTCTTGGCGAGAAACGTTGAACCAGGTTTGTCTGCCCTGACCACAGACACAAAAATATGGAATCGAATTCATGATAAAGACAACCTATCACTGTGTAGCAAACATATATCAACACCATTATCATCCTCGTTAAATCATTCATTTTTTTAGATTTTTAACTAGCAGGTACCCGGCGTTGCCCAGAGCTTGCTATCTTACCCCGTAGGCAAAAGTGTAATTATCTCTTTCTTCCTCTGTTTTCCAGGGCAAAAGCTGTCTCTTCCCGGTCACCATGTCACCCTGTCACACCCTTACCCCGATCGCCCTTTCTTCCTTGCCCCCGCTGTCTTTCTCCGGGGGTAAAAGTGTAACATATTTCTATTAAAAGTATTAACTCTGTCTTCCACGGTCGACCACCTCTCTCCCGCCCTTCTCCTCCTCGTTTCCAGGGGAAAAAGCTGTCTCTTCTCCGGTCGCCGCCTTATCCCCGGCCCCTCTCCCCTTTCACCTCCGCACCACCACTCTCCGTTGCACGGCGCTAAAGTGTAATATATTTCTATTAAGAGTGCCATCTCTGTATTCTTCCTAACCTCACCCCTCGATGTATTGTTAAAAAATCTCCTGGGTCAGTGCGATCCGACCGCTCTACCTCTTGATATTCGTCCTTAACCGTTACCATTACACCACCGAAGTAAATAATACAACCTATAAAAAATAAGTGATGTTAACATCGAACATGAGAAACTCTCCTAAAACAGGAAAATGGCTTTCTACAATAAGATAAAAAGTAGTGATACTGCCTCTACGTACAGACCATTTATGTAGATGGAGAGATAATTCATCCCAAAGAGATTCCGAGAAAAAATAACCCCACAGCATACAGAAGAACAAAAATGAATTAGAAAAGCCCTAAATGTATCTAAACTATAAGCCTGAACACACATACAAGAAGACAACAAGATACACTTCACAAAGAAATACACGGAAATCGATGACAACATCTCAAATAAAATCAAAGAATTATGCCCCACGGAGACTCATCAATTCCTATCAAAATTCTGGGAATTCAAATGCAAAGAAAAGGAGGAAAAATTTAGGAACATTGTCTAAATATAAATAACTTGGCTAAAGAGCTTACCCGGCAAGGAAAAGACAAAACAAATATCATACAGTAACCACAATAACAACCCAGAACAAAACCCAATTGAAAGGACCCATATACGACATGCTCAAACCCAGAGTGAAACCACAAATTAGAGATTAGAAGAAAACACACACATTACACACAAACATACATACACAACAGACCTAATTACTCAAAACGAAAACAACAAAAATATACACACACAAAAACAAATCAACATATTTCCCTAACAAAGACAACAATACGAAAGAAATAAGCACCTTTTTTAGAAACTTCTGGTACATCAACCCCCGAGAGAAAAGTTTAACCTAACAGTTACCTACCATCTAAACTAAACCAAGCACTATATAACATACTAAATAATAGTAACATAATTATACAAAAAGCAGGCAAAGGCAGTGTGGTAGTTGTCATGGACAAACATTACTATTAATCGAAACTCATAGAGGCACTGGAAAACAAAGATTACTACAAACCAATCAGCACCAACATTGACAATAACACCATTTTAAAAATCACAAAAAATCACAAAACTTTGCACGCCATACAATAAAATACTAAAAAGAAAGAAAGGAATATCCTAACAAACTCCATGATAAAAACAAACAACTTTTACGGACTACCTACTATATATAAATCAAATGAGATAAGAAATGTCATCACCACAACATACATCAAAATATATAAGTGTCCGAAATACCAGTGACCTCACATTTAGATCCATAGTATCAGTACCAACATGCCCAACAAGCAGACTTAGTAACTTAATTGACATCTTACTACAACTATTCACCGAACAAAACAGGAGCTCCATAAGAGATGATATACACTTCCTGATCGCCTTACCACAAACAGTAACCCCGTGCAAAAATTATTTACATTTGACGTTAACAGCTGATATAGCAACATACCCCATTACTTAAGTAAACAGACAATATCATACTGGATTGACAAACACCCACAAATATTACATTCAGGATTTACAAACAATTCATCATCGACAACATAGACATTATTCTCAACAATTAATCTTTCGAATTCAATAACGAAAACTACATCCTAACCTTAGGTACAGCAATGGGAACTAAAATGGCACTTACATATGCTACTCTAACACTGGCCTACCTAGAGGAGATACTATATGAATAGATAAAACAAATATATGGACAACATATCAAAACTCTATTCATAGAATCTTGAAAGAGATACCTTAACGATTGTTGTTTCTTTTGGACACCCACATGGGGGACATCAATGAATTACACAATACACTACAAAACTTACACCCCAAAATCAAATTCACCATAGAACATAGTCACACAGAACTACACTTCCTAGATATACTAGTTAAAATTGAAAGCAATCATATTATCATAGATATCTACCACAAATACACAGACACCCAAACATATCTCCATTTTAAAAGCTATCACTTAAAAGCTGCCTGAAATCTATACCCGATTCCCTAGCACGCAGAACCTGTACTATAGTAAGTGACAAATACCTCCAGATTGTCCGACTGAAGGAATTTCGAAAAACTATAACAAGAAAAGGATACTCTCGCAAGTAATACACAAAGGTAAAGAACTAACAGAAAACATACCATTAGAACAATTACGAATAAAAAAATGAAACAAAAAACATATATTAGCATACGTCTCTGCACAAAACAAAAACAATCCAGAACTATTCACAGAGATAACAAGAAACTTAACCTTACTTAACCAGAACAACAAACTAAAGAACATACTAAAAACAACTAAAATAATAAAAAACAAACGCCAACCAAAAAACCTCAAACAAATTTAAACCTCATTCAAACTCAACTAACACATAACACAATGGGTCACAAAATGCAACAAAGAAAGATGTGGGCTTTGTGACATAATAATAGAGGTGAACCCATACACATTAAATAAACAACACAAACATTCACAATAAAAAAGACTAAAACTGCACCTCCAAAAATGGTATCTATGCACTAGAATGCATAACATGCAACGAATCTTATATAGTCGCCACTAAACACTTAATTATAGAGTTGCTTTGCATAAAAGCAACATAAAAATCCAAGAAAATTGTTTGTCTCTCAGCATGCGCATTTATGTAGCAGAAGAAAATTCGAAATAATGTTCATCTTCCAAACGCAGGATTATTCATACCGCCTCCCACAAGAAAAACACTTTATATCTAAATTAAACTCAGCATTAAATACATCATAACACAAATAACACAACATCTAGACCATACGCATCAGCATGCATATAAGAACGAATGTGCGTACGTGTATGGACAGGAACCCATATGCACGCGCACACATGTACGCACCCACATACATAGAACGGATAGGTGGCACGCGTGTGTTTATATGCATGCATGCTTACAAAAATGAATGCATGTACGCGTGTATGTGTGTGTCTTCTATCAATCTATCTATCTATCCATCCATCTATCTATCTATCTATCTATCTATCTATCTATATATCTATCTATCGATCTATTACCTATCTATTCTATCCATCTATCTATCTATCTATCTATCATTCTATCTATGTATTTATCTCCCTATTTGTGTCTAAGTACCGGAGTTGAATTCTACATATATACATAACTGTTCTCTCCTTGTTTTTAGTTCTACTCTCTTTATGCATATATGTGTGTATATGTATTTATGCGTGTTTTGGTAAGAATCTCCGCTTATAGAATTTACCTGGAGGTGTTATGACTCTGTCGTCACTCTGTGTGTGTGGTTAGTTTTGGTTTGTGTACGTAGGCACACCGCGCGTATACATGTGTTTTTGTTTTTATTTATACATACATACACACAGAATACGCATACATACACACTTATGTATACACATATATACATGTACATACATATACACGATTTAAATATAAAATAGATTTGTATAGCAATAATCGTATCAAGTGGGAACAAATTACGTGACTTATTCATGTTAAGTGAAAGAAGGTTACCATAGGTTCTACTAGCATGGTGCTTGGTGGGGATGTAGGAAATATATTGAAGAATAAAAAGGGATTGGAGAGGGGATGAAGTTCTATAAATAGTTAAGGAATCTAAAAAGTTAAAAAGCTAAGCAACTAAAACCAAGTGAAAGTATAGTTGAACTAGACACAGTGTAATAGATTAAAGTTAAAAATAGAAAAATGCAAGTTGAAAGTTGAATGTATAAAGTGAAATGATAGAAAATGTAAACATGTAAAAGGGAATTAAAGTTAAAAGAGTAAAGATAAAGGTCTCAAATGTTAAAATAAATTCTATTAAAACATTTTTTTTTTTTTTTTTTTTTTTTTTTTGTCTGGTGCTTCGAACAGGCGTGTTCAGGCTTGCTGGTTGTTCAACTCGCCCTGGCTGATGTGAGGATCCTGTGAGACAAAGGAACCGCACCAGCATGTGCTTGCATGTGCACGATAGAATTGGTGTCGGCTTGCCTGCACGCCGTGTATCCGACAATTTGGGGTTGGTCCGGGATATTAGCGAGGTAGGCATCAAGAGAGCGCTTAAATTGTTCCACAGCAGCATTTTCTATATCCCGAATACACCTAGGCATAGCATTGAAGAGTTGTGACCCCTGTACAGGTAAGCTCGTTTCAAAAATGGTTCGTATTTTCCCACCAGTTTTTAGCGAGGGAACAATACAGTGCCTCCCGCGGCGTTCATTGTCTCGGGCTTGAATGTGGCCATTAATGTTCGGTACCTTTCCTTCCAATATCTTCCAGATGTAAATTATCCGGTACCTTTCACGTCGTCTTTGCAGCGAGAACATTTTTGTCTTCTTCAGACATGACCAGTAGTTCCGATCAGCTTGAATTTTCCGTAGAAAGGACCACTGAATGGCTTCAAGCTTTTGGATGAGCCTAGGGCTACTTGGGTTCCACAAGACAGAACAGTATTCCAAAACTGGAATGACCAAGGATTTATACAGCGTGACCATTGCACGATATTCTCTGGTTTTAAATGTCCTCAGGATCCAGGCAATGAGGTTCTTGGCTTTTTCCACAACTTTGTTTATTTGATTGCTAAAAAGACAATCACTAGACATAGATACACCGAGGTCCTTTACTTCTTGCTTTATGTTTATCATTTTTCCTGACGGAGTGTGGTATGATATCTCGCTTTTTAGCTGGTCGTTATTACCATAGCGGAGAAGCTCAAATTTCACGTCATTTAGCTCCATGTTATTGTCCTCCGTCCATTTGTAGATCTGATCGAGATCCTTTTGAAACAACACAGCATCCTCGGGAGACCGAACGGATTTTGTGGCCCTTGTATCATCGGCGAATGACCTGACTATTGACATGGCGATATCTTCATCAATGTCCCCAATAAGGATTAGGAAGATTATGGGTCCCAATACACTTCCCTGGGGAACTCCAGAAATGACAGGTTGTGGCTTCGAGGTTGCACCATCAACCATAACTGTTTGGAGGCGATTACTCAGGAAGGATTCGATCCATTTGAAGATGCTTCCACGAATGCCAAGATCAAATATTTTCTGCAGAACTATTTTGTGGTCAACTTTGTCAAAAGCTTTGGCAAAATCTAAGTAGACAACATCTGCATTAGCGCCATCATCAAGAATTGATAGAATGGTGTCAAACTGCTCAAGGAGTTGACTTAAACAAGATCTTCCAGATCTCATCCCATGCTGACTGTCATTGAACAGGTTATTTTCATTCATGTGTCTAACTATGTGTTTCCGTATGACTTTCTCAAAAAGTTTAATGAGGTGGGAGGTCAAAGCTATTGGTCTATAATTGGCAGCCACCGACTTGCTTCCACATTTGTATAAAATTCCAAAAGTTTTTAAAACTTCATAATTAAATAGATAAGTTAAATTACTGTCGAATGTTTAATGTCGGATCATTTTTGACTGCTTAAATAGATGGATGAAAATAAATGAGGTATTATCTCGATTAGAAGATCGGTTATAAAAGTAAAAAGAAGGCTAAGTAAGAGTATTTAACACATAGCTAAAATTTGGATGGAGGTGGATTTATCTCACGAAGTTAAGGAAATCGATATACATGGCTTAAGGGTAGGGTAAGGATAATTAGAGGTAAATATGTAGATATTAAATATTTAGTATGCAGTTAATTAAATTGAACTAACTGGGTGATAAAAGAGATGACTTGGAGATGGTAGAAAAATAGAGCTATGAAAAGTTGACTTCAATAAAGAAGTTGAGATTTGGAGGATAACTTTTAAGAGGAGGTAATCTTTGTAGTTGAAGATTGGTATTAAACTAAAAAGGTTAGAGAATTTTCCATGCGAAGGTAGAGACAGTTCAAAATTTGAGGATATAAAATTTGAGGATTCAAAATGTGTGAATATATATATATATATATATATATATATATATATATAATATTAAATTAAATTATAATAGTTTACCTACATACGAAGTCGTTTCGAACTTTCCGCTCTGCTCAGTGTAGGCAAGTAACAATCTCAGACGGTCACTAGGCGCGAACCCGGTTTACAGAGACACCCTGAATTTGTAAGCAGTCGCCTAATCCTATTGGTCATGGGCGGTTGCCACGTGATAACGAAACAAATAAGTTATATTTACGCTGAGAGCAACGAGCGTGAATATCAAGCCATTCAGATAGGACTCAACGACAGAGTCAGTCTTGCACTGAAGCATTAGATAACTGGTTCTCAACCTTTTTGATGCCCCGCACCCCAAACATATTTTAATATGTTCTCGCACCCCTTAAAGTACATGTAATGATTAATTTAAGAATAACGTTGAAAGAGACCGATGAAAATTTGTATAATCAATTTTTAATAATGTACTATATAAACAAAAATGAAATATATGGAAATTTGTATAATCAATTTTTAATAATGTACTGTATAAACAAAAATGAAATATATGGAAACGAAAAATGCAACAAACTGCATCCAAACAACTTGTATTTTACGAAAAATTAAATTTTCATCTATGCATAATTTTTTTAAAAAGCTAAAGAATTCAATTTAAAATCCACTTAAAATTTAATGACTCTTTTGTTTCTGTTTATTGTATAAGAGTTTTTCAAAACGTGGCATTTTATTACTGATAGCAATTTGCATGTCTGCCTGTGCACTCAAGCGATTTCTAGATTTGGTCTTGATTGACAAAAGAGTACTAAATCCAGAGTCGCACAAGTCGTCGCGAATGGGATGAGCACACTTAGTGCTTTTTCACCAACTTTGGAAACATGTCCATTGCCAAGCACCAATATTGTTCCAGAGTTTTGTCTTTTCAAACTGCATTTCAAGAACACGGTTTGTGCTCAATTCGATAAGATCGTCTTTCAACTGTTCATCATCCGGCATATAATCCAAATTAAAGGAGTATGGATCTATTATCCATTCTTCAGAAGTTTCCAGTTCTCCTCCTCCAAAATATCCATCAAATGACTTGGATAGTATTTCCAAATGATTCAAATTTTCTTCACACACACTTGGAATCAAGGACTCATCTTCATCAGTCACTTCTTCGAGTGATGGAAAATTCGAAAGATTATCTCTTTTAACTCGTCAACACCAGAGATGTAACTTTTTTTGAAAGCATTTCATTTTTCTACAACATTTTAATATGTTTATATTTTTCCCTTGTATAGAAACACTCAGGTCATTCATACGGCTGAAAATGTCACTCAAATAAGCTAGCATTTGGTTAAATTCTTTAGATTCTATTTCTTTGGGAAGATCATAGTGACGTTCCTTAAGCCAAACTTTGACTTCTCGCCATTCACAAAAGCGCGTAAAAGCTCTTCCACGTGATAGCCAGCGGACTTCGGTGTGGAAAAGCAAAACTGAATGCTCACATCCAAAATCTTGACAAAGCGTCTTAAAAAGGCGGTGGTTCAGAGCACGACCCCTAATCCAGTTGATGGTCTTTTTCAACTTTGGGGGCAATGTTTTTGATGCTAAAGCATGTCGATAAAGAAAACAGTGGGTACTTTGCAAGTGTGGAATTTCTTGTTTTAACAATAATTTGGATATCCAGGTCATGTTTCGCAAAATAATTCTTCACACATTGGAAGATATCTTTTCCTTTGGAGGTTCTCTTCAGATCTTCATGAAACAAGAAATCTTCCATTATGGCACCATCATGCACATATCTAACTAATGCGATGAGTTGACTGCAATTTTCAACATCAGTTGTTTCGTTCAACTGGAGAGAGATTTTTAAGAGACTAGCTTTGATATCTGCGATAACTTAGTCCAAATTGTCCGAACTTAAATCACTAATTCGACTCTGAATAACATTATTTTAT
Organism: Sepiola atlantica; assembly: GCA_963556195.1. NCBI lineage: Eukaryota > Metazoa > Mollusca > Cephalopoda > Sepiida > Sepiolidae > Sepiola > Sepiola atlantica. The sequence continues at coordinate 104,542,432 of OY744516.1, read as the reverse complement.
AACGGCACTAATTCAAGCTTGTTTGAGGCTTCTTAGCCTAGAACAATTTTTACCATTTTTAATGCACATGGCTTTATCACCTCTTCAGCAATTGTAAGGGACTTCTTGGATTTGGCTGCTTTATACGCCACGTGGTATGATGCCATTAACAGTGGTTTGTCGGCAGATATGAAACCCAATTTTAAAAGGGTTCCTCGTGATTCAAAGTTGATCCTTTTTGCTTTCAATTATTCAACATCATGACCTGCAACATCTGCTCCACCATGCTTGTTGTTGAAGTGTTCTTGCAACTTACATGGCTTCAAATTTGCGTTCGAAAAGACAACATTACACAATATACATTGGGTTTTTTGCAGACCTTCTGTTGTTTCAGTGCAAGTAAAACCAAACTGCACATTCCATTTCCTTTTCTTTGACATGATTAAGGATTAATTACCAATTTGAAAATTATAACCTGAAAATATATAGAGAAAGTTAATTAAAACAAAAATAATAATGTAAAATAGTATTAATAATTAATACAATAACTGTTTATTGGAGACAAATGATGATTTAAATAATCATTGCACGAGCATAAATGCATTGAAAAATTGACAATTAATCAATTGAGAATGATAGTATTATTAATACAAGACAAGTACTTGAAGAAGCCATCTCGCCCCCCCCCTGGAATGCTGCCTCGCAACCCCAAGGGATGCGAGCACCCCTTGATGGGAAACCCTGCATTAGATGGATGTCTATTTTTTAATCTTTCTACAATGCTCAACTTTAACTTTTCTTAAAGGGGTTTCTAATGATATTGAATTATATTTTAATATTTTATCTACATACGACGTCGTTTCGAGCTTTCGGCTTTCCACAGTGTATGGAAGTGACAATCTCAGACGGTTATGTAAGTGTTAAGTTTGTTAATTGACAGCCGATTATATTTTCTTGTTAACCTACGCTAACACCCCACAATAAGCGGTAATGTCTGGCAGGATGCTCTCATGATAATAGAACAAACACTACACTACCTACAAACAGAGGTGGTAATGGCTGTGAGGATGTTTTCATGATCACAGAACAAAACTATCATATAAATGGAGAAGTAGTAATGTGTGAGAATATGGTATAGTGACGAACGATTCTATACTACGCTACCCGCCCCTCAAATCTGAAGGTAACGCTTGAGAGAATGGTATCATGATGACCGAACATATACTATACTACTACCTTAGCAAAACAGGAGGGAGTACTGCCTGGACATATTGTTCCATAACATCAAAACAGATACTAGAATATCACCACTATATACAAATAGTATATTACACATAATTGAGCATTGGAAGATAGTTATAGCACAGTTTCGGCTTCAGACAGATACTTAAAATCCGTTAATAATACATGAACGTGTCAGATCATTTCGTCGCAATTTAGTTGTCGTAATGAATTTCTTATTGAAATACTGTATTTATTTCTATGTGAGTTCAGTATGAGAGCATTCTATAATCACGGCGAGTTAAAGGTTTTAAGGATTAACTTGAAACGACAGCTATTTATTACTTGAATATTTTATTACGTTGTGAAGGCCAACAAAAATAACCGTATCACATTGTGTTATATCGAAAAGACGCCATTATCATTGGTCGTAATCATCGGGGGTTGATAATAAATAAATATTGTTTGAGCGAGAAAGACCGTTGCGTTTACTTTGCACAACACGCATGCGCACGGTGTAATAGCGATTGTCGCTGTGAACAATATGGCGGCAAATTACTGTAGATACATTCGCTGTGCGATTGTCATCGTCACAACGGGAACGGTGCCCGCTGTG
>OY744516.1:104518116-104538116 GCA_963556195.1 Sepiola atlantica | reverse complement strand
TGATTTCTACTTTCATTTTCACTTTTATTTCGTTCTTTATTTTTACAGTTATTTGCTTTTCTTGTTTTTTTGTACACTTTTTACATACATGCATTTAAATTGATACTTCATCTTTTTTAAATGAGCGGTAAAGATGTGGAGAACAGAGAAGAAGAGGAATATTACTACTACTACTACGACTACGACTACACCTAAACTACTAATACTACTACTAATAATGATTATAATAATAGACGATACGAACATACTCTACATAAAAAGAGATGAAGGGGAAGAGGACTGGTAAGAATAGAAGACTGTGTGGAAGACACAAAAAAGAAGCTGCAGAAATGCATACTGCAAAACACAGAAAGGCTAATCACCGCAGCAAGGAGACACCATCCCAATGAGCAACTCGGGAAGCACCGACACTAGAAACAAAATGACAAAAAAGAAAAGTGGGACAAAAACAGCTACATGGACGTTTCATAAGAATTACAAGAGAAGGGATCTACTAACAATCATGGGCATAGCAGAGAAAATGACACTTAAACAGTGAAAGGGAATCTCTACTGACAGCGGCACAGAACAATGCGATTAGAACTAATTACATTAAAGCTATAATTGATAAAACCCAGTAAAACAGTACACGCAGATTGTGTGGATAAAGAGACGAAACAGTAAATCATATAATAAGTGAATGCAGCAAATTAACCCAAAAAGAATACAAGAACAGGCACGACTGCGTGTGGAAAGCAGTACACTGAAAAACTCATGCAAGCAACGAGGCCGGATGTCATTATCGTCAGGAAGGATGAAAAATCCTGTGGAGTCGTAGATTTTGCCGTTTCAGCAGACCACAGAGAGAAGATAAATGAGACTATAAAGGGAAGCAAATACAGGGAACTTGCCAGAGAATTGAAAGGGATATTGACCGTGAAGAAAGTAAGTCTAATACCAATAATCGTAGGAGCACTAGGAACAGTAAAAAAAACACTGGAGGAAAGAAATTGGAATCAAAGGGTTCACTGAGACCATACAATAAACAGCAATAATAAAAACAGCTGCAATCTTAAGGAAAATTCTCGAATAGTGGCAACTAACCCCCATAAGCTACAAATGGTAATTAATCACATAGATGTTACGACAGGAACAAAATAAAACTGCAGGGAGAACACTACCACATAGATCCAAAAACCAGAAAATGCGATCCACTTAATTAACTGACTGTCAAGTAATGGCCCCAGCCTCGGCTGATACTTCAAAATAGTCAGAAAAGATCAATGAGGCTGGGAAGACAGAGGAGGGAGAACACTAACCAGACCTCCACTGGAAGAGTGGAGAGAGTCCTGGGACTATAGAGAGGCTTATTGCCATACGGATCCCAGAGGAGACCAATTATCGTTACAAACGAGAAATCAATGGTAAACGGCTACTACGATACCGCAAAGTCATTTGGAATTGTTATTGAAAAGCTTATGTGAGTTTATTTCCGCAATCAAGTATTTTCCTTAAGATTTCAGCGGTATTCATAATTGCCGTCCGTTGTATGGCCCCAGTCTTCAATTTGAATCTGTTTAAATTTCAATCTGTTTCGCCCTCAGAAAACTATACGTACTCACTCTTAATGGTATAACCAAATAAATTTGATATCGGGATCTTTACAAATACCGGAAAAAATAACTAACTTGAAACTAAAGAAAAAAAGAAACTTGCGAAATAAAATTGTCCTTTGAAATATCACTAATTAAGATAATTCCAAACAAAACTTTCCGATCAAAGCACTCAAAACCGATTATTACGTAAAAAGGCAAAATCCGCGGCGAAGGCCGACTGTGGAATGGTCCTTCACTTCTCAACAAGGAGTGTTATCATCCACACTCTGTGTTAGTCAATAGACGTTCTTTTATGTGGCGTGGTGTCTCATGTGGAGGAGTTCTCGTCTCGCATGCAGATAACTCGGGTTTCGAATCCTGAGTTCAGATATGTTCTACTGATGAGCCCTAAAATAGACAGAAACTTCGGTCAAGGTATTCCGGTCAAGGTATTCCGGTCTGTGGGTTTCATGGTTTGTGTAGGCTGCGGCGTTTTCTGATTGTGAAATAATAATATATCATCCCACATTTAAAAAATCTAATACATATATGTATGTATATATAATATATATATTTCACTACCAATCTATCCATCCCTGCGTAATTCCTCTATCTCCGATTTCTTTTATATATATATATATATATATATATATATATATATATATATATATATATATATATATATATATATATATATATGTAGGTTTGTGTTCTGAAACGAGCTTAAAAATATTTCATAGCCAAACGTGCTAGATTTCCTACACCTTCTGTAGCAGCCGATATACCTGACTAATCGAATTCTAATCAGTTACTATACTATAGTAACTATATTGTGCTCTTACTAACATAATTTATTACTCATTAAACTACATAAATATAACTGCATCTATCTATCTATCCATATATATATATATATATATATATATATATATATATATATACATATATATATATATATATTTTATATATATATATATATATATATATATATAGTATATATATAGTAAGCTATGAAAATATATTTATTGCAATTGATCTACACAGAGGCTCCCGCGTTTCATCCCCGTTATATCTCCTTTTAAAATTTTAGGTGGATACATGAAATAGTAATATATATATATATATATATATATATATATATATATATATATATATATATATATATATGTGTGTGTGTATTTATACCTAAATTAATAAATACGAAACTTTTTCATTGATCACACTAGTATTAAATACAAAAGTGCTCGACGTTATTTCAGTGAATACTACTATATTTTATTAGGAAATACCGTATATATATAGTAAAGATTAAAGATCAATACATAGGTTTCTGTACGTCTAATTTGCATAATTATTTTTGAACAGATTATAATAAATTACTGATTGATTTTTTATATTTCTTATTTTTGTTCGCTATTTTCTCTCTAGATATGCAATAGATTTTTTTTAGATATCAACAGTAATTAATTGAAGTGATTTACTAATAAAAAAGGATGAATTACCAAAACGTTTTAAAAAATATTTACATTTGTTTCAAGGGACATAATTGGAATGACAACTATTTTTAGCAATTATCTTTATTGACAGTACAATAAAAATAATGCGCACAATGATATTTTTCTGATCAAGTCTGGAAATGGAAAAATTTCAACTGAATTCTTACTGTAAAATTAATTTATTTATTTTATTTATCTTTTAAAATGTGTGTAATCATAATTATAAAATAAAAATAAAAATAGATTTACTTCCACACATAATTTGTACATATATGTATGTATTAATACATACATGTATATGCACATTTTTATAAGGGAAATCCTTACAAAAATGTTATGAGAGTTGTGTCCGTCTTTTGAAATTTATTAGATCACTGTGTAGAAGTCTTACCTAATCAAGTCAGATTTACTATATAAAAGAATAAAAAAACCCAAAAATCACTTGTTTTTGTCTTACTTCTAAACGCCGACATATTTCCATTTCTTGTATTAGGTTATCCTTCGAATACTCTTCCCTGTTTCTCTTTCTCTCTCTCTCTCTCACTCTCTCTCTCTATATATATATATATATCTATCTATATATATATATATGTATATATATATATATATATATATATATATATATCTTCGAAAATTCAATTGTAAAAAGAAGGTTTATAAAACTAAAATGCATTGTATGGCGTTCTAATTGCTCATTATTATTTTTTATATTTCATATAACCATATAAACAATGCTTTCAAAACTTATAACAACATTTCTTATCATATATAAATATGTATATATATATATATATATATATATATATATATATATATATATATATATATATATATATATATATATTATACCAAAGCTGACTTAATAAACGTTTGTTCCCTTAAAGCCTATATATTTTTATCGCATCAAGTACGTGTTAAAAATCTTTCTTGGTTTTTGGATTGATTTTTATGTTTGAAAACAGTATATGCAATTTTTCTAGAAGTAATTTGCAATTAACTCAAAAAGTCATATTCTTTGACTAAGCTTATCTCTTTCACTCTCACATCATCTCACTGTAAGTCGTTTAATTTTATACTGTATCTATCACTCTTGTTTCCGTAAATCTATTTGTGTTTATTAACAGTGGAACGTAAAAGGAACTAATATTGCAGATTGTAATATTCTATTATGAACCAAAAAGAAAATATCATCACAATTCATTATTCAATTTAATCTTTCCAATGAATGACAGCAATTTTGTATTTTCTCTTTTATTGTATATTTACTTGGCTTTGAATACTCACTTTTCCTGAATGAAACAATGCCATCCAAGCTCAATGGATTACCAAACGGCTTAGATATTTCCAGTCTGTGATACAGCGAAACAGTCTGTATGTGGATGACTATATAAAGTTTCTTTTCATGGATCGAGCTTATTTGTAAAGATATCGCCAACTGCCATTTGCTTTAAGGAAAAGCTTATTGGGTAAAATTAATTCGAGCTCCAAGCATTTGATGATGTTTACATTGAGATATAACTTACATTTAGTCAGTATCGTAAGTCAGCTAGACAGTTAGTTTCAATCCCGGCTTTAGGCACTAACTGGTCTAGCCGCACTGAAGAGCTGTGATACAGCGAAATAATCAGTATGTGGAGAGAGAGAGAGAGAGAGAGAGAGAGAGAGGGGGGGGGAGAGAGATAATGTTAGTTTGCTTGAAGAATTGTTGGGAATAAGAGTAACATGTTAAGAATGCATTGCCTTCTTAACATATAACTAATATATATATATATATATATATATATATATATATATATATATATATATATATACATATACATATATATATATATATATATATATATATATATATATTCTCAATGGATGCGAGTATTCTCTATGAAGCTACACATGGAGACACAATGAAGTATTGGAGATTGTTGAATAAGTAAGATGTCAATAAAGCTCTTAATGTCACGAGTAGAACGATTCATTTTGTTAAATAAAGAAATATTTCAAATTTTTTTTGTGTAAAATAGCCAGAGATTCTCATTGTTTGATAGCTGCATAGACTGGCACGTTGCATTAGATTTAGAACGCCGGCTCGTATTTACAACTGAAATAACGTTAACGGATCAGCGTCCATTAATTTGAAAAAAAGTTTTCATCATTGAATTAACGGTTCCATTTGAGGACAATGTTGACTGGGCACACAACCGCAAGTTCGAGATATATGAAGATCTTCGAGGACAATGTGTCGGAAATGGCTCGAAAACCATTGTATTTCCTATCGAAGTCGGATACGGAGGTTTTATTGCTAACTCAACCTCCACGTTTTTGAATAATCTTGGTCTTTCTCCATCAGACAAAAAATACATAAAGATAATAAAAGACAAGGCTCTACCTGCATCAGCGTGGATATAGCAATAACATAGAGTGGCGACATTCCAACAAAGTCTGGTAGTATCGTGAGATACAGTTGGGCGCTTTGGGTTAGTGGTAATGATGCTTCAACCCCGAAACCATGCCTGAACCTAGAGTCATCATTTGACGAAGGTTTTGTTGGAAGCAATGTTGCTGTATAAGCAACAATTATTGTATAAACATTATATATATATATATATATATATATATATATATCGTTGGTAGCCTATATATGTATCGTTCTTTAATTATCTCTTCCAAGGAGAGGTCTAACATTCTGCATGTCGTAATTAAATTAATATATGTTTAGTATTGCATATTTTCAAAACAATGGAAAAATCCGAATTTAATAGGTTGATTAAACGTTTGCTTTCTGATGGGAAAATACTGTTGAAACGGAGCTATTGCGTGATAATTGTAATTCGGACTTCAAGACAAAACGACGGTAAATATGTAGAAATCTGACTTTTAAACACTTTAGAGACACACATGATGTTAATATCTCAGATTCCCCTAATTCTGCAGTTATCTAGGAAAAGATAAAATAATCCGCAGACTTATTTTGTCAGATCGTAAATTCAAGTTACGTAAGATAGCAAAAGAGTTGACGATATTAAAAGGCAGTAAATACACTAGACCAACTCGACAATCAGTTAAATGCCATACATTCACTGTGGAGGTCCCCATATGCCGCATAAGCTTCTACTCCAATAGCTTATTTCCTCGTGCTGCTGGCCTTTGGAATTCTCTCCCTGCTACCTGTATTCCCGACTGTACTGACATAACAATAAGAAACACATTCACGAAGAAACTCAAGTAAGCGAATATACAACAGTCAGTTTTGCTTTTATTTATATAGATAGAGTAGAGTAAATACTTTTAACCGGATCGATTCCGTTTTTGACATTGGTTTCCCCGATGTTTTCTAGAATCAAGAACTTTCAAAAAAGGATGATGCCGACATTGAAACAGTAATATAAGCAATTGAAACCCCTTATATATTTCTCAAGTCATCATTTGTAAACCAGCTTTACAGATTGTCATATGCGTCCCCACCGCAAAGAATTAAGAGACGAAATTGTTAAATAATTGGTTATTCTATCTTACATTTATCGACAGTGAAATGTCAGGAATGACCTATTTAAAGCCCAAAGAGATGTTTGGCAGAGATGAAACACATACAAATATCCGTATATTTACATTAAGAGAAACTCATGGGCATAATTTTAAGAGTACTGAAAAAAATGAAATTAAGTAAAAAATAAAATTTGTACTAATCAGCATCTTAAGACATTTTCGACTGGCTTGATTCTGTTGACCGGCCTTAGTTTCACTTATTTTTTTAGAAATGATATATCACCTGAATGTTGCTAACATTCAAGTGAAAGTGGTGCTATAGAACCGACTCGATTTGAACCTGGCACACCCAGTTTATCAGTCCGCGTTGCTATTTACTCCACAACGGCCACCTCCCGCTTATATAGTTATCGAAACGGGAACTGCAATATATCTCATAAAATCAACTGTTTACGCCTATTGTTTGGCTGTGCGTAAGGTATGCGCTCTCCGTGTGATTTTTTCAAAAGTTTAAGTTTTCGTTTCTTGTTTTTTTTCTGTCTCTTAAATACATGGACTTAACAGAGACAGTCTGTCTACTAACCATCTTATAAGCATTCATATCGCCCCTGGTCAGGATCGAACTCGCCTTTCACACAGGCGGCACTTTATCTCAAGCACGAGATTCTCATTGTCGTCATCAATTCAACGCTTTTGCTTCGCCTCAAGCCAATTCTCATTTTATTGAAAGTTGTTTTTTTCTATCTTTTAAAAATTGTAATCTTAATACTCCGGCGAATTCATGTCTGTCTATACGCCTGTCTGTCGTTTTTTCTTTCTGTTTTCTGTGTGCTGCTAGGGTTCCGCAATTTCATGCCTGATTTAAACTAAATTTCCTGGAAATTGCGATTCTCTCCCTCTGTTACGAGTAAAACGTCTCTTTTTCCAGTTTCGTCTTTATCTCCCTCTCTCTATGCATGCCCTTATTAACTTGCTTTAAGCTTAGATTTGACGACATATTATTTTCTCATGAAGAGCCCGATCAAAAAGGGACTATAAATAATTATTTTACGATAAATATTGAATTATTATCCGCATAAGTCATATACGGCAGAATTACGTTGACACACCGGTTCTCGTTAGATCACCGAATCTGAGCAACGTTTAGCCTGGTCATCACTAAAATGAGTGACCATTTATGAATACCACGTGCTGTATGTGCACTCCGCTTATCTCGGCATTGTTTCCAGTCGTCCTTGCAACTGGAATCAAGCAGTATCGACTCAGGAGATGTGCGGTTAGTGACTGCGCAACCGATGCTTTACAGTTACAAGCATAGCGACCCTTACAGGTGGTATCCATTGTTTCTCAAGACTGAACGGAGGCTATGCTATCCACATACGTATACGTTTCATCCTAACGGATTCATCAGTGTGGAGATAATTGTTCAAACCGGTTGCATGATTCGAACTCCGGAACACGAAGTCACATTTAGCGCAATATATATATATATATATATATATATATATATATATATATATATATATATATATATATATATATATATACCGTAACAGTCTATATAGACAATGTAGTCTATGTTCCATATTTTAATCGATGAGTTTATCCTTTTGTTCATCCATCATTTACGACATAATAGCGGGCATTTGCACGGTGTATTGAACATGTTTTAGTTGATAACCTTCTATTCCTTTTAGTGACGTCATCCCTTTGTGCAGTGAGAAGGGGTTTTCAGGGTGGTTTCAAACTGTTTTAGTGGAATACGTCATCCTTTTGTGACGTCAGTACTTTCTTACATCATCCAGTGTGTATGGAGACAAACAAACAAGCAGGCAATTTAACAATAATGTTTTAGTAGTATATAAGTTGCTAGATAAGTTGCTAGATTTGCATTTTATTTAGTCCGATATGACGAACATGAAAACAATAATATATATATATATATATATATATATATATATATATATATATATATATATATATATATATATATATATCACTGTCTGTTAGTAGTACTCTGGTTTTGACTATTTCTCAAAATTGGTTTATTTGTATTTAATTATACGGACATAATACAAGTAATCGATATGAGGACCATAATGTAGAATGGAAAGTATTAATGTAATAATACGATAAGCAACTCCGTGTTCGTACGTACGTTATCACCTCTCCAACCTTTTTGTAAAAGATGAGGCGGGCCAATCGGCGATGATACAATGCAAAAAAAAAGTAGTTTTTATTTAAATTTCATCTGATATTGACGTGTGCCGAACGTAGGAAACGAACAAAAAGACACTTTCTTGTTATTCAGGTTAGGGTGAAAGTGTGTTACCCTTACTGCTTTAAGATGGTATCGTGGGTTCCGCGTTCACACAGGGCGTCCCTAGAATGGCAATATGTCACAATCTCCTACAAGGGTTTTGAAAATAGAACCACATACACAGATATATTCTAAAACTGCATTGGCCAAAGTACTTAGATAAACATGTTTTAGTTCGAACAAAAGTTGTACAATATGTTCGCGCCGAACGTCTACAGAATAGAAAATATTTTGAAGCACATCAGCAATATAAACAAGCGAAAATACAACTGCGGGCTTTCTACGGGCCTCGCTAATCCATATAATAATACGATAAACTATATGTCCTTCGTACGTTATCACCTTTCACACTCATTAGAAGATGATATCGCCGAATTGCAAAAATGGTAATTAATTATTAATATGATGTCGTTTAAGTAAACAATTCCAACTTTACCCATTAAAAAGTGAATTGGTAAAAAAATCAGATCATGGCATCCGTCGACTAAAACAGAATAATTCTAAATAAATACATATAAAAAATGGCATTATTTTCATTGGTTTGAAGAACATTTAGATACCAATTATTTTTACGGTATGAAGAAATATATATATATTTTTTTTTAAGAATAAAATTGCTAAAATTTTTGATAAATAAATAAAGAAGAGACGTATTTGTTTTATTTATTTTAAAATATTAATCTGACAAAGACAATAACTTTTACGGAAGAAAAATAGTCTTATTTTTTTAAAAAGATATTGACCCCAGCAGACGTTTTTTTTATATTTCAAACGAAATATTATAATTAAAAGGAAATTATAATTGTTTTATGTAGAAATCACCGTGGAATTTCGACGTGTTGACTTTAATTAATGCAAATTATACAAAAAGGTTAATACACGTTATGCGTAGAGTTACTAAGAAGTACTAATTAGTTGTACCGATGCTACAACGACCAAATACGTTCCCATTTGTAAGTCTTGTTATTGTTCTTTAAAAGATCAGCAACATTTTGGTGCTGGCGCAACTTACTCAGGGACTTAGGTAAGTAGCCAGTTCTGTCGTCAACCTCAAAACGAGAAACACTCGTCGTGAACAATAAGCACTATTTATTGGAACGCACGTTTGTGACAATCAACAAAAAAACTCATGTTGTTGGGGAGAACAGAAATGTCTTGGACTTTGATTTGTGCTAATTGGTTGGGGAAGTTCGTGCTTTTGTTTTTTAGAGCGTATTAGAAAGAATTATATCTAGTCTTTTTTTCTTCCTGTTTACGATCTATCTCCGACTTAAGCCTCTTTCTTTAACACACTCCCTGTCTCTCACTTTTTCTCATGGAATGACTAGCTGTCTGCGGAACCCTCGAAGAGTCAATTCTTTTATTAAGGACTTTCAGTTAAAGCAAGTAATTTGGTTGCTTAACCATACACTGACCGTTTCGCATTTTCTGCCATTCTACGATTGGTTAGTCAATGAAAGCTTCGTTTCATATATATCCGGTAACCTCCATTCAATTCACAATATGTGTTATATACCAAAAAATGCACGCCTTATTAATTGTTGATAGTAAAGTATATAATCAGAGATGACTGGTACACTTTCTATCCTTTTTATATCGTAAATACGATTTTGTCATCGGCTGGATATAAAGACCTTTTCAATTTATGATTAAAATCTGCTGTTCCGAAACTATCATTAGATAATTCAGCTTTTGATTGGTGCACATCTGTAACCCTTTTAAGTCGCAAACACAGGTTAGTGGTAAAAATTGTCTCAATTATTAATTTGACTCATCTTATTGTAAGTGAAATTAATTCTTGCTACCTTAATAATTCCGTTAAGTAAAAAAAAATATTTTCTTCAGCTGACGTCTCAACGCGAGAAATATAAATTTGAAACATGATAATTAAAATTGAGTCTTTAATAATTGAAAAAAATGGTGTTTTTATTTTTCTGGCTGTCACTCGAACATGAAGAATATGACCGTTAACATTTCAAAATAAATGCGTTTGTTTTAAGCGTAAATAATATTTTGCGATAATTGCTGCCCTAAATTATTTATTCCATGATACATTTAACTTAATTACTCACTTAATATTGCACAAGTAAAATAGAACATCGTGTCACATAAGTATTGAACATGTGGCACTCTCCGTATATATATATATATATATATATATATATATATATATATATATATATATATATACAGGGCGATTCATAAGTAACTTAGCTATTTATTTTTGAAATTCTAAAGTTGAAAAAGACGGTAATACAAAACAGAAAGTTTATACAACAATTCATGGGAGTTTAAAATTACAGCAAATTTTCAAAATTTCCACCTTCGTTCTACATGCATAACTCCATTCTTTTTTGCAAGGAATTTACGACTCTTTGTAGCATATTTGATTGATTATGAAATAAATATATATAGAAACAAATATATAAACAAACAAATTTAAAATAACAAATAGCAGTAATTAGAGAGTAAGATAACACTTATCAAAAGTCCATAGTATGTTTGTGCTTCATATGGTAATCATTTTAAATAGCTAAGTGAAGTGACTTATTAATCACCCTGTATATATATATGCATACATTTCTGGTACTAAATTTTTCTATATGATGAATTTTGATTGGATAACAAACACAATTTAAAAACAGAATGTGGAAGAAGAAGAGTATGAGTAGGAGGATGGGGAGGGGGTCTATTTTTACGCAAGGAGAATTAAGAGGTTGCGTTTTACTCGGATACAAAATCACAAGAAGGAAAGAGAAAATTCTTTTATATGAAAGGAGGGGATTGAGTAAAACGATCAATCATTCGAAAAAGTAGAATGAGAAGTAAGGAAGAGAGAGAGAGGGAGATAGAGAAAGAGAGGTGAGAGTGTTCTTAAGATATCAGACGAAGGTGGAGGAGGAGGAGAAAAAGAAGATGATGTGAGTAGTAGTGGAGGGTGTGTGATTGAAAAGCGCACAGTAAGGAATGTTCGTTGCGGTAGGGAAGCAGGGTAGGGCGACTTCAGTTTATGAATTTTGCGTGTTTTTATCCTCGGGTAATAATTAGACGGAATGTCGATTGTTTCTATTTGACGAGAGGCATTGGTTAAATCGATATGCGACAATAGAGGGATTTATTGTATCGATTGAGTCTGGGTGGAATGGACGATCCCGACCCAGAGGTGGTTATCAATTGTGGTGGTATGAAAGGGGCGAAGTGTGTGTATGTGTGTATGTGTGTGTGTAAAGATTGGTTGATCGGTAGGGTATGGAGAAGACAGGTTAAGGGGTCGTTTCTTTCTCTTCCGTTCTTTCTATTTCATAAAAATGGCTAGTTGTATCCAATGTGGCTGTTACATTTTTTCTTTCTTTCTTACTGTATGTTTACATTGTTTCTTTTTTTACCCCACTTTCTTTCTTTCTTTCTTTCATTCATTGTTTCCTTTTCTTCTTAATTTCTTAATTTCTGACTTTTTTTGTTTCCGTCTTTCTTTTCTCTCACTGCCTATTTTGATACCATCTTTTTTTCTTGTATCGCACCCTCTTTCTTTCTTCTTTATCTTCTTTCGTATCTCCCACATTTTTTGTTTCTACATTCTTTCCTTCTTCTTTTCTCCACTTCTTTTTTCATTTCTTACTATATAACCTTTCTTTCTTCTCCTCTACTTTCTTTCTTTCTATCTTTCTTTCATTCTTTCTTTCTTTCTTTCTTTCTGCGTTTCCTTCTTTCTTCTCTCCCACTTTCTTTATTTATTACTACGTTTTCGTCTTTCTTCTCCCCATTTTCTTTCTTTCATTCTTTCTACGTTTTGTTCTTTTTCTCCTCCACTTTTTTCTATTTCCTTTTTCTTTCTTTCTTTCTATCTTTCTTTCTTTCTATCTTTCTTTCTTTCTATCTTTCTTTATTTCTACGTTTTATTCTTTCTTCTCACCCATTTTCGTTCTTTCTTTCTTGCTTTAGTGGCTTATTTTTTCTACTCCACTCTCTTTATTTTTTATTTTTTATTTTTTCTTCCTATGTTTTCTTATTTCTTTTCCGCACTTTCCTTCTTACTTTCTACGTTTCTTGTTTTTCTCCTCTATTTCCATACTTTAGGAGATTTTCCTGTGCCTAGAAACCTCTCTTTCTCTCTCATCTCTCTCTCTTTCTCTCTCTCTCTCCCTCTCTCTCTCTCTTTCTCTCTCTCTCTCTCTCTCTCTCTCTCTCTCTCTCTCTATATATATATATATATATATATATATAATATAATATTTATAAATAAATATTAAATTATTTATACCCTAAAGACGCTAGCTTATTGCTCTCATCCATGCAGGAAAGAAACAATTTCAGATAGTCGGAAGGCGCTAACCCAGTTCACAGATTGAGCCTAGAATCGGCAAGCAGTTGCCCTATCTTTGCAGCCAAATAGAACTGTCACGTGCTTAAAGGAAATTAAGATCTATATGTACCTTGAAGCGGGTTCAGACAGAAAACTAATTGAAATGGTGCGCCGAACGTATTCTGAATACAAATATATATATATATATATATATATATATATATATATATATATATATATATATATTAGACAAATCACACTCAATGATGGACGTTACGACAGGTCTCTTTATATTGAAGGAGGCCAATTATTTTCTCTAAATTTTGTGTATCTACCTTATTTTAAACGTTTATCAGAAGGCGGTGGCTGGTTTAGGTAGCCGCATCTCCTAAATGGTAATGGTTGCTCGAATGAATACTGTTCCCATGGTACTCAACGTGTTATCGAGAATATATATTTAAAACTTTATAAAAAAATAGCTTTATGTATATTCGTCCCCTTAATATTAACCTTTGTCAAAAAAATGTACTTATCTTACTCACCGTATTTTTAGGATGGATCTTAAAATCTCTAATGATTCGTTAATTAGTTCGGGAAATTATATATATATATATATATATATATATATATATATATATATATATATATATATATATATATATATATATATATTAGCAATTTTCTTTTTTTTCGCCCGCCCATTTGATTGATTCAAATAAGGTTTCCCTTGAAATTAATCTTAATATTTTGTTGTACTCGAAATCTACTCATATATATATATATATATATATATATATATATATATATATATATATATAAAGTTGATTTCGAGTACAATAGCTTTTAATACCTTTTACAAAATACATTCGTCTTAGAAACGATAGTACGCTAAAAAATATTATTGATGTTTAATTCATTAAACTGATATAAATAATATGTCATAATTTTAGTCATTTTAATTGACAATACAAGTCTGTATAATTCAGCCTGGTCATGACTACATACATCAACTCCCCATCATTGTTTCTAATTTGTTGTATAATTGAGCAAGTTGGTTTCTATTCCATTGATGCTGTCTATATGTTTTTAATTGTGTCAATTCCCTGTGCTGACGACATGATCGGATAATAATATTAAAAATACATGGTCCCTAAAACGATCGTACACAATCTGTTTTGTTATTGATTTCTTAAAACGCAGATTGGTCATTTAATTGCGTTTATTTAAATCTATGGTACACACACACATATAATATATATATATATATATATATATATATATATATATATATATATATATATATATATATATATATATATATATATATATATGCATAATTACGAATGGCCTATATTTTTAGCTAAATCCCCGGAAAAAATATTTATTTTAAAAAGGAAACATGTTGACGCCTCCAGCAAATAATTCGGACGCTATTTTGGATATCTCTGGCTGCGTTTCCTTACTTCCCGCTTGTAAAAAAAGACCTGACGTTTACTCGTTAATAAAACACCGAAACTTTTCCCCAAGAGGGAGAGCTTTATGATCCCCATAGAACGTGAGGGCCATAATCCCGTCGGTCCGACCGACGACGTTTACGTGAAAAAGGCGAAACGCCAGCCCGAAGGAAGTCATCGCTTTATTACCTTTTCTTTTGAAGAGTTACAATCGTCGGCGCAGTTTTCGATAAGTATGCTATGGCCGCCATGATAACGAATAGCCTTTTAAATATATACGATATCAGGTTTGATTAGGGACAGGCCTGAAGCTGCAAAACAAGATAAATCTCCGAGAAGAAAGTGTTAGCATTTTTGTCACGCACACCCATCCTTTCGGGATTAGTCCGATCATCTTAAACCCCGTATTTGCAAAAGTCAACACCCGGAGGGTTAGCACTATGTTAATATTAATGGAACAGTTGAGTATACAGATTATTAGCCCTGGTAGGTTCTCGACTGAGCTCAATTCTCTGGTGTTCTCTGTAAACCATTCACAGCAAGAACTCGATACGCTACCACCACTGCAAAAACATTTCTTTCCACCTCTTCATACTTAAAATCAAACATTGTTTATTTTAACAATTTATTTTCAAGAACCTCTTATCTCTGAACACATTGAAGTTGATCTGCTTCTTTGCAGAATAAAACATCGTTGCCGACAAGTCCGATGTCAAGAAGAACCTGTCGAGCCGGTTCTCATGTGTACTTTTGTTGCACAGCAAGATATAGAAAAGTTGTCATAAAGTATCATATTTGTTTGTGTGAAAGTCAGGAACAACGACGATTTAGTTTTGCCTCCATTATTAGTCGTTACGGGCTTTTTCAGAAGTCAGTTCAACTTAAGACACGTAGTTCAAGAACAAAGTAGATCAATTACGTAGAATGTCGGTAAATAATAATTCATTAAACCGTTAAGTAATCAATTTTTCTCTTTCCACCCATCATTTTCAACCCTCTCGTTTTATAGTTCAGCATAAACACCTTAGCCTCGAGTGATTATTTGAATTCCAATGACGAAAATTCAGTCTTAACTCATGTCATTTCCTTTTTGATGATTTTCTTACAATTGTTTCGAAACGAGTAATATGCTACAACTATCACTCGCTGTTATTCAGAAACCACAATGAAAGATGTTATATCGAGCATAAAATCCATGGAAAAACGAACAAAAACAAGATCACTCTTATATTAATACTTATATATATATATATATATATATATATATATATATATATTTATTTATCTCACAACAATTTCGTAATGCTATTCGTAATTCTCAGATGAGACTAATCTCCATGGATATTATCGTGCTTTTAATATAATTAATTATGATAACAACCGTTGAAAACACTTATTACCTTCATCATTTACTTTTTATGATTTATTATATTTATACATAACAATATTTATCTACACGGTTAAACCTTTATGTTATACTCCTTTTATTGTTATGATTATATTTGTAGTTAACTATTGATACGGTATTTTATGCGGTGCACGCACTTCACCTGTTCAGATGTTTATTTTTGTTCCCCGCCATCATATACTGATATTAAGCCGTTTATCCAAAATAAAACACGACGGTTTGTATATATTTGTATGTTTCTATGCCTTTAGTCTTCGAATCATTACCCGGACTGACAACCTGGGTGCGCCAAGTTCGAATCCAGTTCGCTCCACAGAAACACTTTTAACTTAAGATGCTGGCCACTTTTTTCTAGTGGTCTCCCCGGTAAGTACCCGAACTCTTTCTAAAAAGCATTCTGACTAGAAAGATATCGCAGTAAAGAATGTCAACAATAGAATCATCTGATTCGTAAGAAATGCCATAAGAAATGAATGAATTACACTTGTAAAATTACTGTCTTTGAATACAGTGATCGAAAAGTTATTTCGAAGAACTACAAAACTACCAATGTCCCGTCCAGCCAACGTTGGTACGTTATATTATACGTGATATCCAGCATGTAGAGAGAGTTCAAAGACTGGCTACTCGAATGGTGCTAGGTTTATCGGATCTTTCCTATAAAAGCCGACTCAAGAGACTTAACCTTTTCTCACTTGAGCGTCGACGATTAGACGATTATCTCATTTTGGCCTACAAACTCCTCAATGCTTATTGCGATATATCTTAGGACCTATTATTCAGTCCTGCACAACAAGAACCTATTTCACCGCCGATTTCGATTTGACCGGAGAGTGTCTGCTTTCTCAATAAGGATCCCTGGACCTTCGAATAGACTCCCAAGAGAGGTAATAAATGCACCAGCAACACAACAATTCAAGGTGAATTTGGGAAGGTGCTGGGCTACTGTATACTCTTCTGTGTACATTTCTACAAACCTTTCCTTACATGGAAACTTGAGCATGCTTGTTTTATTTTTCTCAAATTAATTTAATTGAATTGAATTAGCGTTGAAGTTTTTACGGGTTTTCTTTTTCGTATAAATAAGCATGACAATTTTTTAAACGAATTGATTCTGTTGTTGGTATTTTGTTTCCAACGCTCCTTGTTTTAGAAATCAGATACTCACAGAAGGCAACACTTAGAGGACGCATACATCCATTATGAAAGTGATGCTACCGATGTGAAAGGATTTCAACACGGCACCCTATGTTTTCAGTAAGCGGCAGTATCAACTTCACAACGAACATCGTAAATTTACACCAGTAACCAATTATAAAGGTACATAGATTTATATATTAATGTAAACCAAATGTCAGAGAATAAAATTATCGATTGCTTTTAATTAAACTTAAATTAGCAAGATTTTATAAACGAGCGTAAGATTAGGCAGTTACGACAAACGTAAACGCACTGTTTTATAATTGCATACATTGCTTATGTCGAATAAAACTATATTTAAATTATCTAAACAAAACCCTTGTTGGCATTGCGACTTATCAGACACACACTATAAAGCGAAAGAGAGAGTGGAGGAAATTGAAAAAAGAATAGTAAGACGTCGGATAATTGGTGAGTTGATAGCAAATACTGGCCAATTTTATTTATTAAATTATTTAAAAAAAAACACAAGTCAATCCCCAAACTAATGAATATTTCGAGCACGTACTTTGTGTGATTAAAATATATATTAAAAAAGATACATGGAAATAGACCTTAAAGTCAGCTTCAGTATAATATATATATATATATATATATATATATATATATATATATATATATATATATATATACTATATTACAAATAAGTTATATATATATATATATATATATATATATATAACTTCTTTGTAATATAGTAGGAAAATCACAGCAGAGTCATCGATTAATTGAGAATAAAAATTAAAAATTAAAAATTAAGAACGTTACATTTATTTATTTTGGTACAGAAAAATTAGTACAATATTCGTACCGTCGGTTTCAAGCACAGAATGAGTTAGCCATCTAGCTCTCTTCAGCTTATGTTGACATCTGTTTCGGAAATGTGAAGTCACATGTCACTCTCGTTTGCTTAGAGTATTATGTATGTTTGTTTAAATTTAAAAGTTGAAAGATGTATTCAAACGCAGTCTTGTGTCAGGATTAAATTATGACGTAAGTCATCGGATAATGGTCAATAAAACAATTAAACAACTGATTTTCGCAAAAGATATAGAAATCATAATTAATGTGGAAAAATGTACATGATTGAACACTATCCCACAACCGATAGAGTGAAATAGTTAGGCAGACAGAGAGTGTCAGAGAGTAGATTAAATTTTTAGTATTATACTCGATAACATTTCATCAACGTTGGTACATTGTACCTTAATGTATACATTCCATAGTTAAAAATGAACAATCTCTATCGCTCACCTTTCCTGTTATGCGTTATTTAGTCATTAATTTATTTAGCTCATCCTTTTCTCTCCTTCTCATACGCTGCTGATCCGAATACTTAATATTTTCATTTTTTTCTTTGTTGTTGTTATTTATTTATTTACGTCATGTTCTTAATCTCCTCAGACACTATTGCAACAACTGCCTCTCTTCAAGTCCATCCCACCACCCAATCCCATACAATCCCATACAACGTGTAAACAAGCAAGCCAGATAACGAGTTTTAGTATGATATAGATATATGGCAACGCTATCATTAATCGATGTATGATTTTCTTGTTTTACTTATAGTCATTTATAATTGAGCTCTTAGAAGAAAACATTAATATATTGACAAAGCATATTAATACTTTAAGAAAATGACATCTGCCTCTAATGTTATTTTCTAAGGAACGTGTTTGTTTAGATTTTGTAAATTTTAATATCAAACACAATATAGGTACTGCTTTCAATATAATTTTGACTGTCTCCGTTTCTGGCTTAACGTAAATTCGTCCATTTTTCTGTCTCTCCCGTTTTGTCTTACCTGGATCTTATTTCCTTCACCTTTTTCTTTTCTGTCTGTCTATTTAACTACACCGCTATGATAAATCATCATGTGATACACATTTCTCGTATAGACTTCGATTCAGATATGTTTATAAATATCATTTCATTACTAAATTTCTATTAAGCTATCCGACCTACGGCGAAACACTCATTTTTTACCAAATTCTTTTACTCGATGTTGTTATTGTCTATTTATTGACGTAATAAAGTGCCCTCCTAATGCTAAATTGAATTTTAAGAAACTGCCCTAAAACCTGCGTTTCAATACATCTCTGACATTTTATTTTTTTAATTATTTCATTCCCTAGTAATAAACCTATAGCGTCTTATTGTGTTAAATATTTATAGAGTGCTGGAACTTTAAAAGCTTGTCTTTATTTTTAAATACGTTTTAGAGATTTTAGAGCGTTGTTGAATGTTGCTTCGTTAAAAGTGGATATTTAAGAGTAATGTCTGACGAGATCGTAGTTACTATCAAATACAACGCATTATCACGAATCGGTTCCTTCGAGCTATCATTCTAATGCGCTCAACTGGGTGGAAGTCGAGCTTATTTTCCTCGCCTAGGTTCAGACTGCAAGCAATTTTAAGAATCACCAGATTCATCCTAGAAACGATTCAGTAAAAGTGTTCTTTAGAAATTGATAATACGTCCGATAGCTCTCGGGCCTTTTTAAATGAAAAGAATCGAAAAATTACCCAAGCATGAGGATACACTTAATGTCTTTCTTAGTCAAAGAAAAAAGATGCACAAAATGCATACAGACGTAACATATGCATTGCGTGTGACTCAAGCAATTACAATTTTACTTCAATTATGTCTGGCCTTTTGCGTTTTCTTTACTGATATTATATTGTTTGTTTTTAATTTTGTTATAAGTATTTTCCAAATAAAAACGAGTAATTCAACAGTTTGTGGATCGTGTTGAAATAATAAC
>OY744516.1:104510616-104515616 GCA_963556195.1 Sepiola atlantica | reverse complement strand
ATCAGTAGAACACATATATATATATATATATATATATATATATATATATATATATATATATATATATATATGATATATTATTATTTCATGTATCGATTTTCAGTATTTACTTAAACAGTGCTTAATACGTGAGTAAAGATAGGTAGTAAGTAATGAAAATATATTTATAACAATAAATATATTTCATAAATATATTTTCATAACTTACTTTATATATGTATGTATATATATATATGTGTGTGTATGTATGTATGTGTGTATGTATGTATGTATGTGTGTATGTATATATGTATATATATATGTATGCATGTTTGGCATTAAACACATGTGTATATTGGTTAATTTGAAAATATTAAATAATTATTCAAAGCTCTCGCTAGATTGCGCACTTTTACTAAATTATCAACAAGCCGTTATTTATAGCGTAATGCAACACTCTAGGCTCCACCTATTGAGTTCTCTTTACGGCTTGTTCATATAGCCGCTGAATTTGCCATTTACACGTTAATTTACTCTCCCATTTCTACTGCGATGCCTGGTGGACACATCGGTACACGCTCTAACTACTGAGTTAAATTTGACTTTCGTATTGGGATTCTATTTGGCGGAGATTGACCGGCAGAAATTGTCTACTCTAAATGTGATGATTGCCGAATTGGCATGAAACATATGTGTATATGGGTTAATTTGATAAAAATAATTTACATATATATATATATATATATATATATATATATATATATATATATATATATATATAACACGAATAATTTTATATAGTTATGATCGATTCTTATGAGAGAAATTTTCAAAAGCAAAGGAAAGCTCAATATTTAACCTTAATTACAAATCAGTGTTTTGTTCAAGTATGCTTTGCATATTCTCCAGAAACGCGTGTAAGTTATTTAGCTCCGAAACTGACATAAAATCACATCATCGTATAACTCTGATCTGTGATTATAAATATATATATATATATATATATATATATATATATATATATATATATATATATATATATATATATATACATTCAATTATCCACGGACACGTGTTTCGATATTTACTACGCATCAGAGTGTCTGAACCATGCGAGACTAGACACTAGGACTCTTGGGTCGGAAGCCTGAATCTCTACCATTGAACTGATTCCTGCTAGTGCTTGAATGTATCGTGATTTTATAGATGTCATTTATTTTTAAATACGCATATCTTACTTGTCCATGTATTACTTTTATGTGCGTATAGAATTAATAATAATAATAATATATATATATATATATATATATATATATATATATATATATATATATATCAACGGAAAATAGCCCTACAAAGTTATTGTCGATTAAGAAAATGTGATCTTTCGCATTACTTTTAACACTTAGGATATTAAAAAAAGAAAGGAAAAACAAGCAACACCCTACTATCACCAATAAGAACACATACAAAATGCATTATATATATATATATATATATATATATATATATATATATATATATATATATATATATATATATGCAGTAAGTGTATATGAATGCTAATGCGTGTGTGTGCAACGCCAGAAGCATTGTTTTCTGCTTGCTTCTATTAAGTATCAACATCGTGTCACGCATGTCAGTTTATGTCCAGTGGTTTATTTCCTCGTGACACGTTCCGAAAATATAATAAAAGTGACGCTTTACTCCAGGGACAACGTGTTGCTCTATGCCTCGTTTCTTGAAATAGACTACTTGACTGCCAATCAAAACTGACAAATCCATTGCCAATTCCTGGCTCAGACGCGTTGTTCATATTTTAGTCTCGTTCTTGTTTCAAGAGTCTTACGATCGCACGTAAAATGAAGGGGTGTAATCAGGCAAAAGGTAGCATACATCTTATAAAAAGTCACAAAAGAAGAGACAAATTACAAAATAATTTATCTATTAGACACAAAAAACACAACGCAAAAGATTCCTATATAAAGAGAAAAAGTCACAGAATAAAATCGAAAATTGACAAAATGATATCAAATGGTAACAAAATCAAATAATAAAAAAGCTACAAAAAATAAATACGTCAGAAAAATGAAAAATTTGTACAAAATGAAAAAAATCATGAAAAGGTAAAAGTCACCTGAAAGGTAAAAACCACAAAAAGATTAAAGACACAAAAGTCGAAAGGCATATCATTTTTAGACAGTCACAAAATGAAAAAAAATCACACAAAATGAAAATTCAGAAAAGGGAAAAGTCGCAGAAAGGGAAAACATAACAAAAATAAAAAAGGGAAAAAGGGTAAGAGTAATATACTGATTAAAGCCTCAAAAACGAAAAAGTCACAAATGGTAAAACTCAAAAAAGTAAAAATATCACAAAAAATTTAAAAGTCACAAAGGGAAACAGTCAAATAAAGTTAAAAGACACAAACACGAAAAAGTCACAAATGGTAAAACAGACAGAAACTAAAAGTCACTAAAAGGTGAATATCAAGAAGATTGAATGTCAGAAAAAAGTAATCAATGGCAGAACGTAAATGCAAATGGCACAATAAATATTTAATTTTGGCAAAAAATTACAAACTCACAAAGATTATAAAAAAACCACCCTTACCCTATTTTGTTTAATTGTCTCAATCCTCGTATAAAAATGGAGTTCAATTTGACCTATATCGACTTTTTCCTGTGAATCGTTCTTAAAGTCAAAGTCTGATCAGCAAAGTCCCGTAGCATAGTTGAACTTCAGGTACAAATTCGAGCCGACATGGCACAAAGTATGCTGCTCAGTTCCTGAAAACTTAGCAAAGTGCACTAATCATTCACGTAGCTTTACAACACACATCTTGTTTTATGTTGCAAAAAAAAGTAATGCACCCTTTGTTAGATTCTATATTTCAGTTGCATATTTCTTCCGTGTTATATATTTTTATCTTGAAATAAAAGTGTATAGTTACTAATTCGGACCCTGTATATATGCGCCCGGACTGATGGAAAATAGCAAATAAATAAAATTTAATATACATTAAAAACTATTTAAAAGCTCGTAAAGTTAATTGTATTCATCCTTCACCTTTCCTGAAGAATATAAACATAGTATACGTCGTTCGATGCCCGTTTCTAGAATGCGGCCCGGAAAATACTTCAAAAGCATTTTATACTCACATAGGGTGCTCAACATCAACCTTTCCCCAAAGATCCAACCCTTCTCAACCGTTTAAAGAGCAGTAGCTATATGATAGTGTCAGAGCTATCTTGCTAACAATACTCTGGTGATAAAAACTAGGAGGAGTCGGCATCAGGATCAGTCGTCTTCTAGTCCTACCTGCCTTTGCATGTGGCAAGCATAATTGCTGTTTTCTTGGTCGGAATCTCTCAATCTAATACTTATTATTGCCCAGGTTTTTACCTATAAGTAGTATTTTTAAAAGTTTCTTACATCAAGTGGCTTCCTGCATTGTCTGTAGCGATTTCTATAGAACACAACAACAAACAACGTGTTAGGAGAGTAAAAAGTGGATCTTAGGTTAACTTTCGGCAGCCTCGTAACTCTCGCTTCCTTTATTTTGTCCTTTATTTCTCACATTTCATCACTGATGTTTCTGACAAAGGGAAAATAACTGCTGTTTTCTTGGTCGGAATCTATCCATCTAATATTTATCGTTGGCTAGTCTTTGACATTGAAGTGTTATTTTTAAAAACCTTTGATCAAGTGGCTCCATGCCTTGTCTGGAGCTATTTCCATCAAAACGATCTTTGGAGCTAAAGTATCAATGTTGATCATGCGCCATTCATTTGTGTGTCCTGCATGCAACCACTGGGCTTTGCTGGTCTCGGTGTCGGGGGTAAACACTCGCAATCCTACAGGTTAACGAATAACTGCACCCACCGAGGCACGACCTTTGTGAGCTCTATGCAGAAGACTAACTTGTCAAACAAACAAACGCAAAAACAAAAAAAACAAATCAAACCTTTCACATCGACTTACTCCCAAAATAGAGCGACTAACACACATTTTATCAACACACAAAACATGAAATATGACAGAAAATCGTCCGCTGACGATCATAATTTACTATTAACCTCCTATGCGTTATGAAACTGTCTAATATGGAATTAATGTCTATATTCACAATCCGTGCAATTACGTATGGAATGATGACCCTTTATTTAAATCTATTTTTAAATAGTCTCCAATAAAATAGAATCACTTTTCAATATTCTTGTGTGACTTACATCCGGATATTGATGTACGTTCCAGTATCTTATCGTTATCTTAAAATGTGCGATGTCAGTCCTGCACGTGTGCTATTTCATCAAACAATTTTTTTCAGGGTGACTGTCTTTATGGTAACTCAAATGATTTGTTCAATAAACATATTACTTTAAGTGCAAATAACAACCTCATATTTAAGATAAGTGTCTTTTCAGTCATAATGTCGAGTTTCCTTTTAAGTAATGTGTCACCACTTATCAAGGTCAAATGCCATTTGAGAATAAAATGTAATGAGATGGAATGATGATCAGTTGAACGAGGAAGAAGCTTATGAGAGTATTGAGAATTATTAATGGCTTGATATAAGTGTACTTACTTATGAGAACTGTTTATAACAGGAGTCTTTTGAACATGTTGTAATCTACAGAGAAGCAGTCCCGTGTGATGTTTTCCACAGTCGGGAAATACTTGGTAGAAGGACGAGCTCTTTATAAAATAAAGAAATTATAAACATTAGAACAAACAATTTTTGTTTTCATTGTCTTCGTAATTCTTCATGAAGCTGAAGCTTTCAAATTGAAAAAAAATCAACAGGATGATAAGTGTCGATAATACAGAAAATATACTATATGAAAGTAATTACATCTGCTTGAGAAGTTATGTATTGGGTCTAGTTTGTTGGTTTGTCACTATATTACACTATGAAAGAAGTGTAAAATCATCTAGTATGATTTGTTAAAAAGGTCAAGCTTGGTGCCAGTCAGAGTGACACATACTTTGTGAAAATCATCTATGACCAGAGGGTTAAT
>OY744516.1:104478116-104503116 GCA_963556195.1 Sepiola atlantica | reverse complement strand
TTGTCTAAATGCTGTGATCAACACAAGTACATTACATAGACACCGGGAACCGTTCGAGTTCTAGGGTAACTTAGACTACTTCACCTTTTCTGACTTCAAATATACACTGATATGCCAGTTATTTTGTAAGAAAAAAGAAAACACATTTCACTTTAGATATTTCAGAGTCGTAGGTTCGTGTAAGTTAGAGACAGCATCAAATACCCGATATTCTTCATCTGTTTATATGAGTAAACTTTTAGTTTTTCATGATATAACAAATGTATTACAAATCACCCTCTTTTACTTACATTCACCGCACACAAGGCATGTTGCTATCGTGAATTAGGGGCTACATTTATAGGGGCACATCAATATGAGAGGTTGCACATCAATATGTTTGTTCACATTACATTTAAAGTTCTGCACGTTGCTACAGTCAAAGAAACAAGGAGCAGGAATAAGATTCCAAAGGCAAGCAGTTAAAAAAAAGAAGCTATCAGAGTAGAAAGCTTTCCGGCATCTGCAAAGCTCTATAGTGAAGAGGTGGGAATTTTTCTGATTGTCGCGTTGGTCGAAGTATTAAATTTAGGGCAAGTATTAAATTTCAGCAAGTTCGTCGGAGCACATTACATTGAAGTACTTCTAAAACAAGCACAGAGATGTAACATTACGGCGATGGGACAGGAGCTAGGACTTGGTAGACAGTGTTGAAAACAAATAGATAAAAGGCTTTTTTTTATTGTCTAAGATGAAGAGACCAGTAGTTGGTGCAGTTTCCCTGATGTGACAACAATACTCCATGCATGGACGAATGGTGGCTTTGTAGACATATAGGATACTTGCAGGTAAGAGAAGGTTTTCGCCCGGTAAACCTTCTGCTTTAAAAAAAAAACGTGTTTAAAACAAAAAGAAAAAAGTAAACAAATGTAATGTATGTATGTTGTCACCGTATATGAACTGGCCAACATCGAACACGACCATCTCAAGGAGGGCGCAAAATGAGTCCTACGCTTTGGCAACCATGCCCTTGTCTATAGCGGCGAACGCCTCCACGATGGCAACCTTCAGAGAGTCGAAAATATTGTTGGCGTGCTTGTTGCTCTTGGCCTCCATCACACCCCAGAAGAAATAGTCTAAGGTTTTGTCAATCGTCTGAATAGGACACCAACACACGAGGCAGCCAGTGGTGAGAAAATTATTTTACAGAATCACCTGGGTCGTCTTGGCCTTATGTGCAGGAAAAGAGTCCTGCTGTAAGACGAAGGGGAGTTCGGCGGCAATCTCGTGTATTCTAGGCTTAATCACGCTTCACAGCACTTCTTGGTATTTCGTTTACTTTTTATCAAGTGTCGGATTTTTGCTGTAACAAAGATGTATATATTTATTATTTGTAGTCAGGCTTTCCAGGTTAAAGCTCAATAGATATCAATTTATAATTCCGGAGCATGTATATGTAAATAATAGAAAATTAGTTTCCATCCAGTAATCATGTTTTTATTTAAACAGGTGAAATTATTTACGGTCCGTTTCATCATCACTTAGACAAACGAAATACAAAGTTATATATCTTTGATTTTCAATTAGTGTGACAGAAGGAAATGTCAAAACCGTGTCAAAAAACTCAACAAAAAATAAAAAAGTAACACCCAAATAATTAAAGCATCTATATATCCAGGTCCATTTAATACTGACAGAGTTATGATTTTTTTCTAAAGATATTCTAAAATAGAGCATACAAATAGTCGGAGTCTGAATGGAAAGTTAATGAAAACATGTGATTTGTGTTCCATAAGAAATAAAACAAAAAATAATATTTCGTATGACCATGTATGGCCTTTATAAAATATTACCTTATTTCTGGAGTGCTATGAATATTGGTCAGGCTTTTTTCTATTGTGTTGCGCCGTGGTATAGTATTCCCCGGATGGGAAGTTCTCGGAAAGTTGTGAATGAATAAAAATTGTTTTGGATACCAATCCCGTTAATTTTCAGACACACAACTTATATATTAAAATTCATCTCCGAGACGGGGAAACACTTCTCATGTCCTTATAAGCGCAAGACAGTTTTTCAACATTAAATAACGCGTAAAGGTATCATTATCTATCCATCAGCCGCTGACAGTTCGGACCATCTTAATTATATAGTCCGTCGCCACCAGGCACAATTATCTCGCCTACAAAGTTGGAAGAGAGATTGAGAAATATATATATAGAGAGAGAGAAAGAGAGAGAGAAAAAGAAAAGAGTAGGAGAGAGAGAGAGAGGTGGTGAGACGGAGAAGTGTGTAGATATTTAATAAGTTCAGCTATGTCTACCAAAAAGACCGTAATTGAATGCAGCCAGTCAGGCTGGAACTCACTTCCACCCGCCCGAGCCTAACCCTAATAATCATTGCTGCACGGCGAAAGCAGTTCGTCCAAAAAGTAAGCACTTATATTATTTATGCTCGTCTAGTTTTTCTAACAGTTTTTATCTTAAATAGAAACTAAGTAACAATACTCTTAATAGTTTGAAATTGTTCTCAGTGTTCTCCCCCTCCCTTTCTCTTTATTTCGATATATATATATATATATATATATATATATATATATATATATATATATATGTATATATATATGTGTGTGTGTATGTGTGTGTGTGTGTGGTGTGTGTGTGTGTCGGAGTATGTTGACAAGAAATCAACAAAGTGCTCGATCGTAAACATTCGAGAGCTAAAATAATAAAAATAATAATTAGAAACCATACATTACAGATTCCAGAAAGGTTCCATAGTTTCATTGATGCGATTAGGCTTTTATTGTTCAGAAAATGGCATTACGCTCTATTTTAAATCACCAGCGTCTAAAAAAAGACATTTATAATTTTAGTTGGTTCCTGAATATTATAGCGGCACGCACAAAAATGTTTTTGGTTATTTTGGGACACCTCGTGCTACACGTTGTCGGGATGTTCACCGACACACCCTATCCACTATACGACGTCATCAAAGTTTTACTTACAGGAAATTATTCAGTTTCTAGTTTCACTTTTGAAATAAAAATGTAATTCTCACAATTAAAGTTCATAATTTTTTCAAAATTAAATCAAAATAGAAACGCTAAAACAAAAACATATTCGTCGATATTTAGAGAATTTTAATATCATTTTCTAAGATAGGGAAATAAAATCTTATTGAGACAAACTAAAACTGTAAAAGTAACTTTTTAATAAAAATAGATTAACTATAAATGAATAAGGGAAATTATTAGAAAACCATCCTATAGATGGTTTTCTAATAATGGTATATTTCAAATCCATACATTTTATATGAAA
Organism: Sepiola atlantica; assembly: GCA_963556195.1. Lineage (NCBI taxonomy): Eukaryota > Metazoa > Mollusca > Cephalopoda > Sepiida > Sepiolidae > Sepiola > Sepiola atlantica. The sequence continues at coordinate 104,499,820 of OY744516.1, read as the reverse complement.
GAAAAATACTACATAAAATTAATAAAATGAAATTATATAGCGGTTATGATCTTCCATACATAGTTTTCTGTCGGTAAACTAAGTGTTTGTATTCTGATCGCTCGGACATTTTTTTGATCGCACGGACATCTTTTGTATAATTATTAAATCTTTAGTAAAATATACGCAATTTTTTTAATTCAGTGTCTTAAGATCTTTGAAATAGTTCCAGAAAAGTGATATTCATATTTAAAAAACAAAACAAAAAAGATTCCTTGAAATTTTAATATTTACTGAATTTCGGTGTTTTTTTTTAGCCATAGTGAGAACATTTTTCATTCTAAAAGTTTTATGACACGTACAAATAGTTTGTTTTTTTAGATTAAATTGTTGCTTTTACCTTTCGAACATAATCAAATTTAATCTTAAACAATTAAATTAATATAATGAAAATGAGTTTTTAATTAATTGAATTATGATATATGTATTCATTCTGAAATAATTATAAATTATTTGAACTTATTTGAAACTCAGAAATTGTACGTTATTCTTGTTATTCTGAAAATCACTTTTTCTGAATTTAAAAATATTTGAATTTAAAATATTCAGTATATGTTAATCTTATTATTCATTAATCAAAAATAAAAATTCTGACAATTTTGAAAACTTTGAAAATCATTTAATTTGAATTAGAATATTGAATTAGTATTTTAAAAAGGAAAACCCTGAAATTTTTAAATATAACTAATAAGTATAATTATATTTTATTATTTAAAAATAGGATATTTAAATAGAAGAAATATTATTATTTTTGATAATTTTTAACTTATAATTTAATTTCTACTAATTAAAAAGAAAAAAGAATTAATTTTATTTGAAAAGAGAACAAAAGAACCACAAAACGAATAATTAAATAATAGTAAGAAAATGTGGGGGATTTTAGAGGGTTAAGAATGGGGGTTATAAGTTCTTAAGAAATCCCATTATTTATTTAGATTGTTAACTTATTTTTAATAACTTTACTTATGTAAGTAAAACTATAAGTTAATTAATAGAATATTGCCATTTGTGATTTTTTTCTCTGTCGGCAGTGCTGAATCATGTAGTGTCCAGAAAAGACTGATGTCTTTTTCTATTATATTCTAAAATATTTTGTTCATGAATTATATAAGTAAAGCTATTTTTATTGCTTTTCCATTTATTATTTCCAAATAACTTCATTTTAAAACTTAATCTCTAAATGTGTTATTAAAGTATAGTCAATTGTTGTTTTGTCGCTGTGGACAGTACTGAATTATGTAGTAAGGCTATACAGAATAGGAAATGTTTTAAGTGACTATAGTCTTAGTACGTACTTTTACTTTCGATAAACTAAATAAAATTGAAGCTATTTTAATCGCAAGCTTCAGTAAGAAATTTATTATAACTTCCTTTGTAAAATTTACATTTTTAATCATTGGGGTATAGTCATTTGGGCAAATTTATTGACAGCACAAAATCATGTAGTAGGGCTGTCCAGAAAAGGCAAATGTTTCATTTGATATATTCTATTAACAATTTTTATTGTTTTCAAAATATACACGTGAAGTTATTATTGTTGTTTCTTTCTTGTGTAAAGTTGTATTCAAATGTATTACACACAATTGTTGTGACTTTCTCGCTATAAGCAGTACTGAATCATGTAGTAAGGCCGTTTAAAAAAGGTAAATGAGTTTAATAATTATACTAAATAAACAAACTTTTAGTAATAAAGTAAGTTATAATTTCTTATTATTGTTTTATGCAGGTAACGGATGGAAGTTTAAATTATTTTTTTCAGTGGATAAGAATTAATAAATCGAAGACTAGTTCACTAATGAATTTGATTGTTTCATTATTGTGATGTCATAATAATTATTGGTTCAACTCAATTAGCAATTGTCACTAATATTTCCACCGACGCAAAGTATAGGTGACTCAAGTTAAACCAGGTCTCTAATGCTTCCGGGTCTTGTTATTTGTTCCTTTTTTAAATTCTAATGAAAAATACATTGTACATTATTAAACTGCAATGCCTAAAAAAGTGGACTAGACTGAAAAATGCAAACGCATGTGTATTAATGTTGAGAATATGAACTTGGAAAAGTAAAGGAATTGAGATTTGCAGAATTAAATATAGAGTAAAATTAGCAATTAAAAGAGAATAATAAACAATAATAAATTAAGAGATTAATTAAACAAAGTTAAATTTGCTTAAAGCATCATTGAAAATGTGAAGAATCTATGAGCGATTGCTCTTTACCACATTACCTCGAGTGGAGTATATTCTGTGGCTAAGTCGTCTCAGCTATGGAATATGCCTATATTTAACAATGTATCCACACTGCACAGGTCAGAAAATTATATTTTTTGTGTTACATGCAAAGCACATGTTTTTCTTATTTTAATAAGAAAAATTAAACAAAACTTTGACATAATTGACTTACATTCAACTGTGTCTAATTGTCAGCATCATTTTGTTAAAACTTCTATTTATAAACTTTTCCTATTTTTTTTGCATTACTTTCAAGTGACAAATAGATTTCTTTTGAATTTCAAAATTTACAAAAAAGTTCCATCTTTATTTCAAAAAGAAATTTAAAAAAATAGTTATAAAGGGATCACATGATGAAAGTTTAGTTATTAAGTCACTACATGTTTGAGTCACTAAATCAAGTCACACATCAGTTAGCCTAACCTGTTAATTTCCCTAATTCGTCACTTTTTCTGTTTACTTGAAGTCACTATTTAGACTAAATCTACTGTATAATTAAGGAAACACTATTTACGGTGATTTATGTGATTCTGGTCTTAATCAAAATACCAATATCCAAGAAGGAGCTAAGAAATATCATTGCATATGCCTGCCATTTTAGTAACCTTGTGATTAAGTGTGATTAAGTGTGCATTTAATACTTCAAATCTCGATTCCGGCCTCAATATTTTAAGAGTTAATTCCATTTGTCTTGTACTTTTCCAGGTTTATATTAAAGTATATTAATACACATGCGTCTGCATTTTTTCTAGTATATATATATATATATATATATATATATATATATATATATATATATATATATATATATATATATGTGTGTGTGTGTGTGTGTATTTTTACTGTTTTTAAGCCATGTCAACTATATAAATGTCAATCATATATATTTATACGGATTCATGGTACAGCAGATATATAAGATTAGCTCGAAAGGTAAAATATTTATCAATGAAAGAGCTGTTGAAAAAACAGAATAATATCTCTTAAAGGATGTTGTCTTACTCTCTTCAGCAGAGAAACATTGGAACTGATAAGAATAACAACCAAATAAACGTCGAATAAAGAAAATGCGTGGACATTTATATGTTGGAGATTTACTAGAGAGGCTAGTAGAAGACGGAAAACTAGAGATAAATTTCTCAACTATAAAACATATGTGCATATAGGTTTATTTAACATAATATTTAGTAATAATTAAATGTGTGTGTGTGTGTGTGTATGTATATATACGGATAATTGAGAGATTAAATAGATAACAATTGCATAGTTTACAAGTTTATCAACTCATGAAGTGTTCAAACAAGAGATACAAATAAAAACGATTTTTAAGGCATGTCATCTCAATTGTGATTGGTCAATTGTTATTGACACCTGAAGATAATTCAACGAGGAATCGGAAACGTTCGTGAAACATATAGAGCATTTATTGATTTTTGTTTACTTTAATACAAAAAGGACCATCAGAAAAATAAAAAAAGAATTCTGTTATCTTTAACAATGTTGGAATATATGTATATATATATATATATATATATATATATATATATATATATATATATATATATATATAGATTTTTCACTTATAAAATAGATCATTCAGTGAAGACCGGGGTTGTTCCAATAAAAACAAGCCCGATGATACTCGATTACAGAGTACAGAGCATTTATATGCGATTTTATGAAGGCTTACCAAAGCATTCCTTTCAGGACACCAATGATCACCATCGGTCTACATCTGGCAGCCATTTTGTTTTGTAGTATTCCCTACACAGTCGGAGAAAAGAAAAACAATTTCTTCTGGTTTAATTATTTTTGACAAAAGGAAGTCTTTTCTCGAAATATCAAATAGTGATTTTTAATTACCCGGACATCACACGAACAGCTAAAAACACTCTTGCTGTTATGTAAGATTTTAGAAAAAAAGGAAAAATAAATAGTAAGTCATATTTCGTACTTCATTTATTGTTATTGTTTTTGTTCCTTACAACTTGAATCTTACCCGGAACTTGCATTGCCCACAGCCTTTCAAAAACTAACTACTACTATACCCAGCAATGCTTCAAGCAAACTACCATTCTCTACTATCATATTAAATTTTTTTTTTCAATAATTCAACGAGGTTTCCATTTTGTTTTTCGAGGAGTTAATTTATTTAACTTAGAAATAATATTGAGCTGTTATTATTGATCACGATGACCTTACAAACGGGGAAACCAAATGTTGTCTTCTTTCTAATGGAGAGATTCGCGTGGGAACAACTTGCGAGTAGCTAGCAGAATACTCATTCAGAAATTTCAAAGTTATCGTTTGCACGGCGCTTCTAAGCTGTAGTAAAATTTAAATCTCATTTCGTCTCAGTGCGTTCCACTACAGATCGGACATAAAAAATCGTATCTCTATCACAAGAAGATCGATCTTCGGCCAAGCTGTAAGACTTCGACTATAAAAAAAGAACACAAAAAAGGAAAATATTGTCTGTACCATAAATAAGGATTTTAAAACCGACAATTTTGATTTTAAAAAAATGATTTAATAAATATGTCATTTGTTTAACAAAATCTCGCGTTATGTTAACTGATTCTGAAATTTCAAGGTTATCGTTTCGATGGCGCTTCTAAGATGTAGTAAAATTAAAATCTTATATATATATATATATATATATATAAGGAGATGTAGTTTGCTTGTATATATATATATATATATATATATATATATATATATATATATATATATATATATGTGTGTGTGTATATGGAGAAAAGCTTGCATTCAATTGACCAATAATTTATTCATTTTACTTATAATCTTTTTTCTAAACAAAGTCTTCGGTACATTTTTATAACCGTTTCGCCCACAGAATAACATACGCCATTAGTATGTCTATTCCGGATCTTAAATTTATGGACTCATCAGAAACAGAAAGTTTCTCCTTCACAAAAATGCATAGCAAGGCAGCAAAGAAAAATCATCAAAAACAAACAACTCTGCCACTTTCAATATATGCACGTTTCTCAAAACAATTTTTATTAGTATAATTAAATTTAAGTAAAGATATAGAATGTAAATGAGTTTCCTCATCATTATATTTCAAAATGTATTAATTTTCAAATACTGGTAACTTTTATTGACATACGATAGATCCTCAAAGAACAATTCCGAGTTAGGAAAGAATATCGAATAAATCATATATTTCAACGGATTTATTTCCAACAATATATGTCAAAAAAGTAGATCAAACGAACATTTATTACCCTCCACTTCTTTACAGAATCAGTTTTTCTTGTTTTTCTTCTTTGTTCACTTGATATGTTTTATAAGCTTCAACAGAAAATATACTAACGGTCCGTTTAAAATATTATTTCGAATTTGATCATTTGATATTTTCAGTTTTTAATCCTGCTTCCTTACTTTTTTCCTTCTTTAATATAAACAATTGAAAAACAGACATGTTTATTATCCCGATGAGATCGTAGCTTATTACAGCTAATAATGGAAACATTTCCATGGATGTGTAGATACCGTTCCAGACGATATCTCACCCCTGACGTAATCGTCTATTTGTATAAGAACCAAATACATCCTAAGATGGAGCACAGTTGCCAAATCTTAGGAGGTGCCTCTCAGAGCATCCTTTCTTGCCTCGACAAAGTACAAAACCGACTTTGAAATCTAGTGGGCGAAGTTTTCTTCTCTTCTCTACTACCACCTTCTCACAAAAGAGACATGGCAGATTCTCGGCTGAGCTCAAACTTATTGTTCCTCCAGTAAAACATTCACAACTAAAACTTGTCTAGCTATAACCACCGTCAATAATTTCTCTTTCGCTCTCTCCGTGCCTAAAGCTTAACTAAACTTCCATGAGCAAAGTTTCTTTTTTATAACTACCCGTCTGTGGAAAACAATACCGCAATACTACTTTTCAGCTGACTATAACATTGTCGTTTTTAAGTCCGGTGTAAACAAATCCTTGTTTAGCTGTTCTCCTAAATAATAAAATTCTGCCAAACTCCCACCACCATTACTGATAATCACGCACCACGGTGTTGTCTCACCGTGTACTTGACACTCATTAGCCCTGATTCTCGAGTGACCTTTTGGCCTATATAAGTGGTGATTTTTCAGTAAAAAACAGTGATTGGATGTGAATATATTAACACATTGTTAAAAAGGAATTTTCTACATAAGGCTATAGTAAGTAAAATTCATAAATGTTATTAGATGTTAAAGATAAGAATTAGGGCTTTGTATAATTTGTTCTTGAGGATCTATGACAGCTTCCGTTTTCAAAGTCGGATTCTTTTATACTTTACAGTAGCCACCAGCTTTTATTAGCTCTGCACATTTCTTAGAATATTCCGCTCTAGTCATTAGCACTGTAGCATTGCATTTGTATTAGACCTGTGCAATATTTCACACCTGTCTATCTGTAATGGACTGCGCCAATGGCGAATTGTGTGTTACGACAATAGCGAAGATCAACATGTCTCAGTAGAACCACATCAAGAAGATACTGAATTAGTTGTGTCACGTCTCAGAAACAGCCACAGACGGTTGAAGCCACCTCGTAGTTGCTGCATGTGTAATGATAAACAGAGGGAGGAATGTAATAGACTGAGCTACCCCCCCCCCCCGATATCAACGACAAAAATAGCCTCTGCTGTGCATGACATTTGCATAGCGTCCAGGTGAATTGATAAAACGAAAGGATTTGAGAAATAACAGAGTGGCGGCAAGAACGACGGTTGATTATTAAACGATTGTCCCGGATTTTTCGGTTTGTTTTGTACGTTCCTTTCCAATACTATCAAATTCAAATGGTTTTTCTTTTTAATTAGTTTCTCAGTTGTTGAATACTGCTTCTTGACTCACGATAATTTGTGATAAATAACCGTTTACATTTCATTGTAAAATACTTACCGAGGTCACTGCTGTTAAATTGATTCCACTTTCAGAACGGTAGTTTCAAGGTGACTGTGTAACACCCATATCTGTTGGTTGGTAGAGAAAGTTACAATCTGATCTTAATAGAGATTTAGTATCTGTCTGAAGTCGAAGCTATACTATTACTTCTAGCAATAGTATTGATTTGGTTTCTGTTTGTCCGAGGCCGGGCCTATACTATTACTTCTATTAATAATAGAGATTCGGTATCTGTCTTTCTGAAGCTAAATCTATACTATTTTTCTATTAATAATGACGATTTAATATCTGTCTTTTGGATGCTTAAACTACACTATTACTTCTGTTAATAACAGAGAGTTGGTATTTGTCCGGGTGAAGCCGAAAATATACTATTACTTCTATTAATAATTGAGATTTGTTATCAGTGTGTGTGAAGCTGAAACAATAATATTACTTCTATTAATAATTGAAAGTTGGTATCTGTCTGCCTGAAAACAAAATTATATTATATTTCTTAATTTGTATTCACAATTCAGTTTACTATACTATAACAGACTAATGCACTATCTTACAATGTTCAAGTAAGGTTAGGCAGGTGGTGTAGTTTCTGTTATGTTGTCATAATACAATCCCCCTCGGCATAACCTAAAATATGTTTGATCGTCATGATACCTCCTTGGAGGAAGAATAGTGAAGTATCAGTTTAGTAGTCATGATACCATCCTCTCAGCCATTATTTTCTTCTTTTTTGGACGGGATAGTGTAGTATCTTTTCCGTTGTCTTGGTACCATCCTCTCAGGAAACATCTCCCCTCTTTGGTGGATAGTGTAGTATATGTTATGAGACCATGCTCCTAAGCATTACCTCATCGTTTTGGAGATAGCCTAGCATATGTTCGTTTGTCAAGATGCTATCTTCTCAAGGATTATTCTTAGATAGTGGGAGAGGCAGACAGTGGGAGGACGCCCTGGAAGGTAGTACCTGTAGCAGCTGAAATAGGAAATGACATTACGTACGTTAGAGGTTGTTTATGTTTCTTGTTTATTAACACCAAGAAAGAACACATTTTATTTATTTATTAATATTTTTGTATTAATATGTGTGACAATACGGATTTATTTTGGATCATATCTTAGCACAAACATCTGTACATATCTGATGTTAGCAGATATTTCAAGAGATACTTACACCTATCGTCTTAGAATACATAAGTGTGACAACTTGGCTATAATTTTACGATTGCTTGAAGAGGTTACAACATCTAACCTCCTGGAACTGACATCGTTGATTTCTTATTGATATTACTGTCTTTTACCAGGGCTTCAAAGATAGCACAAGTTAACTAGAAATGAAACAAATAAAATCTAAACGATTTTTTTAAAATTTATATTACAAGATAATAATGATAATAAACAGAACTTATCGCTGGTCCGGAAATCTACCGAAAACAAACGTAAAAAGTGAAATAGACTGTATAAAGCGATCAATTAATCGTAGAACGTCTATTCATCGGACGAGTATAACCTCACCCTTGATTTTCCTTCTGCAAATCCCGGGACAACAAGGTTACGGCTGCGGTTTACGACAGCGTTAAATCTGCAGTTTTCGGTAGCGTCGTAATAAGAAAAACATGTTCGTGGCAGAATATAAATGTGTTAGAAAGATCCATACATCTTAGTAGAATGAAGATATTGCGATCGTCTGCACATTCACGACTGAAATTTAGTAGACAAGTTTATTCTGTATCGAAATACAGTAGGGATTCTAAATTTTATTAACGATTCCATGAATGGCAGTGTTGCGGGTCACCCTATAGCTCTTATATCTACATATTTCAACACTGTGAATTCTCAAACATCAATACATATCTGATGTTACCAGGGCTTTCAAGAGATACTTGCCCCTATCTTCTCAGAGCAGATATGTTTGACTACTGATAACATTTATCGATGTAATATTTGCTGCAGCATCTCTATCATGGAAACAGGCCAGTCCCGCAGATACCTGCGGGGCTGTCCTGTTACCATTGCTAAATTCTGAATTTATCACAGTCAAACTTTTCTTTTGAGTCCAATTTTCACAAGAGGCAGATTTTCCCGAAATATCAAATGATATCTAATCATTATCCGGACATCACACACAGCTTACACCATTGTTGCTGTTTATGTGAGATTGAAAATAAAATAAATAGATGTTTGTAAGTCTCATCTTTCGATTGTTTATTTTAGTTCTTTCCGGGCTACTCATCAATCCGGCTCTTTGAATTGCCTTCAACCGTCTTAATATATATATATATATATATATATATATATATATATATATATATATATATATATATATATATATATAAATTCTTAGGGTATAATTAATTGTCTTCCCAAATAACTCTCTCTCTCTCTCTCTCTCTCTCTCTCTCTCTCTCTATATATATATATATATATATATATATATCATTTTATCGGAGCTTTCAAGAGATATCAACATACAATTTCTTAAAACATAAAAGATCGACTACTCAGACACTCATACGTCTATATTTTTACAAGTGTTTCAGCATGTATCGACATCTATTTTTTAACTATTCTAAATGTATTATCCATTTATACTAGTTCTTCGTCTCGCTTACATGTTAGTACGTCTTTATTACCATGTCGATGATCTATATAATGTATAAATGATCTTAAAAAACTCATTTATGTACTATCGGATGTATGTCACATATTTCTACAGGTTGGTCCCCTTTCGTATACCATAGCCGAAGTCCCTGGAAAGGGTCCAACATCAGGATCTCACATTTCTACCTCGTTGTTATCGTCTCTTGTTATACTATTTAACATAGTTCACCCCAAACAAGGCAGGCCGCCACTGTAGACGTAAGGGGCTACTGAGAAAAAGAATGAAAGTTTTTTTTTGGGGGGGGGGCAACCTAACTTATGAGCTGCGCAGCGAGATGTCTGTTTACATATTCTCGTATGTATTTACTAACTGATTCTTTCTCCGACTATACCCTTAAACGTTTACCAGATCTGAATATGTATTATCTAATGTATCTAATCTTCATTTGCCTGTAAAAATTGCATAAATAATTGATACACTAAGTATATCTGCCTTGTTAACAAACCCTATAAAATTAGCGTACTTTGTAAATGTGTCTATATTGGTAGCAGAGACTACATTGTGCTATCTACAACATGTAAAATTGTTGTTTTTCTATGTATTTCTCTTCTGATTTTACCGATTTTTAAAAATGTACGTACACCTATATCATTGAATCTCAATTTGTTGTCTTCTTAAAAATCTGTACATATAAGCAGTCCTCGTAAATAATCACACTTTGCCAAACTCTCACCACCATTATCGATCATCACGGTGTTGTCTCAGCGTCCACCTGCCACCTATTAACCCTTATCCTCGAATTGCCTTTTAGCCTGGACAAGTGGTGACACTTTAGTTAAACAAAAAAATTAAATTATTTTACAAGGTTCAAAAGATCCTTACATATATCGTTATCTTAAAACACAAATGTTTCACAGAGCAGGAATTGATACCTCTATAATCTTACCAATACTTGAAAGGTTACCAACATCTACCTTTTGTGAGCTGACATTGTTGGTTTAACATTTATACTTTATTCGTGCTTCAAGCCATACGTACATTCTTATTACCAATGTATTTGCTTCTCAAACATATCTGAGTAAACCAGACATTTTAAGAGATGTTACATCTATATTCTTAGAACACATACGTCTGAATAATAATTCTAAATATTAAGTGAGTATACTTTTGTTACTTTAGGATAACAATAAATAAGTTTCAGTCGAAGTAAGATTAGTGAACTCGGATTACAGTTAGACCCTCTGTGTGCCAGAATCGAACGTGACGTCACATAGCTAAAAGAAGAGTGGGGTGAAAGAGGACCAGACAGTCGGTTAGAAGTGTTAGCGCGAACCGCACGGGGAGCGAATGACTTCAGATCGACGATAAACTAAGGGACCAAACGGCCTAAAATATCGGTAGCTCAGAATGCCCTCTTCACAGCTGGTAAAGAGAAGGCAACGCTAGCATCTCAATAAAAGGCCTTTTAAATTCGGTGATTTCTTCCGTGCTGGTGTCAATCGTTAATTTCAGGTGCCCCGATAACGAGAGGCGTGGAATGTACGTCTATATTTTACGAGTGTTTGAAGAGGTACCGACCTTAGGAACTAAAAAACACTACATCAAGGTAAAAAATCAGCAAACGATAACTGTTAGATGGATAGATTCCGACCCAGAAATCTGCAATTCTTTCCCCTTTGTCAGAAACATCGCTCATGGAATGTGACTAAATGACAAAATTAGGGTAGCAATAGTTACGTACTACTGAAGGTGAACCCAAAGTCCACTTTCTACTCTTTAAACCAGTATCCAAGTAATAGAAAAACTATATACTTGTAGCTCACACTGATGGCTTCCCAAAGTTAGTTTACATCTTCTCACAAACTTATAAATTATAAGTGAGGGGGGACCCAATCTACTACATCTCTTTCGTAACATCCTGAGTACCTGCACATTGATAATGCAATTACTGGTGCTTTGTAATAAATAGTAATTATAGCCTGGATAGTAATGCCTGTGACAGGAGTTATATTTCGCCTAATCGATATGATAATGTGATTAATATGAGCGGTAGTGATGGGGAGGGTCACGACAGTAATCGATATGTTAATATGGTTAGTGCAAATTCTGTTGCCGTTTGCCCGACTAATAGTATTGGCTTGCAGACTTAAAAGTTTTTGGCGTAATTAATGGCCTAGTTTAATTATGATATCAACTACGCGAAGATAAGTATGAAACAAGGACAGATGTGTGAGGGGCGTTTGAGGGGAATATTTTACAGCAATATAAATGATCTCTTATTAAAATTACACAAACTACAAAGGTCAATCTACGATGTGTCTTTCTTGACCAGATCTCTAAACAAAAACTGCTATCTTCTTTGTTAATAATTTAAATTCTAGCATCGTATTTTCTAAAAACTATATTACTAGGACTTGTAAAAATATAGAATAGAATTCCTGTATATTACAAAGCCACTATTCGGACATACATGGAGCATTGTTGCCACATCTGAGCTGGTGCATCTACCCCTAGTCTTCCCCTCTTAGGCAGTGTCAAAAAAGAGTGTGTAATATCATAGGTCCCGCACTGTAAACAAAGCTCCAACCCATTGCCCCATCATCGCAATGTTGCATCCCTGTGCTTGTTTTACAAGTACTTTAATGGAAGCTGCTCTGACGAAATACTTATGCTTGTACTCCCTCGGCGTAAAATCCCCGACTAACCTGACAAGCAGCGAAATCCCCCCCCCTTTACTATAGAGGTCCACAGATGTCGGAAAGCTTTCTACTCTAATACTTTCTTCCCTCGAACTGTCAGACTTTGGAATTTCCTCACAGTTTTCTGCTTCCCTGATTGTACTAACATGCAGACATTTAAATGTAATGCGAACAGACATCTCGCTGTTCAACTTCCTACATAGTGCCCCTGTAGACATGCCCCATTATAGTAGTGCATTACGTCGTAGTGGCAATGCACCCTTTTTGGGTGAATGATAGTGAAAATGAAGAGGGTTTTTGTTCGCAATGTATTCACAACCAAAAGCCAGTCATGATAAGGGTTAATTGGAAAAAATGATTGTCAGCTGAAGTTGATCAATGCAATGCACTAAGCTTGATTAATTATGAGACGGTTCGCGACTAACGCTACTTGACATTGGATTTTAAGACGACTATGTTGTAGTCTGCAGGGAAGCAATCGTACGTAATGTGTTCCACATATAATCTTTATTTGTACGCTGACGATTTTGTAGCTATCTAAAAATCATGAAACTGAATACTGAATTAACAATTTAAATCGAAGAATTCTACCTAAAGTTCTTAGAGACATTGTTAATATGTTTCATTCCAAATACAATGTTTTATGCAGGATGGGGATACACAGTGCACAACTAATCAATTACAAATGCTTCAATACAAATGTTTTAAGGTTGTGTAATATCTATGAGAACGAAAATATATGGTCACCACGGTCACCAGATCTCACACTCCTGAATATTTCCCTGTAGGGATATTCCAAAGATAACGTGTTCAATATGCATACCAAAAGTTTAGAGGCGTAAATGGAAGCAATTGCTGATGTTGGAAAGTAAATCTCAAGAACTTGCAATGACAGGAAATTCACGTCTGAACAAAAATGGTTCTCATATCGAACATATCATTTAAAGCATATATGCGAGCGTACTTGTTTTACACTGTATATATTTATTTGGTTACTAGTAGGGAGACCCGCTGTTGTCCGAAATTGAATATAGAACAAACTCGGTCCATAACACCATACTCGGTCCATAACACATCATTTTTTTTTTACGTTTTATGATATTAAATATTTTGCCTTCAGACCGAAAATGATATTCAGCATTATTTGAGTGAGAATGGGTGTAAATTCATAGTATTCACTCCTCCCCATCACGGCACACCCTGCGTTTCTCGGGAATCAATGTGAATCCAGCTGAAAGCTATCAACCCATTATTAACTTTTAAATACTTATTTATTGATAAAATAAAATATAGTAGACGGTCGTATTTCCTTTTTATGGATATAATGCCCCCACGATAATGTTGTACACAATTTGTGAACGCCGATCTAATTTTCTATACTTGGGGTGAAATAAGTACTTCATTTCCTGCTGATTTTTATAGATTTGCCACCCTACAAAACTAGGAACAGCCTATAATTTTCAAGTTATGTTGAACATGTATTTGTTCTTTTATTGAAAAATATAAATACTTCCCGAACGCGTAACCCATAGCGGGCTGGTTCACTATAATTAAAACAAATACTAATGAGTGGTCGCTTATCAAAGCCTGTCGCCCACACGAGGATTAGAGTAAGAACAATTGTCAATTTGTCGATCAACACCACTATGAGAGGATTGAAATCTATGGATGGAAATAACAGAATCTGATTATCCAATAGGACGGCTCGACAAGTATTTGACAACATTGGATTTGTATACGTTCATAATGTAGTCAGTTAGGAAGCAGCCTTGTTGGATTTGTTCCAATTTCACAAAATGTTGCCGTAAATCGAACACGCGGCGTAAGTCCTTCTTTGCAAAATCGCATCTCACATTAAGTTAAATAATAGAAATATTTTGTTTGTAGAATTTAGATATATGTAATATATTTTAATTCAATTAATAAAATCATCGTTTTATTTTATTATTTATTATTAGTACTATTATTATTATTTTACTATTTTATTATTTGTTAATTAAATCAGTCTACTCCCGATCTTTGCTAAAATCTTTGAATCCTTAATCAATCTAGCGATAGACAGTCACCTAGTTAATGCTAAACTTCTTTCTGATCGTCAGTATGGATATCTACTGCGGATATTCTAATGGTAATTTCTGAAGCTAGAGCAGTAGCGCTTGATATATCCAAGGCAATTGACAGAGTCTGGCACAAAGGGCTTCTCTTAAAACTTCACTCATATGATATTACTGGACAAATATTTTATATAATAAGATCCTTTCTAACCAAAACAAAGATCCGGGTTGTCCTCGATGGCCATTCATCAAAGCAACACGTCTTAAATGCTGGTGTACCCTAGGGATCTATTCTTCGACTTTTATTGTTCCTGATTTTCATATATTTGCTGACAACACAACGCTCTACCCTCATCATGTGGGAAAAACTGACACGATTATATCCGAGGGAATGGCTGACTCCTTAGAAAATGACCTCCAGGCTGTAGTGGATTAGGGCCGTAAATGGTTGGTAACTTGTTGGTAAATGCCGCAAAGACACACTCCTTGCCTTCGATAACTACAATAAACCTCGTCAACCATCTATTGCCATGCCAAATAACACTTTACCTAAGAGTTCAACATTCAAACTACTCGGCCTTACATTCACAGGTAACATTACTTGGAACAAATACATTGAAAACATTGCCAGGGCTGCTGCAAAGAAAGTGGGTTCTCTCTACCGTGCTAGTAAACTGCTCACATCTGACATTATCCTGTATCTCTACAAAGCTACCATCCGCACATGCATGGAGTATTGTTGCCACATCTGGACTGGTGCATCATCCACTAGTCTCTCCCTCTTAGACAACAGTACAAAACGTAGTTGGGTCAGACGGATCACCAGCATTTTTAAAGATAGGGACAACAGCGGACTCCTTCCAACAAGAAGCGAAACAGGACTGAGACAAACAGAAATTGAATAATTTAGACGATAGAAGAAAGTTGAGGAGTACAAGGCTCAAGTACAACAACAGGAATTAAAACAGGACCAGAAGCCTTTGCCTGGTCGAGATCAGAAAGAACCCTAGCATCCATCTTTGAAGTGATAATAAAACAATCAAGTGACTGATCAGATTGCAAATGATAACCAGGAAGTACAGCACCAGCATTATGAAGAAACGAATTGTCAGCAAAAATACGAGCAAATAGATCAGCCTTTTCCTTAGAAGATGAAATTATCTGAAGCTCATTAAAAAATACAGGAATAGCAGACTTGCCACTATTAATAACCCTATTGTAGATACTCCAAGAAAAAACGAGAGCTAACCCTTTGATATTAGATAGAGTTACGAATCGTTTGAGACATAAGGAAGGAACTCCGAGTAATTGAGCACGATAAGTATTCCACTAAAATGGTTTGTCAAGACGTTCTATAGGTTGTATATTTTCTTGCATTCTCTTATGCATCCCGAATAAGAAAGTGTTTGGAAGAAAGTGGATATCAAGTCAGTATTCACTTTCCTCCCCACTACGGCAATGCCACAATGTCGTTTTTTAGTGCATACATCCAGCACACTAAAAATAGACACGCTGGATTTGTCAAAAATAAAAATTGCCCAAGGCAAGAAAGTTTGATCCTAGACCGAAGGCCAATCCCATTGTGAACTGTAGATTATATATAGTAAATTTCTTATGGTTTCAAACTCTTGCACCACCCTGTATAAAGACACTTCTAACGACTGAGTAATGTCCGGTGCCTCTGCTAGTACGTTCTTAAGTTCTCTTTCTCTCAGCTATCTCCTGTGTTTCAAATATATCCTTACAACTACATCTCTAAAACCTTTCCATCGAACAATTTTCTTAGGTTTTCGTTTCCGGATACAAAGCACGTTTCTTCGTTGAATAATAATTTGTTCCATGCGTTTATTTCTCGAAAACTAAACGGATAAACTCTTTATTTGTTTGTGATTAGCGCACGTTATACAGAGAGATAAAATTACCGCCAATTATGTTAATAACTTCCAGGTAGAATACATTATCTTTAACGCAGAACCGCGTCTAATTTGTGCGGGTTTAATCTGCTTTTGTCGATCATATTCTTCTTTGAAATAACATTTCCATCTGTCTCTTCTTCCACTCTCTCTCTATATATTATCTTCCTGGGTATAATTGTAAAGTGCATCCGATGGCGAGAACCCCGAATTTGGTAGTTTTATGAAATACCATTACTCCCAAGACCACTGACTTCGAGTGGCAATACCTGTGTGATCGCTATACATGTTTTTATAATGATGACAGAGAAAGGGGTATACGTTTTAATCATAATTAAAGTCCGGCTAAGATATGATAACCATCTGACTAATATTATTTAACTCTTTGCCAGAAGGTTAGACTTAAAGTCAGGTGTGGTCTTGAGAAGCCAGCGCATTGTTACATATGAAAAATACCCGAGCAGCCTCGTCGGCATTTCTTGGTAAGAGCGCCTCAGGCGATTTGAAATAAACCAACTCTTTCAAAAAGAGAAGGTAAATCCCGAGAGGGTGAACTTAAAATGGCTGAACAGAACAGCAGTCCAACAGTAACAAAGCCACGGTTAGACTGTTTTTTTATATATATACAAACGAGTAACGGCTTAGCAAGACTCAAAGGCCACTCGAGGTTAAGGGTTAACAAAAAACAGCTGGCCGGTTTCGCCCTCTCTTGACAAAGGCTGTACACAGGGATCTAAAAAGGGAGAAGAAGGAATAGGGGAAAACAACTGTATATATTTAACATAAAACTTGAATAATAACATTTAAAATAATACATGAACGAGAAAGCTCGTCTTCCCTTCATGCTTGCGATAATAACATTTCGTACTACCCCCACAAATCATGAAATATCTTAAGAGTAGTCTTTGTTTTTATATTGTAGTTTCAAGTTTTCTTGTTTTTATGAAGTATTCTTTCTATCGTGTTTCATATTTCCCCCTAGAAAACCACATGTATTTATAATTCACTTTATCATCTGTAAATTAGACATCTCTATGCTTTCGCCTCTTCATCTCTACTAATGCACATTAATCTATTCTGAATTACATCCGTATATCCGGACTGAATATTATTTTTTTAGTGTTTCTAGCGCCCGCGATCATCACTAAAAATAGCAAGTGGTGCTTCCTGGATTTTAAGTGACAAAACGTTTTCATAGATTTTCAACATTATCCGCCTCTTCCTATAACCGTTGAAAATGTCTTCCCTATTGTAACAAGGTTTACCATTAATTTATCTTTGATAACGACCGTTGGGTTTATCTGAAATTTAAGTGGAAACAAGTCTTTATAAAGTTATAGTACTCTTTTCACCAGTCCAATGGAGGGCTGGATATAACTAACCCATCTCTGCTTTTTCATCTTCCTTGACACTTCAATACAATTTTGTGTAGTACCAACGAAGGCTGGTGCTACCATTTCTTCTATGGAATGGAGGAATATCAGATTATTATTATTTACTCACTAGGAGTTATCACACTGATCATCGTCAGTGATCGCCCACTGCCAACAACCTGTGGTATTCCCTGGAGTCTGAGTGACAACATGTCTCTCAGACCATTATTATTATTATTATTATTATTATTATTATTATTATTATTATTATTATTATTATTATTATTTCTTCTCACCAGGAGTTATCACACAAGTAATCGTCAGTGATTGCTCACCGACAACAACTAGTAGTGTTCAATGGTGTCTGAGTGACAACAAGCCTCCCCTAATTTCCAGTACTCTCTACCTCTTTTCGAAAACCACAGCATAGTGTTACATTACACGCCACCAAACAGGCATTTGTTATATTCTCAATTAAGTTATCGACACGAAACCAATAGTCTCTTAAACGCTTCTCAAAATACGACAACAATACGAAAAGTCAAGAAGCGTTTCAAACCTTTTTTTAAGGAATTTTAGCCTTTAAACTGACAGTCCTTTTAAACATTACTTTTTCAAACACTGTTTTCTTTATACAACTTATTTTTAAACACATTTGGTACACTTTTTCTTCTTAAACATTGTTCTCTGTTTAACATCGTACACTTCTTCTTTCCGTTTTAACTCTTTCAGTTTATCACATTAGGACCCGAAAATCTTCAACACAAATGTTACCTTACAGTTTGTTTCCTCGGCTACTGGTCCTGATCGCTATCTGTGTCGTGGGTTCCATTGCGTCTCTGACCGTGATCGATTCTGGTGGTCTTTGTTCTGTGGACAAATTTATTTTTAGGCAGGAGACAAAACTCGAAACAAGTTTTTATCAGAGATAAATTCGATTCTTTCATTCGATGTCTTGGTTGTGGAGGGGTTTCCATCATATCGTCTAATTCCATACTTCACTCATTCATGCCTCTTGTGGGGTGTGACAATGGTCGGGGATCTCTGCCAGATATCATTCGAGATCCAGCCCATACGGCGAGCGGCTACATCGTGATGTGATCGCTCTCACTTCCAAGGCGTTCTCATTCAAAAACTCTAGTTTTTTAGAAAACAAATGACGTAAAAGACACTTCTTCGGGTCGGCCAATCAGACACGGCATTCACAATCGTACCATATCTGACCTTCTCTGACCCGAGATTTCCTGTGTCGGCGCCGAATTTGAAACTTTGTTATGGTCTGACAAAATTGATTGACTCATAACAATCCCCTCCAGTACATGTCAGCTTAACCCGCACTCATTGTCTCATGTGATCCCAGCCATAATTCACACTAGCTAACCTAATCGTTTCGAAAGATATGGGGCCCCATTCATAATATAACAATATAACCTTGTGGTATCGCTACAGCCTCCTAACCTAGATTTCTCGCTGGCCACGATCATTAGTCTCTTCTGAAATTCGGGTGGCAGTAAGCCCATCCCAAGGTCCCAGCACTCTCCACAATCTTCCATTATTATTATTATTATTATTATTATTATTATTATTATTATTATTATTATTATTATTATTATTATTATTATTATTATTATTATTATTATTATTATTATTATTATCATAGTAATCTCTACTTTTGGATGGTTTTAGTTGTTATTTTTAACATCAGGTTAATTCCCTTGCCTTTAGAAATTTAAGCTGTACTTTAACACTTTCGCCGTTCCTAACAGACACGCATTTTGCACAATTAGAAAAGAAATTGTCTTGTTAATCTGTTTAAGCCATTTATGGTGACTTTTCGTTATGGTTCTAAACGTTCCAATTACAGCAGGGATTCACCTTTACTTTTTTACATTTCCATAGTCTAACTAATTCCCATTTTAGATCTTAATATTTATTTATTTATTTATTCATGGTCTTTCCCCTGAACTCTGGTATCGAAGGGGCAGGCTATGTCAATGATTAAGTAGGTTTTCTTGTTTTTGTTTGGAAAGATTTAGTCGGGGTTGGAATCTTTAAAAATCTTATCAGTTTGTAAGCGAATTTCCGAAATCAGTTTGACATTGTTGTTCTCCTGTACCAATTCTGGCTTATTCTCATACACCTTCTCATTGTAGTCCGATTAATAGATTTTGCATATATTCCAGTGTAGTATCTGAACGACTTTATTGGGTCTTAATTGTTATATTAATGTGGTGCTAGCATAGGGCATTCTGATACAATATGGAATTTTCTTCCCTTTCATTACACAATCGGCACAGCCGTGATTCTACAGTGTTGTCAATGTAGCATTTGATAGATTTAATGCGAGTGGCTTGTTATTGGGCTACTATTAGTAGATCTATTCATAGATAACCCGTGCCCAACCAGTTTCAGCTGTCATTATCTCTTAATTAAGCTTTTTTTAAAGAATACACTGTATGGTTCCATTTCTAAGTATTTTGTCTCACCTTTCTTGCAACTTTTGAGTCTTTTTCACCCCAGTTTTAAGTATTTCTTTCCTTTTCACTTCATGAATAAGAATCTCATTACTTTAAGACATATATTTAGATAGACAACATTCTATGTTAGCGAGATCTTCAACACTAAGTAAACCATCTAGGTAGAACAATCGATCTGCATCTCCTTTCTGTGTAAAAGCCCCATGAATTGTAAGAAGTCGTCCGTGTTTTGTTGTCCAAATATTTTAATTCATCTACATTCCAGTCAAGTATACAAATAGTCTATCGAATGATAGCTACTGCTCTGCCATTTATAGTATACATTGTATTCTGACTGCGGAGGTGCGATTTAAGAATAACCAGTACTTTTCTGTATTATTATTAGTAGTAGTAGTAGTGTCGTTGTTGTTATTGTAGCTATGAAACTGAACAATAACAAAGCGGTGTTCCCTGAAATCAAAGTGGCAAAAAGTCTCCCCAGATTTCCAGCACGTTCCGTCTCTTTCCATAACTATTGCAAACGCCACTTAACATTAATTCATCGCTGGACAGAACCCCTTTATTCCCTAGGAGTTGGTTGGCAATAAGCCTCCTGTGGTTAGCAAAGTATGACTTACCCAGCCAGGAATGGATTCATAAAGAAACAGAACCTGAGTGAAATGGCTTGTTATAGCAAAGACCTCCCATTACTTCCTGATCTCTCTGGCAGAAGAGCTCACTGCTCATTTGAATGCTCATTTGCATGAGTGCAATGTCACTGGCAATAAAAGGGGAATTTTGAAGGAAGTGGGCGACTATGAGTTGGTGATTTGAGTTGGTGACTACGTTGGTGTGTGCGCTGGATGAAAGACTGTTCGGAGAGATATCATTTGGCAGAGCAAGACCGTGGTAACATTTTGTTGCGATAAGGAATACGGACACGAGCAAATCAGGAGAAAGAAAAATATAATTACACGAGGGACCACTTTTTCGAGGCACCGGTTGAATAGAGCAGACGTTAGCTTGACGTCAGAGTTGTCAACCATTTTGGCTGTTAAACTACACAATCGCCCACCAGTTAATGTGTGTTAAAATAACATTTTAATGAAAAATGAGTTATTTAGGAATATTATCGAAACCCATTGCTTTAAATTGAATAGTAAAATCTCTTTATTATTAAACTTGTCACGAGTAAATAGGACCATCACCCTAAGGTCTCAGTACTCTCCGTACTCTTCTAGTGGAGGTCTGGTTCGTGTTCTCACTCCTCGGTGTTTTCATATTCCTAAACCCTTCACTACTATTTTGCGTGGTATCAACCGAGGTTGATGTCATCATTTTGTTTTTTGCGAAGAGTAACAGTTCATAATATCTCTCTAAGTTATTATAATTATAATTATTATTATTATTATTATTAT
>OY744516.1:104460616-104475616 GCA_963556195.1 Sepiola atlantica | reverse complement strand
GGAGGCGATTCGGGCCGCTGCAAATCCGCGGGACCTTTCGAGTGAACCGTATCTTTTCGACACCGAAAGACACCGGCGATCTCCCAAATCACCAACTCTCTCGCTTTCTGTCTCCCAGTCTCTCTCTCTCTCTCTCTCTCGTTTCATCTTTATATATATATATATATATATATATATATATATATATATATATATATATATATATATATATATATACGTCAGTTCCTACTCTGGTATAGTTGAAGGGAAAGAAAGACAGCAAATTTAAATGAAATCTTGGTTTCGTATATATCTTTAACATTTTCCTTCATGTTTTCATTTTATCTCAAACGAATTTTATCATTGCCTCATTTTTTCCTTGTATTTTTCTTTGTTCGTTCTTTACTATTTTATTGCCTTTAAGATATCGTGCGAATAAACCCACTAGTATATAAATTGGTTAGCTGAAGAATAACTGGTCATGGACGGTCGGTGGTGGTCCACTTGCTGAACCAAAGGTTTGGATTCGTAGACTGTGTGAATAAATAGAAACGGATATGACGTCACATGGCTCAAAGAAAGAATGAGAAATAGAAGGCTTAGTTCCTTGGAAGCACGCCACGTGTGAACATGAGAAATTGAAATGCGCTGAAAAAATCTGATTAAACACTGATTATCGATCTCGATCAGTCTCCCTCTCCCCCGGACGGTGATTGAGAACGAAGATCAAGTCGAATAAACATCCTTTATCTTCCATCAGTTTTGTGTTGACCTAATCATTTGAAAGTATAACTAAAGAGCTTTGATTTCAGGACAACAAGTCTGGAAGGATCACAAGGGGACGCGCACAAGAAGAACATGCAGCTACCACGGTATGAATACAACTTGTGAATGTTTCATTTACGATTACGACATCTTTGTTTACTGTATGTATGACACAAAGTTGAAACGCAACATTCCTTATGTACAATAAGTAAAAAATTGTTAATATCTAAAGCTAAGCCGAAATTCAGACAATTTCTATCAAATCAAAATTAATATCCGCATGATTTTTCTACGTTGTTTCTGCATTCTGAGGAAATCTTTCAATAAAGACGAAATGTTGATGAATACATAAATAATATAGATTTTTGGCTTTCCATTTTATTTTCCATTACGTCGGATCATTTTATCCCCATTTTTATTCATATATATATATATATATATATATATATATATATATATATATATATATATATAATTTCTCTATCTTCTCCTTACTTCTCATTCTTTCCTTAGAAATAGACAGCAAACGCCAACACATACGTCGTCGTTCACGAACAACAAGCCCCACCTGTACTGGACAGTCAAGGTGAACGTGCTGAACCTGAGGTTAGGATTACTAGACTTTGGTAATTTATAGAAACGGATATGATGTCACATGGCTCGAGGAGAGAGTGTGAGAGAGAATACTAGTGCCTTGAACGCACGCAATTCGTGAACAGAAGAAATTAAATGTACTGGCAAGATAGGTTTAAACATTGATTACCGATCTCATTCCAGTAATTTGAAACAAAGATCAAGTTAAATAAACCTTTTCTGTCTTCCATCATTCTTAGGTTGACTTAGTCCTTTTAAAAGTGTAAATAAGGAGGTTTGATTTCAGGAAGACACTTCTCGGTCTGGTAGGATCTCAGAAGGACGCGTATAAGAACGAGCTGCTAACAAAGTATGGAGCATATTTGTGTTTTTCTTATATTGACGGTAACTTGGCTTTCTGAATGTATGACAAAAGATTGAAACGCAACCGTTCACTAATTTCTTCCCTTTCTGTCTGTCTTTTTTTGTAATATGTGTTCGACGATCTATCCATCTTTATCACGCTAATACAGCAACATTTTCAATCCACGTAAAGATGGAATTGATATAAATGCATCAGGCGTACAGACGGGTGTGACATCATAGAAGCGGATGTTATATCACACCACAATAACTTAAAAAGAAGTCTACATCAGTTTTAAAACGACAATAACACCAATCTAAATCACGTATTTAATCAGTTTAAGCTAAAACGAATGCTGTTTGAAGCAGTTTTTACCAGATTAACATTTCAAAAAAGACGAAGAGATGATAGAACGTATAATCGAGCCAAACTGATAAAAACTGATATAAAAATTAAAAAGGTTATTAAAGCATTTTATTTCAGTTTTATTGTGAAAAACTATTTAGTGATTTCAGACTAAAGGGAATAATATATTCTTAGTGATTATTCTCTGGTAACTTTATTTTCATGGCATTTTGAGAGGACTGCATTTATCTGAATCAAGTATGATATAGATAAAGGTCATTGTAATTGTCATTTTCAGACTGTAGACGACATCCAATATTTCCAATGAACAACTTATTGAAACACACAGCGATCTGCATCGTTTCCATGGTGTCAACACCAGCAATTAGGGAACCTGTCCAGTAAATTTTGATGGAAAACATTGTTTTAAGGTTACAGATATTTAAAAGCATATTTATTTTAAATACTCTTTTCAGGTTTCTAATAAAAGTTATTTAATTTTGAGACAAACACATATTTTGTTTTATAAATAATCATTTGCAGCTAAATTGAACGGACAGACGGAAATAGTGTCATGTTATACAGTGAGCATATAACTGAGAGAAAGGTAGAATCAAAGAGTAGCAGCGAGATATAAAAAGAGGGAAAACAACGAGGCAACGAGGCAGAGAGAGAGAGAGAGAGAGAGAGAGAGAGAGAGAAAAGTGGCAGCGAGAGAAAAGGGACAGAGAAAGAGTGAGAAGCAGAGATCGAGTGAGAAGCAGAGAGAGCGAGAGAGAGAGAGAGATAAAGGTGGCAGCGAGAGAGAAGGGGCAGTGAAAGAGTGAGAAGAAGAGATAGAGTGAAAAGCAGAGAGAGAGATATAGGTTGCAGCGAGAGAGAAGGGGCAGAGAAAGAGTGAGAAGCAGGGAGAGAGAGAGAGAGAGAGAGAGAAAGAGGACTATTGAAGGCAGACATAGATTCATACATAGAGAACATGAGACGCACAGAGAGATAGTAGAAATAGAGAGGGGAGACGCACACATATTGAGAAAGGGAAAGAAAGAGTAGAGAAACATTGAGTAAGGACGCCGAAAAAACACTCAAAATAAGTTGTCCCTGCGTTCTAACCAATTAATAAACACTAACAGTAAATGATAAAATATAATCCGCCTGTTGTCGTTAAGAAGTCTATTACAAAACTATATTAATGTGTTGAGCCTTCTTCCATTGAATATTTGTAATGGATAGATAGTAGAGAAAATAGAGAATATTTTAATGAATGAATCACAAGAGAAATAAAATATAAAAGTAAATATTCGCAAGATCAAAAGTATCCCTGAGGGTGATTACTTCTTCAAAATGGAGGCGTTTTTATTCTCTGAAATATTACTTAAACAAATGAGAAAAGTAATCCCCTTGAATGCTGACCACTGAAAGCGACTCAACTAATACTAAGACCCTACTTCATAAAACGTTCTTTTTACATCTTATTTGAACTGTCAACCTCACAGAGGAAGCCACATTGTCCCATTGAGAACTCACCTCCCTCGTAGTAATTACTTACCTCCGTAGAAACCTTTACTCTTTCGAGTAAGTATCCCAAAGAATTCTCCCCATAGAGAATGCCCCCCTCAATACTAATAACTTTACAACGTTATGAAGCTGATCTATTTTCTGATCTGTAGTTTTACTCGCTCAAATGAAGGAAACTGCTGGCTTAATACTATTTAGCTATCTCCTCCACGAAGGGATCTTTTTTTTCTGAGGGATCAATTGCATGAGTGAGAAACTGCTCCCTATGTAGAGTGACTCATCTAATGTTTACTATCTAAATTAATTAGTTAAAAATAACAGGAAATGAAAGTTTCGTCGGGGTCAATTGCTTTCTGGCGCTGTTGGAATTGACATAAACGGATATGACGTTACATGTTCAAGAGAGAGTGAGTGAGAGAAGTTTGCAGTTCGTTTGTAGCACTAGATGTTTGAATATTGTTTCTTAAAATTAGCTAATAAGATATGATTTATTAGTGATTATCGATCTCGTACTGTTTCCCACCCTTACTTATAAGTGCTTAGGAACAAAGACCAACGCGAATAAACCTCATATGTCTTCAACAGTTTTGTCTTGACTTAGTTAGTTATTTTTTAGGAATCAAATAACTTATTTGCAGGCAGTAGTTTCTTACTCTGGAAGGACCCCACAAAGAGGCACACAAGGACAAGCAGCTAACAAAGTACGATTATGTACTTTCTATGTATGTATGGTACACGGTTGAAACGCAACACTAATACACACTGTTACACATCTCAATGAACGATTACTATGTTTATATCTCTGAAATGGAATGAATTTCCGAAACGTTACACAAAAAATGCTCCCATGAGTCTGGCTACCTTTATACACATGACTTACATCTTCAAGTAATTGTATTCTCGGAAATATCATTCTCCCATTTTCTCGTACGAATACCTCTGCCCTGCTGTATGTATCTCCGTTATAACATACTAGCTGTGTTTTCCAGAACGCTATCGCTTCGCAAATTAACTACTTTAAATTATTATTTTTTTTTTACTAGTACTAAGAACCACCTATGTAACACTCTCACGTAACATAGTCCTTTCGAATAGAGATATCAAGGATTTCAAAAAAAGATATGTTCGTTGCTCTTTCTCTCAATACACACGTGTCGAATGCTCTGTCTTTCCTTGTCCGATGACCAATATAGAGCACTTAGTACGGCACTAAATCTAATTATATTTATTGGCTCTCCTGCGTGTGAAGGAAGATAAATCGTAAACAAGAGGAAGTCGTTCTTACAATAAACGCGAAAGGACGTGTCGCTACATATTAAATCAATAATTCTTAATTACACAATGGAGGCTTGTTTAATTAAGACCAAACAACAGCTTCCTGTCTAAGTTAAGATATATTGGCTTGAAAGAATGTGTTGACAATATAGGAAGGAGCAAGAAAAGAAGTGTTTATTATGTAAGGCAGAGTAAACGTATAAGTAATATTATTTAGGTTTCTTCAGGAAAAGGAAAACTTGGGTAACATTGATTATTCGGCAATTTCTAAAAAAACAGAGATAGCTGGGTTGCAACATCGAGGATATCATTTATCTATATATGTATTTATTATTAAGCGTATCTATCAATGGATCTACTTAAATGTCATCACGCCTGCCTATCTATCTATCTATCTATCTATCTTACACACACACACACACACATATATATATATATATATATATATATATATATATATATATATATATATATATAATACCAGACAGTTGTGTGTGAAGCAGACACCCGACTAGTCCATCCGTTGTTAGAAGGGATGGTATCTTAGTATTTTTTCTGAAACGTTCGTAGCAGTATAATAAAAATAATAAATAGTTACTTAGTTTTGTTAAAAACTGAAATATCATATATATATATATATATATATATATATATATATATATATATATATATATATATATATAAATGAATAAATGCGAAAAATGTATTTATTCATCACGAATATATTGATATCAAAACATGTTAAGCTTATTTAATTAAATTTTACATTTATATATTTTCAAGCACATTATGTATACGTATTGTTGGAGAAAAATACGGTTCGTTATTCTATTTCGGCGGGGGGGGGTCCAATTTTTTATGTTATTACGTGTAATTGTACGACTTTTCTAGTCGGACTTAGAGTTAGTGTCGAAAAATATATTACTTGACTTCCCGAATGAGTTAGAATTACCCTAACAAATAGAATCCTATTTTTTAAGTCCGTAAATAATTCAGCTGAGTGTGTTAATCTACAAATTCACCAACGTTTGTTGTTGATTTTTAAATTACTCCCCGCCCCCCCCCCCAAAAAAAAAAACTAGATTCATATTAAAAAGATATCGTCATTAAGTTCATTTGTATTATTCTGTCTTTCATAATAAAAGCAGAAAAACACAAAGTAACAGTTTTAAATTGCCCATGAATATATAATTCTTTTATTTGACAAATAGACGTTCCGCTTTTGGCATTTGATAAGAATAATCAAAAGAAAGAAATAAGGACGCGAAATAGGTAACAAATAACTGTTACCAAAGGTAATAAAGCTGACTTTTCTACTTATTTATTTGTGTTTTAAAGTATTTTAAAGCGGTTTTATTTCAATTAATTTGTTAGACTGAAAAACAAAGATGGCGGACAGTCGATCGCCGACCGTCTACGATTTCTAATGATTTTTTTGTACTTTTCACTGTTCAATCAGGTAATGAAATGTTTTTATAGCATGTTGGGCAGTTATTTATTGAGGATTTATTGTTTTATTTACTGCGAAAGACGAAAAACTGATTAAACACACTTCGGGGATGTTTTCTTATGCAATCTTGAAAATAGAATTATTACGCGATCGGATTTGAACGAATTATTAAAATGCAATAAAAACGCTTTTAAATACTTTAAAACACAAACAATAGGCAAGTAGGTAGAAAATTAACTTCATTGCATTTGGTAACAGTTATTTGTTGATTATTAGTTTTCTTCGCCTTTTTTGTGTTGGTTATTCCTGACAATCGCCCCGAATTTACATCTATTTCTTTCATTATGGGGAATTTATTTTAATGCTTATACAAAATCAAATCTCAACATTGGAATATATCAAATAACACCATGACAATCATATTTTAACATATTACCAAAATGTGAAAATAAACTTGTTTCTTTGTTTTTCTATAGATAACGCTACAGCTAGATTAATAGATGCCCAGAAGGGAGGTTGGTTTATTGCTAGTTTGTATATATATATATATATATATATATATATATATATATATATATATATATATATATATATATATATATATATATAATCCAGGTAAAACATCCACAGAGTAGTAATCCAAAGAATTTCAACCGGGTTTTAAAAAAAGTGCTCAATATCAAATAGAGCTTTTATGTATGATTATTTTTATTTACACAGACATGTACAACATCTGCGACAGTGGCATGTCGATGTTATCGATCAACAGCTACTATGCACTGAGATCTCATCAGGCAGAGTTAGAATCTGATCTTAACCTTAGATCACAATTGGAAAGATATAATCTAAGGTTAAGATAGGATTGTAACTCTATAGACAAAACAGCTTATTTGTGAACAACTAGAATATGTCCCCAACTCTGGTGCGTTGATCACTTTGGTAAGAATGATCTTTAACTGCTATTAGCGATAATGCACATATATTTAATAAAGAATATAGCACTCTAAGCAGCTGATAAAGTGTGCTGAGACCCGAAGGAAAGTAGCCGAGAAGTACTCAGAGAGGACAGGATACCTTCATTTGTTTCACTTATTGGAATAGGAGACGCGGGGTGGGGGGGCGGTGGAGTGTGAGTGCGGAGATATGAACCTGCAATTGCAAAGAGTAGAACTGTTGCAGACAAGGCAGAGAATAGCAATTTTACCTATAGTTGGGAAACTCCTACGTGTACTTTTCAGAATAGTTTCGAAGGGTGACGTGGAAACGATCAGAAAAGGATTGAACAATATCGCGGGGAACCGGGAGACACTGGCTCACGTAGTCGACAAGAGTAGCTTCATGTTAAACATAACGAGACTCGAAGTAGCTAAGAATATGGAACGCCTGAATAAGTTTATTCCTTGTATGTACGCCCTCCAGGGAGTAGTACGCAACATTACTAAGATTATCAGTGTGGAGGTTCACGAATTCTATCGGTTCCTGCAACAAAATGTTTAATTGCTGGCGGCGGCTTGACAATTTTTTCCTAATGATGATGTATAACGTGCGGGTACAAATTGATATGCTGTCGTTGGGACACTTGTTGCCGAGCATAGTGACTCTCAGATGACTGCAGAAAGTCCTGATCAAAATAATAACCGAATTACCCCCTCACGTGAGATTGCCTCTGGACCCCAATAAGGGGCTATGGAGTTAGTATAACACCTTGGGATTGTATGGCGTTGCTTAAACAGGATAGACGTTTTTTTGTCTGCCCCCCCCCCCTGTTATACCGGGCTGCACGTTTGATATTAACCAGGTTGTTAATCCTCCATTCCTTACAGCCGAACTGATAAAAGGTTGAAAGCGATAGCCAACTATAACATCGAAATAGAGTTTGTGGGCTTAATTTTTGTCAGAACAAGAAATTATGCTACTGACCAGAAAAGAAGCGAATAAGTTCAAAACAGTCACGCTGGGGATCTACGTGTCGATATGTCCGATGTATGTAGCAGCGAGACACGAACAATGTGTTCTCGGGCTATTCAGAAAAAGTAAAAAGGAATAAGAACGACTTGCTAGGCCGTATCCCTGAATAATATTGTCCTGCCCTTAGCAGTAAGTACTTCCGATAGAATTTGGCGGTGGCTACTCGTACAGAAATAGGACGATAAGGATGGATCTCCCGTTGTCAGTGCTCGAGTAATCCATGGGTTGTGGAGCTTATTGGACCACGATTTCTTTTCCCTTAGTATTAGAACCACGTGACGTTTGAGGCCGGAGAGATATTCCTTCGATTAGTGGAAACTAACGTGAGCGAGTGGAGCGTGTTATGGGAGCCAATAGTTAAGGGATTTATCCGGGTAACTTTAGATAATATGTCTGAGTTGCTTAAACCGATCGAGAAAATCAAGATTGAGCAGTTAAGTGATAAGCTTAACCTAATAGGAAAGTAGAATTCTGATTGGGAAAGCAATATGAAGGTTAGGATAGTCTTGTCGGAGATTTCAGTAGTAGTAGTCGATGTATTAATAATTTTCAGTAGTGTGGAGCTGAGAATGATGCAGATTGGCGTTAACTAAACCTTAGACATTGACAGCTAGACGACAGGTAGATGAATGCTTAAGAACATGTGCGCCCTTCGACAACCGCCGAAACCCCAACGCTGTGTGCCGTGCTTTTCTTCTGTTCGTTTCGTTCTAGCCATGTCGTCTATTTTACTAACGATCGCCGAGGGCATAACCGCTGGTTTACAAGTTAAGGAAAAACAAACAGCACAGACTCACAACAAAGAACACGAACTACGACACATCATGCAGTAATCATTTTTACTCAGTGTGAGATGCCTTCGTGGGAAAGGGCCCTTCAAATGCTAACGTCCACATCTTCGTTCACTGATATTAAATTGTCTGTTAAGACCATCAGTGTCATCGCTCGTCAGCTCATCTCATCACCTGCTCAACCACTCCGTTTAGAAACGATCGTACGCCAATAATTTATTTGTGTTTAGATTCTTGGAACTAGTACATAAAAAATGTGCTAAGTATGTTTCATCTCAACTTACTCTCTCTGTCTCTCTCTTCCTCTCTCTCTCTCTCTCTATATATATATATAGAGAGAGAGAGAGAGAGAAAGAGAGAGATAGAGAGATAGATAGATAGATAGATAGATAGATAGACACATCCATAGAAATAGATAGATAAACAGACAGAGACACAGACACATAGATAGATAGATAGATAGATAGATAGATAGATAGATAGATAGATAGATAGATAGATAGACATACACGAGGGGAGAGAGAGAGAGAGAGAGAGATTGCGAATGAGCGAGCAAGATAGAGCGGCAGGGAGAAGAGAGCGATAAAGAGAGAGAGAGAGAGAGAGAGAGAGAGAAAGAGAGAAAGATCGGAGAGGAACACATAGTCTAAAGATAATTAGCTAAGCTACGTTTCGCTTTAACCAAAAAGTAAAAAGCGGGAATTGTCTTGGCTTAAATACGTCATTACAAGCCAGTACCCCTCGACCGACTACAAGAATAAAGCTCGTAATAACTAATGTCACCATCTGACGCCGAACAAACGATCTATTTAGCGTATCATCGCCCCGATTCTGACCCACAAACCAAGTCCGACCCAGAAGCAATATTGGCCTTCTTCTCTCACTTCGGCACCCGCCCATCACCATCAGGTTCTTCTGAACGACCGATGTACTTTCGTCAATTTTTTCGTTGCGACTAACTCGGACGTCATTCTTAATCATCTTTCGTTTCTTTCCAGCCATCTTGACACTGAAAATGCCTGGCCGCGTGGCTCCTAGAAATTAAAATTTATTTTACGCTGGTAGAAATGGTATTTGAGTGTTAGTCGTGACACAAGAATACTTATAATCAGTTCAGAAATAGAATGCCCCATTATGAGGCAATAGAGGTTTTAGTCGAAAGAGTAGGAACGGCAAGGAATCTACTGATCGATCATGAGAAGTAAGATAATGTATGCACCTTTGTCTTACGTGACAATTATGTAGCGATTGGGAACACAACCCTGGGGTAGAATAAAGGATAAACACACATAACATTTCATCCGACCACGCGGTGCAATGTTCATAAAAAAGTGGCTTGTTAGTTTAACCACTACTAAAACCAATCTTCTCTTGTTTACCAGCAACGCTAGCATCATCTTGTAGTACCCTTTCCTGCCTTGACAGAGTACAACATCGACTACAAAATCAAGTGGGGGTGTCCTCTTCTCTTTCTAATAGAAAAACAATGTTGCTAGTTTTTCTCTACTCTATCTTTATTTTCATGGTAAGTGCTCAAATGAGTTTCAATCTCTTGTCGCCCTGTCAAACATTCACAGCTAAAACTCGTTTGTAAATAGTTTTCCTGTCTTCCTCTGTGTCCTTGATAATAAACGTAACTTTTGTGGGCAAAATTTCATTCCAAGAATAACTCGTCTGTGGAAGACAATACCAGGAGGCTGCTTCCCAGCTGACTTCAACATGGTCATTTTTAATTCCAATGTAAACACAATTATGTTGAGCTGTCTTCTTAAATAATCAGATTTTGTCCAGTTTTAAGTATCGTCAAGGTGTTGTCTCAGCATCGACCTGACAAACTCATTAATATTTATCCTCGAGTGGCCTTTGGACCTTGATAAGTTATTACGAGCATTAGTACAAAAATATTATAACTCTTTTCTTGAGTAAGCCCCTTGATTTGATAAACTCCTAAGACTGGCTTTCACCCCAGACCTGAAATGGAAGACTTGCATCAAATCTATTGCTTTTAAATCGCTGTAAAAATGGTTGGATTATTTTCATGGTCTACGTCCAGTCTTGAGAAACAATGGATACTCCTGCGCAAATCTAAGTACACATCTCCTGAGTCGGCACTGCGTGATTCCAGTCGAAAGGAAAAGACCAAGACGCCTGGAAATAAGCGGAGAGCACATACAGCACCTGGTATTTCCAAATAGTCACCCATTTTAGTACTGACCAGGGTCAACGTCGCTTAGATTCGGTGATTAAACAGGACCCGGTGTGTCAACGTGATTGTGCCGTATTTTACCGCTCCAGAAAGTACCTGACCTCTGATGCTATGCTCTACTGATATAAGATGCAGATACGGCCCAAGATGGAGTACTGCTGCCATATCTGAGAAGATGCCGCTCAGAAAATTATTTCCTGTCTTGACCAAGTTCAAAATCGACTTCTCAATCTTGCGGTGGGGAGGGGGGGTGATCTCACAGCTCCTTTCTCACGAAATAGACGTTGCATGTTTTTCTCTAGTTTCATGTGGACGCCAGACAGATCGGACATCGAAATCGATTTAACGCATAAACATGCTCTCTAGTTATCTATATATCATCTATAGATGATAACTAGAGAGTATGTTTATGCGATTGGATTGAATAATTATTTCTACACTCATTATTCCGGAAGGATGAAACGTCTACGTATGTAAATAAAACAAATACTTATAATTATTTATCGCCCCTTAATTTCAGGCGGGGCACTTTAGTGAGTAGTATTAACACAACCGTCAAAATCATAGCTTTACTGCGTGTTCCTTTATTAGTTGAACACTATTGATGTCGACTGACTGGCGCGCCAGCCCGGTGTTATACGATTAAAACTCTCACCGATTTATATGCTTGGTCACTGTGCCCGCGTAGACTAAAGCGTCGGAATTTGAGTTTAAAATTTGACTAGTGTTCCGGGGTTTCGAATCCTGAGCCCGAATTGAATAATATTTCTACACTGATTATTTCGTAAGGATGGAACATATACGTATGTGGATAAACAAGTATTCATAAGTATATATATATATATATATATATATATATTCACACCTGCCCACAACAAGAATCTTCCCTCTCCCTTTTCACATCCCCCACCCTTTTGACTATTACCTTAACACTCTCCCCCCGCCCATTTTCAAGTTATCTTCATTTCTGCAAATCTTTTTCTAAAACTATGATACCACCTATATACTAAGCACATAGAGTTTCCCTCTTCCCTCCTCTTTCCCCAGCCTCTCAAAATCAATGCCACACCTCACCACGACAAACATCTCACCCCCTATTCATCTCTCCCACCCTAAAGCAAATTCACTAATATTTTCACCCTTCCTATTTCCCTGCTGCCTTAATGGTACCCACTCACAGCTTTTCATATTCATTTTATTCTTCGCCACAACTGACTTCTCGCAGCCTGGACTCTCCTCCAGCGCCCACAGTAGCTACCGCTACTACTTTTCCTTTATCACTCCATCACGTCAACCCAAAATTTCGATGTACTTGCATGACATTTTGCTTCAAATTATCATCCTGAGGAAGTCTTACAATAAAGACGAAACGTTGATGAATATATAAAAAAATATCTCTTGTTGTTTTTCCTTTTTCATTTCCCATTTCGTCAGATTACTCTCATCCTCCCTTTCTCATATATATATATATATATATATATATATATATATATATATATATATATATATATATATATATATATATATATATATATACATACAAGATAAATAAACACCCTTATTATCATTAAACATGAAGAATGCTCTAAGAGATTCCTGATGAACTCAAGCAAGATAATATTAATACTTTTCCCTCGCTAATAAATTTCTTTTAGAAATTAAGATATCCCTGTGCAACGCCGGAGACAGGTGGGGGTTAGCTATTTAAGTTTACATCCTCAGGGAAAAATCCAGAGAACCGTTGCTATGTTTATATAAGGGTACTCAATAATAAATAAAGCTTTTTAATAAGTAGAACTATTTTTTTATACACACATTGTGATCTACACATTTGACAAACATGTTTCAGTCACAATTATATAAGCAGCCGGACATATCTAAGGTCAACGTCTTTACATTATAGCTAATTCCATCAAATGAACCTGGCAACACAAACACCCCCCTCCTACACACACACACACACATATATATATATATATATATATATATATATATATATATATATATATATATATATATATATATATATATATAAGGAGATTTAGTGAATTAGAACAACAAGTCTATTATGGCGTACGGTCGTTTCAAAACATTCTGGAAATACTTTATTTCATTCTTTAATTTTTTGTAAAAACCAACAAAAGCTACTCCAAAACTCGTCTTCACAAGCGCCTTTAGCATCACATCTTACAGAAATTCACGGAAAAAATAACAAGCTCGTCTTAGAGGAACATCCATTGGAGGGAGGGCGTACATAGATCAATATTGGAACACATTTCTAGTAGTACACAACTTTATTAAGGCAAGGAATATAGACGTTTGTGACATTATTTTGGTTGGAATTAAATTGAAAAATGTAAAAAGGAGAGGAAAACATATCAATACATAAATGCACTGAGACCGCTTTCGTCCACACTCATCAGAGTAAATACGTAGACATAATTGATGCACTACGATTAACAAATAGTGACATTTTACACTTTTCAATTTCATTCTAAACAAAAAAAATGTCACAAACGTCTATATTCGTTGCCTCAACACACACACACACACATATATATATATATATATATATATATATATATATATATATATATATATACATACACACACTTGTTTTCATACGTATAATATATTTCATAATTTTATAAGAATCAAGGCAGTGGTTATTGATTTCACTTCATTTATATAAGGGTAATATCTCGACATGCCTATCCACATTAAATAATCGTGATATAACGGTTTTTGACTTGTGTCGAATCGTGGGTGTAGCTCCCTAGCAAAGTATATAACCGTTTCCATTGAGTATTGATATACCTTAAATAATGGAACTCACTAGCTAGTCGGTACTACAAACAAATATGAAAATATAATTTCCCTTACCATCATAGTGCGAGTAACAGCATGAAGCCAACATTCTCTGATTTCCATATTGAAGGGTGGTGATAAGGCGAAACTTTTGTGTGCGGATGAATACATATTGACATGCAAAATAAACGGTTTACAAGTCAGTCATATGTTGGCCTTACATTTAGATAGTATGGATACTATTTTTCTTGATAGAGTGTTCCCTCGCGAGTATGTAGTGTTGTTTAGCTGGGTCAGTGTTTCACGAGACGGGGGTAAAAGCAGTGGGTCGGGGCTTTGAAGGTGGGAGAAGGATGGATTGGCGTCCGCCCGTTCAGTGTCTGAAATGAAAAATAGTCCGACAAAGTGTTATCTGTTTTCCAGCTCGGGTGACGAATATGGTATAACCCGACCCCCACCCCTCGATCGCCGCCTCGGTCGGCATAATCACTTCTTTCCATTCGATGGTCACACGAGCGTCGTTATGAGCAATTATCTCGCCATTGCACAAACGACTCATTCTTATCTGTTTTATGGCAACCTCTCTTGTGGGAGAAGCAGGGGCGTCACACAGAATCAGCACAAATTGTAACATACGCACTCGAAGAGAGTGAATATGCGCTAAGGTCCAATCATCATTCATTACCCATTACCGGATTTCACCGAGCCAATATCGGCTAATGTTTTAAATAATTCGTGTGACTGAAATAGAGTTTAAACTAATGGAAATAAGAATATTAATTAAATATAAAAATGTATTTACTCGATAATAAAACTCTGATCAATAACCGGTATTGCAGTAAAATTCTCTCGGAATTAATAAAATAAATATTTTTTTCGTTGTTTAACAACTTTTTGGATAATCTTGAAAAGAATAAAGATGTATAAACATTTCCGTGGAACGATGAAACAGGTTTACGTG
>OY744516.1:104440616-104455616 GCA_963556195.1 Sepiola atlantica | reverse complement strand
TATCAATCATTCCATGGAAAAATTACCAGTCAAATAACAAAGCCTCATAATTTTGTTGTTTTGTGAAACATGTAATAGGCAATATGTTAGTAAGACGATGCTTTTTTATACATGTTTATTAATGTATAATTTCATATGCTTATTACCAGATCACAAACAACATCTGGACATGCATCGCGTTTAGTGAGTTCCTCTACAAATCGAAAATCAATGAAAAAGAAAAAATTAAAAAGAAAAATAATTCTTATTATTTATAACTTCAAGCGTTAAGAAATCAAAAATATTCACGTGATTTATATGAGGTCGAATAATTTTCGTCTGGGTGATGCTGTTGTTAATAGGGGCATAGGAATAGGGACTTCCACTTCCGGAATAGTAATAGGAAAATATTGACCTATAATTTTATAGTTGCACCATGGAATGTGTCATTATGCCAAACTTGTTATGTTTTGGTTACAGCTACTGTTCTAAGATATTTGTCATCATGCACGTTAATGAGGTAGCTTAGTGGTTAACGACACCAACTGACAAACCGAGTGTGCCAAGTTCGAATTCAGGTGATTCCACAGACATTCAATTAGGATGTTGGTAACTTTCACGATGCCCCTCCCGTTAGTAGCCAATGTCTTTCTAGAAGAGATTTTAACAAGAAATATATCGGGGAAACCAATGCCAACAATAATATCATCTGATTTATACGAAATTAATGAATGCACGTTAAGGTTTTACCACACATACGCACATGCATACACAGGGGAGTTTAATAAACTACTGGGGAGTTTGAATTACTTACTAGACACATCCTCGAGTGTCTTCGGTCTCTCTGTACAATGAGTTGTCAGGAACATCTGACATGAGGATACTTCACCTTACAAGTTGACCCTGACCAAATATTTCAAATAACATAGTATTCCAAGCCCAAATAAGATCTCGGTTGTGATATACGCCTATATAAGGAATGGTGCACTTTCTCCTAGTGATGTTATATCAAGTAACAGCACTTAGCTAGATACTCCACCAGACCCGATGAATTCTTGTCCTGGAATCTGGTAAGACAAAGAGAGCAAAAGAAATATATACTCTATAATAATCAAAGAGAGGAAATTTAATGTTCTTAACTTCTTTACAAACTCCATGCTTGAGAAGTAAAGGAGAACTTTAATGGTAGACTCGAATATCTATGTATCTCATATAGATATCAAGTGTTAACCCAAAGAAGAGTCCCTTGATTTCTGAGAAATTCAACTGAAGTAAACCGAAACAAAAGAGCTAAGAGGGAGAAGATAACGAAATATCAAGGTATTATGTATGGCATTAAAATAAACTGAAATCAGAAAAAGATCTCTATCATTCCAGTAATTATAGTACCAACGGACTCATGCAAAAGAATTTTAAAAACCATATGGCAAATATATCCGGTGAACAAAGTGAAAGAATGATAATACAATTGCACTTATAGGTCGGGTTAGAATTTTTTAAAATGATCTCTAGGTTAAAGTGTCTGAAACAGCGAGTGAATGTCTGACATCCGGTAGGTCCTTTTCCCCATAGAAAAAAAAAGATCAGAAAATTGCGAAAAAACATAGACACAGACGCAAAATGTTACTAATAAAGAAGTATCCGGTTATCATTCTGGGATAAAATCTTGCAAATCAAATGCCTTATATATTTCTTAGCATGTACGAGATATAATACGCAATATATTCCTTAAACTCTGCCTGTTTTAATGAATCCATTTTACTATATCATTTTACTACTACCAGATCACATGCTAAGTCTGAGCAGCCAATAAACTGAGTGAGTTTCCTTAGAGCACTTAGCCTGACGATTTCCTGACACCTCCGCGTAGCTTAATTGCCATAAATATATTTCATACTTTACTACTAAGCTCTACACACGTATTGAGCACTGCTGAAGTAAATACTGCAAATGGCTACACAATATATCATATCACTTTATGATATTCTATCTATCTATCTATCTATCTATCTATCTATCTATCTATCTATCGCTGATATTCTTATTCTGTGCGTATACAAGAGATAGAGATAAATGAAGAAAAAGAAATAGAAATTGTAAGAATGACAAATCTATTTCATCTTCAGTTGTTCAATGCAAGGTCTTTCTAATGCAAGGTGTATTAAAACACCTGCTAATAATTGTAACTGCCAGAAATTAGGGAATGCCCATTAAACAGAATTACCTAAAAAGTGACGTCATATATGCATGCACTGTAAAACAATTCCCCCAAATCCTAATATACGAACTAACCCCAACATGCAAACCCTCTCTTCACCCCATAACCCACCAAACCCCCAACTTTCATTACTACATGACACCCCAAAAAACACCCTCAACACTAATAAAACCATTCCAGGTAACAAATAATAACTTTGATCTAACCCCTCAAACCGCATTAGTTTCTCCACTTAACAATTCCAACTTTACTTTGGCTCGATGTTTAAAACCCAAACTCAGACTACCTCCGATACTACAAATAATGCAAGCACAACAATAACGACCCCATATGAAATACACACCTATATAGTGGCCAGTGCTTTTCCCATTGAGAACCGAATCTCCAACCATATTTACTCCTTCAAAAGCAATAACGATAATGCCATTAGTACTTCTCTTTCCAAAGTAATCAAAAAACTTTAAGCGTAAAAACTCTCCCTACTTATTACATCGGTCAATATCGAAAAAGTCTACCATATACTCCAAGACCCGCATTTTGCCAATTGTGTACCTCAGAAACCGTTATGATAGCTACAGCAGCCAAGAGTAAAAACATTAATAATTCTAAAAACAAATTTCTTTCGAAGTGCAGGCACAAACAACATTTTAAACATATCAATTGTATTGCTCCTTCTGAAACCCCTCCCCAGCCAATAACTAACGCTCCCCCATTCTAACAATAATTAAACCTTTTAAGTTTAACTTCTTAACATTTTAAACTTCGCAACAAATCACCTCAATAATATAGCGCCTTTTCTATGCATCTAATCACCTTAGGGCATATTGAGAACTAATCTACACCCTGCCTCAGTACCTTAAATCTAAAATCTATCTTCAATTGTTAGTAAACGCCCTCTTACAACTTATTCATTGTCTTTCTCATCTCTCTGTAAATACAATCAATTGAAACTGTTTATGCAACGCTCACCACTGACAATCTGCCCTTTATAGATCTCATAGTTTCTACCTTTTAACCACGCTTCTAGGTTTCCTCTATAATAGTCTATTCCTTCCCCTTAAATCGAGCTGTACTCAAAGTATTCCATGTTATACTTTTTTGCATAATCAACCTAATCCCACCCCATAACCTTGTATTTTATTCCCGTGACTTAAGCACATATGTTCCTGTATGTTCCTGTATGTCGGTGATGTTCCTGTACATATAAACTACCTTCCATTTATGCCCCCAATCTTTAACTTACTGTGAAATCTATAACATTTTTAAACATTGACATACAAAAAAAAATGTCTGAATGGACACGTAAACTCCACAATCTCTAACAGGTTGAGCCCTAATCCCATGATGAACCCTTTTAAACCTTCTGAATTATATATAATTTTATCTTTATCGTAGTGCTTCAACAGATTACCCATTATATATTCACTTTTAACGCGTTCCGACCCTTCACCTTATAATCTCTATAACACTAAGATTAAATTCATCTCAATACGAATAATTCTTTTCCCGAATCATTCACTTAATGCGGGCCATGCGTCTGTATTAGTTTTATGACACCCCAACCTCCAATTCTTCACTGATGTCCTACCCTGCTTGGCAAAATCAAGTGGCAGTTATTAAAATGTATTTTTACTTACAAACGATGAGCTCTATCTAATGAACCACCCCATCTAACAACAAACAAAGCGTCAGCCGAAGTAGCCCTCGCTCAACCCTCTCCTCCTACATCTCCCACCCTTATCACATCCCCAACTCCCACCGGTCTCGAATTTAACCTAACAATTTCTCTAAGTCTCCAGAAGACACCGGATAAACATTTAATTTCCAGCGAACCTGCCTCCCTCTTTGGATTCTATTCGAAATTTTCACAACATCTTGAACTCAATTCCTTAGAAATATTTTTACAGAGGCCCATGGAAGATTTTAAGATGACCTCAAATCTCCAACCTACATACTAACCAGTTTCTATTCTACGACAGAAACGCATATATCTATATTGGATTAATTCCTCCTGGATTTACAACATTTTGACCATATTTGACGCAGTTTCTACGAACTTTTAACGGTGAATCTTTAGCCTTCCTATTCTAAACTTTTTTTTCACTGGACATTTTGTCACTGGACTCTTTTCTATTTAGACATATATTGCATTTTGACAAGCTTCTCACACACTTACACTCACTTTCTATCATCTTCGTATATTTTTCAAATTTTGAATGTTAACCACTTTCCTGACATCTTATCTTTCTATGTAACTCATCTGATGATAAGATTCCAATCTTTGAAAAGTCTGGTTTAAGAAAATACAAAATAAAATAGTTTAATTGAATATATGCTTTAATTAAATGGACAACTGAATATGAAATAGATTTGTCATTCTTACATTTTTTATTCCTATTGTTTTCATTAATCAATATAATTGCTATATCCCGTATTTTGAGCTTTAATCATTTCACGATAGGTTCACATTTCTTAAGGTATACATCTTACTTTTAGTTTCATACGTTATATATATATATATATATATATATATATATATATATATATATATATATATATATATATTTATATACACATATAAGAGGGTAAAATGCACGATATATCATGCAATAAAATGCCATCAAAGAATGTGTGAAAAAGACAACCGAAAAATAAAATTAAATACTGGAATAAATCATCAACAAACGAGAGATGTTACCGTGATGTTCAGAAAAAATATATATCATCACTATCATCATTAGGGTTTTTAATCAATCCTTCAGGAGGAACTCCCTACCCGTTTTCTTTCTAGCTTGTTTTGTCTCTAGCGAGGCTTGGCCATGTAGGACCCAGTACGCTTTTGAAGTAATTGTTGGTCTTTCTCTTGGTATTTTTCATTGCCTCGGGTCCATTCTGTCCCTCTTGATGTTTATCTGTTTTCTGTATATCTCGAAAGTTTACCTGCCCATCTATGTTTCGCCGTCTGCATGATGATGGTGATATCGTTTACTCCAGTTTGCATGTCTAATCAAAGTGTTTCTTTCTTTCTCCTAGACTGATGCACAGCATTATGCTATCCATTTTGCATCATGACACTCTTAGCCTCCGTTTTGTTCTATTATTAAGGCCCATGTTTCGCTACCATATGTCATAACTGACATGATGTATTCATTAATGGTCACGGGCAACTTTCTAATTTTAATGTCTACTTAAGAAAAGGTTGTCCATCCAAGCGCAATTCACCGTTTGGTTTCAGGTATGATATCAGCATTGCTTCTTCCCAATTACTAAAAGTAAATATTGTTGTGAACTATCTCGACATTTTCATCGTCTACTATGACTGGGATTTTGTGGCATATTTCTTGATACTCATCTTGGTTTTCCACTGTGCATTTTAAGGCTAACATGATGAATAGTGTTAAAAATCCTTTCTAGTTCTTGAGGTACGTGACTTATAGTATATATATATATATATATATATATATATATATATATATATATATATATATATATATGTGTGTGTGTGTGTGTGTGTGTTTGTGTGTGTGTTTTTATAAAGAATATATATATGTTTACGCGTATAATCCTTATAATATCGAAATGTTTCCAATTGCAAGTTCAATGAACTTATGTTATAAAATTTAGTGCATATAGAATGCAAAAGTAACATATATATATATATATATATATATATATATATATATATATATATATATATGTGTGTTTGTGTGCGTATGTTTGTGTGTATGTGTGTGTGTGTGTGTGACCGGTCGTTGGGTTTCGATTATCGACGTGAATATGCTTTCTACGTCTAGCTACACCGAAGAGTCGTACTAACGTCTATATACTAAAATCAATAGAATATGTATGATGTAGAAAAAAGGGCTATGACATTCTAGGTTAGTAAATTAAAGGTGATTGTTATTAATAATATATATATATATATATATATATATATATATATATATATATATATATATATATATATATATATATACATATATATATATACATTTTATACTATTTTAGTAGGAGTCTTATATATTCCGAGGGTTGTATGAAAATTACTAAGATGTGCGAGTTATTATGCCTACAATTAATCGAGGTTTCCGCTTATTTGTTAAGAAGCTACCTGTAATTATCTCAAGTGTTTCATTTAAACAAAGGTAACATAATTCGTTTAGGTACCTACTGGTACTAGTTTTTATTATAATATACCACTTACCCATTTGTAGTTAGGAACCGGAAAAGTTGGGCAAGTGAATGTTTTATTTTATAAATTGTATTATTAAAGCAAAATTGTGGTTGTTGAATATTAGAATATAACATTTATGTTCAGATGAAATAGTAGCTAAGTAGACTATTGCGGCTGAGAGACACCTTTGTTTTAGTTAGCAATCTATTTTATTGTTATAGTTACAACTATTTTTTACTAAAACTCTATTAATTGAGTTATGGTTAGTATGTATTTTATTGTTGTTTACTGCATTACTTTTTAATATTTTATTGTTATGCTTTTTTATGATTTGTTCCAAGTAAACGCTGCAGCTGTAACTTTTTTTAGAGTATTTTTGTTAAAAGTTTAATGGGGAATGCTATTGGGTGAGAAATGAAAGTTTATAATAACATTTAGGAATTTTTCTCCTTGTCTAGATTTGATTGTAGGGAGGTGTAAACAAAACAATTCCCCTATTTATTATTCTTTTAGATCTATTGTTTTGTGCTAACATATTAGAACCATTCAATAGTTTCACAAGTATTTATCCATTAGTTTAGTTCGTAAGTGCTTTTTATTTTCTAATTCATCCGTTCTCGTATTTTGCTAGTAATTTCCTCGATTTTCTGTCTAGTAGTGAAAGCTTAGTTTGAAAGCCAACATTATGATCCTTTACTAAAATATATGATTCTTTTCGTTGTAGTTTTCCTTATCTATAGTTAATATTTTGTTTGTTATAGTTTTATTACTACTATTTTTTAATTCAATACAGTAAGTAAGTGAGTTTTGATAGATTCATGTGGTGTTTTATCGAGTAGTGTGTATTTCTGGCCTAAACTAATTGATTTTATCAAAATTACGATTGAAAATGTTCGGGAGG
The DNA here is from genome assembly GCA_963556195.1 of Sepiola atlantica. Taxonomy (NCBI): domain Eukaryota; kingdom Metazoa; phylum Mollusca; class Cephalopoda; order Sepiida; family Sepiolidae; genus Sepiola; species Sepiola atlantica. Next base: position 104,448,344 of record OY744516.1, on the reverse strand, counting down.
TGTAGCTATGCTATGTTTGTATAAATAAAACTTTTATTATAAATACATAAACATATATATATATATATATATATATATATATATATATATATATATATATATATATATATATGTGTGTGTGTGTGTGTGTGTGTTTTAGCTGGTCGTTAACCTAAAGCAAGTTCATCTGTTCTTTGAAGGCCTTTTTTGTAAGCTTTCTGGTAGGCTCGCAAGTCTCATCACGAGTAAATCTGAAAAAAGTCCCGTTGGAGGAACAAGTTTTATATATATATATATATATATATATATATATATATATATATATATATATATATGTATATGATTATTTTTTATTCACACAGACATGTACAAATTTTGCGACATAGGCATGTCGATGTTATCGATCAGCAGCTGTTATAACCTGAGATCTTATCAGCGAGAGTAAAAATCTGACCTTATCCTTAGATCATATTAAGTAAGAATTACATGGGAACAGAATAAAGGAATATTTTAAATTGAAATTTACGAACGTCATGTGGTTAAGATTTGGACCGTGTAAAATAAAAAATATAACATAATATACATTATAAATATATAAAATATAAAAGATAAAATGGAATAAAATAGAGAAAAAATAGAAAGAGAGAGATAAATAAAAAAAATAGGTAGATATAAATCAAATAAAATAATTTGATATAAGATAAAATAAGCAATAAATTCATTGCGGATAAAGAAATGAGAAGGAAAAAGGAAGTGAATGGTATAGAAGGGGAGAGGGGAAAGATTAAAGAAAAGAAGAAAGGGAGGAAAGAGTAAAATAGACACATACAGCTAACGCCTGAATGTTGATTGCTGGCAGGAGACACGTCAATCTCTGTTTAGAGTTTTTGTTGTGCAACGACACACAATTTACAGCCTGGTGTTCAGTTTTGGTCGGCAATAATGGCGGTGATAACACATTGAGCCCTTATTTAGTTTGTTCTATTCTTAGTTTTTTACTGTTTTTTTGTCATTAATTTATTTATTTAGTTAACACAATAAGTGGTATGAATAATAATAATCAGAAATAATAATGACAATGATAATAATAATGACAGCAATATTAATGGTAATACTACTACTGCTCCTATCAATAATAATAATAATAGTAATAATAAAGAAGATAGCACGAATATTAATCATACTAGTTGTAAATATGATAATAATAATTATGATTTTATTATTATTATTACTACTAATAATAATAATAGCAATAATAGCAATAATAATAGTAATAGTAAAACAACTACTACTAATAATGAAAATAACAATAATAATAATTATAATAATAATAATTATAATAATTATTATAAAACTAATTATACTAGTAGAGGTTGTTATTGCCATAATATAAATAATGATAGTCAAAGTAGTAATGATAATAAATGATAATAATAATTACTATTATCATTATAAATATAATAATAATAATAATAATAATAATAATAATAATAATAATAATAAGAAGAAGAAGAAGAAGAAGAAGAAGAAGAAAGACCTGAGTGTCATGATGGGCAGGTGCTCCCTCGTTAGCCAACATGGGGGACTCGGTCCGCATCCTGCGAATGTTGGCCCTTCTCATTTCAGAAACAAGACAACGGACAAGAACCAGGTAAGTAACCTCTCTGATTCCAGGTATGACAAGGTCACAGAGCAAAGACAGGAAACCCAGAGCGAAAACAGCAAACTGAAAAGATATAGAAAAAAATGGGCTACGAAAGAGAACAGACTGGTGATGGAGTGCTATTATAAAAGCCGCTATCCTACAGAAAAAGGCTACCGAAAACAAATGAAACATCTCTGGGACATTGCTAGGGACTACCATACAACGGAACAAAGGATAGCAGATCAAGCAAGACAGATCCTCAAGCGAGGATGGTTCTCGGAGATGGAACTGACGGAAATCAGACAGAAAGTTAATGGCGAAACGGAGCAAGATACACCACCGACGGAGAAACCACAAGAAGAGGACGGGCAAAACATACACACTGAAACTGAAGAGATTGAAGACTACGGAATCACAGAACCAGATGAGATAGAAGACTGCGGAACCACAGAACCTGCTGAGATAGAACTCAACGAAAAAGAAGAAAGTGAAGTGGAGAACATTAGACGATACATGTTAGAAAACAAAACAAAACTCCCATCTCTCAGGAATGAAGTAGCGAAGAAGTTAAAAGCAGAAACAGAAAGAGTAAACAGACTCCTCACACACATTCCAACAGAAACTATTACAGACATAAACAATCTGATATATGCAGGGGCAAAATCGGTAAGTATGAAATTAAGAAACGAAGAGAATGGACAAAAGAGAGGACCGACACAACCTGGATGGGAAATCAGACTGGAAACCCAGATCACCAAACTTCGGAAAGAAGCTAAAACCGTGAACAGAAGAAAGGAGGACATGAAACGATTAAGAAGCACAAATCAGAAACACAAGGAAAAACTAAATGAGAAATAAAACAACAGATAGCAGCAATAGAAGGAAGACTGAGACGATACAGGTACAAATCAGAACAGAGCAAACAGAACAGGACCTTTGAAAACAATGAAAGCCAGTTTTACAAAAACGTAAATGGAGAAAAAACAACAACAGAGCAACCGAGCCCAACAGAAACAAAACAATTCTGGAGCAAGATATGGGAAGAACCGAAAAAGCACAACAAGAATGCCCAATGGTTGAAAAACATGAAAGATGAACTGCAGGAAATCGAAGAAGGAACCGAAACAGAAATGAACAAAGAAACGATCAAGAAAACCCTAAGAAAAATGGCAAACTGGAGAGCACCAGGCCACGATGGAATACATGCATACTGGTTTAAATAATTCACGACCCTGCACGAAAGACTAGCGCAGAAACTGAGTGGATGTATCCGCAAAACAGACGTACCAGAATGGATGACGGAAAGAAGAACAACATTAATACAAAAAGACCCCAAAAAGGGAACGACCCCACGCAACTACAGACCGATAACATGTCTACCAATAATGTGGAAAATTCTCACAGCACAACTGAGAGAACAAATCTACCAATCCCTGGACAAACGTGGACTGCTCCCCGGGGAGCAAAAAGGATGCCGGAAAGGACAAAGAGGGGCACATGATCTACTATACATTGATCAAAAGATCTTGAAGGAGGTGAAGAGCAGACAAAGCAACATAACCATGGCATGGATTGACTACAAGAAAGCTTACGACAGAATCCCTCAAACATGGATAATTGAATGCTTAAAAATATACAAAATACCAGACAGGATTATTAATCACATCCAGAAAGAAATGGAAACATGGAGACTAAAACTGACAGCCGGAGGACAACACCTGTCTGAGATAAAAATACAGAGAGGCATTTCTCAAGGAGACTCTCTATCACCACTATTGTTTATAATAGCCATGATGCCACTCAACTACATACTCAAAAGGTGTGATGCCGGATACAGGTTTACGGATACAGAACAAAGAATAAACCACCTGATGTACATGGATGACCTTAAACTGTTTGCAAAAAACAAAAAAGAACTGGAAAAGCTGATAAATACAACCAGGATATTCAGCCAGGATATCCAAATGGAGTTTGGAATAGAAAAATGTGCACTGCTAGAGATCAAAAGAGGAAAACTGGAGACGACAGAAGGCATAGAACTCCCCAACCAAGAGGAGATGAGGGCGCTAGGAGAACAAGATAGTTATAAATACCTGGGAGTTCTGGAAGCAGACACAATCAAATATACAGAAATGAAAGAGAAGATTGGAAAAGAATATCAACGAAGAACAAGGAAACTCTTAGAAACTAAACTATATAGCAGAAACCTAGTAAAAGGGATAAACACATGGGCTGTATCACTAATAAGATACTCTGGACCATTCATAGGCTGGACCAAAGAAGAACTCAGGCACCTTGACCAGAGGACTAGAAAACTAATGACCATGCACAATGCATTGCACCCAAAAGACGATACGGACAAACTCTACATGAAAAGAAATGAAGGTGGTAGAGGACTGGTAAGTATAGAAGACTGTGTGGAAGACACCAAAAAAGAGCTGGAGAAATATGTAACCCAGAACACGGAAAGACTGATCACCACAGCAAGAGACACCAGCCCAACAAACAACTCCGGAAGCACTGAACCCAGAAACAAAAAGACAAGAAAGGAAAAGTGGGAAGAAAAACAACTACATGGACGCTGTATAAGACTCACAAGCGATGAAGTCAATGAAAACAGCTGGGCATGGCTAAGAAAAGGACACTTGAACAGAGAAACGGAATCTCTGCTGACGGTCGCACAGAACAATGCGATTAGGACAAACTTTATTAAAGCAAAGATAGATAAAACCCAGGAAAACAGCAAATGCCGATTGTGTGGACAAAGAGACGAAACGATAAATGATATAATAAGTGAATGCAGCAAGCTAGCCCAAAAGGAATACAAGAACAGACATGACAGGGAAATGTGCAAACAACTGAATTTCGAATATGCAAAAAAACGGTACAAACACATACCAGAAACTGTACTAGAAAACGAAAAACACAAAATCATATGGGATATGAATGTACAAACAGACAAACCCATAACAGCAAGGAGAACGGATATGATAATAATCAACAAGAAAGAAAAATCCTGCAAAATCGTAGACTTTGCCGTTCCAGCGGACCACAGAGTGGAGATCAAAGAGACGAAAAAAAGAAGCAAATATACTGAACTTGCCAGAGAACTGAAAGGAATATGGAACATGAAGAAAGTCAGTATAACACCAATAATCGTAGGAGCACAGTCCCCAAAAACATGGAGAAAAGACTAGGAGAAATAGGAATCAAAGAGATAACTGAGACCATACAAAGGACGGTAATGATCAAAACAGCTACAATCCTGAGAAATGTCCTCGAATGCGGAAACCAACCCACATAAGCAACGAATGGAGAACAAACAAATGGAAGCATAAGACAACAGAACCGGGGAAAATACAACCGCAAGATAGAGGTGCAAGCATAGGCTGACACCACGAAAATGATGGACAGAGGGTCGAGGAGGGAAAGCGCAAACCAGACCTCCACTGGAAGAGCGCGGACAGCTGTGGGACCTTGGGGAGGCTTGTTGCCACTCGGGCCCTAGAGGGGACCAATGGCCCTTATCCGCAGGAAATCGGTGGTAGATGGCTGTTGCGATACCGCAAGGTCATCAGCGATGATGAACGAAAAGAGGATGAGCATACTGGAAGTCTGAGGAGACTTGTTGTCACTCAGACTCCAGGGAATACCACATGTTGTTGGCAGTGGGCGATCACTGACGATGACCAGTGTGATAACTCCTAGTGAGTAAATAATAATAATAATAATAATAATAATAATAATAATAATAATAATAATAATAATAATAATAATAATAATAATACTAATTTACAATTGGTAATAATATTAATTGTAATAATAGTAATGGTTTTGATTGTCACAATTAGTATGCATTCTGATTAAAATTCTAATTAAATAGAAGATTGAATATAATAATTATATCAAGCATGGTATAAAATATGGTATGAATGGATAATTGTGTTGTCTATTTATTGTTTGTAGATAGATGAAGTTCTTTTTACTAATTGAGGCCTGGTGTCTCCATGTTTAAGAGGGTAATTGATTATGGGGTATTTAGTAGATACTATATGCTATGGGTTCAGTAAGGGTTACAAGATTATAGTTTTTTTGGTTTTAATCTATTTTCACATTGTAACATTAGTTTAAGAGGTTATATGTTAATTATTGAGAAGGTGTTATCTATTGTGCCTACTGTTGATTGAGATATCTTGCTTTCTGTTTAGGTGTTTACCCCGATCACTAAATCTAACTATCTCAAGTTTTTCAGTTAGGCATAAGTAACACGCTGAGTTCAGAGAACTGCAGGTACTATTTTGTAATAGCATTCTACGTTACTATTAGTGATTGATTATTGCGAGTTAGTTCCCAATAGCATATCTACAGTGAAGTGTTTTTTTGATAGACAGAATTATTGAATGAGCATTTATGACCTGAATATCCTTTTTAAGTATTACCAGCCATGCCTATATATATATATATATATATATATATATATATATATATATATATATATATATATATATATATATATATATATACATGTGTGTGTGTATGTTTTTCTGGGTTTGGTTTTCTTTGGTTGAAATGTTGGCCTAGTATAGTATTTCGGTTATTTGGCAATTTTGTTGTAAAAACAGTCTGTTTTGTTTGTTCAGTTGCAAGTCTTAATTTTTGTTGCTTTTCTGTCAATATTTTTATTGCCATTTAAAATTTTATTGTTATGTCTTCAATTATTTTTACTAAGTTTTCGCCACAACTGTAGCTTAATAAAAGGTGTTTTATTAAAGATTTTATGTAGTATGTTATTAAGAGGAAAGTGCAGGTTAATTTACTCTAGGAACCTCTTTCTAAGTTTAGTCTTAACAATGTGATTAAATGGGGGTGTAAACCAGATAATTTTCCTACTTCTATTTTTGTGTTATTATTGGACGCTGTAGGTTTGATATATTTAACTTATGTGTATTTGTATCTGCTTTCTTTTAGTGTTTTATTGTAAAATGCGTTATGTGTGTTAAAGAGTGCTCAATTAGATGGAGTTATTTCTCATTCTCTTCATAATTGATTTGAGGATATATTTGATGATAGTTTATGGATGGTTAGAGAGTGGATGGACATACATTGAATTGGCATTATAATAAGTATATGGTTCATACGTTTCTTTATTTAAGTTAAGTGTTTCGTCTAAGAATTTAACTGGTTTAATATTTGATTTTATTTCAACCTTAAGATTTAATCTTTTCACCTCTCTGGGGATAATTCTTAGCACTGTTTCACACTTTTGCCCATTTTAGTTATTTACCACAAATAAGCCATCACTTCTATATAATCTTATGTCTTCTATGGCAATATCCTTAGTGAGGTTGTATAATATGTAGACTCCAACTAGGTCGGTTATTTCTGCTGAATCTAGAGAGTCCATACAGACATTAAAGGACCTCAATTGATTACTTTTGGTCCATTGTTCTTGTTTACAGATTAACACTGTATTTCCGAATTTTCTAATGATATAGATTTCTTTCTCAGAAATATCAGCGTGGAAATTGGTAAAATCAATAAAGTTTTCGAAAAGTTCTTTTGATATGGAGGGGTAATAAATGATTATGTCGAATTGGATGAACGAGCAATTAGTTTTGTTTGCGATTTCACAAAACAAGTTTATAGTCTCAGTTCGCTTTACCCACAGATTTAGTTTGTAAAATGTGTTTTTTTGACCAGTTACTCGTTCTAATAGTTTTTTACTAATTTTCCCAACTCCTGGTTTTGTGGGGTTTATACGTCTAGTGGCTTGTTTTGTTTGGACGTCATGGCTTACTTTACCTATTTAATCGCTAATTTTAAGTTTATCGGCAATGGCTTTACTGTCTATGTTGATATTTTGAAGTAAGTCTACGTTAAATTTTCTGTAGTTTTTAGTGATATTATGGTCAAGTAGTTTATGGTTTACCTGTGTGGTTAGTTTGTAGAAGTTTTTTAGTTTCATCAGCTTTGGCTAGTATGTATTTTGAACTGTTAATTTCCTTAACGATTTTGTCTTGTCTTTACTAAAATGTCTTTTTTGTGATGGGATGTAATGCCCCTAACTATATTCATTAAGTCATTTTCAAATCCGTCAAGTTGGT
>OY744516.1:104430616-104438116 GCA_963556195.1 Sepiola atlantica | reverse complement strand
CTCTCTCTCTCTCTCTCTCACACACAGACACATATATATATATATATATATATATATATATATATATATATATATATATATATATATTATATATTGGCCACCTTTAAGAGACAATAGCTATCTCATGTAAGGGTACATGAGCAAGAACTTTATAGCAAAGCTAAGTTTGCGCAATCACTAACTCTGAACTGAGATGACATCAGTGCAATGGCGAGTATTGATTTACTCCTCTCCAGGAGTTAGGCACAAGGCCAGTTTTTATCTTACTCCCACAAGTAAGATGTGACCCAAGGTCGGGTCGGGAAAGTGGGGTTTAAACATTACTTGGGCAGCCCCGTCGGCATTCCCCGGTAGGGGCGCCTCAGGCTGTATGACATCAGTGCAATGGCGAGTAGAATTCCAAGATGACAATTTAAAATCTTGTCTACTTTTGTTCTTTTCACATCCATAACGCCTTTATTATTTATTTTCTGACAAGGGTCATAGAACATTCAACTGGGCCTTGTCTATCTTACCCATAAAGGTAGATGAATATATATATATATATATATATATATATATATATATATATATATATATATATATATTACTATTTCATGTATCCACATACAATTTTATAAGGAGATATACTTTTTTATGTATCAATTTTCAGTACTTACTTCAACAGTGCTCGATACGTAAGTAGAGCTAGGTAGTAAGCTAGGAAAATATATTCATGGCAATTAAGCTACACAGAGGCTTCCGCGTTTCATTCCCGGGGGATCTTAAGGCTAAAATGCATGGAGTTATTCTTGCCGGGTGTTTTTATATACATGGCTAGCTAGTTAACCAATCAGATTCTTTGTTGTTCTCTAAGCCAATTGTTGGGATTCCGAGGTGTGGTTTGTGTTACTTGGTATATCCTGTTTTATTGTTCTGTTTTCAATAGATTAACCTATATCCTGTTTCCTTTGTTGTATTAATCTAATGGGTTCATTTATTACGTGCTTCCTTGTATTTCTTTTTTAGGTTTTAATTTTTAAATTGTTAGGTTTTAGTTTAGCTTCAGGTGTGGAAGCAACACAAATGTTTACATAATACATATTTAATATTTATTTTACACACACACACACATACATATATATATATATATATATATATATATATATATATATATATATATATATATATATATATATATATATATGTATATATATATATATAAATCTATTAGTGCTATAACAATAATAATAATAATAATAATTATTATTATTATTATAAGTTTTATAATTTTTATTAGATTTAACTATACATTTTATGGATGACGTAATTTTTATTCAATTTTTATGAAATATACATTTATGTTTATCTTTACAGTTGCAAGTACTTATTATGTTAACTTTCTCATTATTATTATAAGTTTGGTGGGTTTTTTTCTAAAATATGTTGTTAGATGTAATTATATTTTCGTATTATTTTTATTTATCATGTTACAGAGCGATTAAAAAAATCTCAATTAATTAAAAAAATTCTCTTGAGAGATTTGTTTGGAAATCTACTGAGAATGGTGGGTTAAACAATGTCAACTCATTTCTCTATATTTTCTTTTTAACTTCTATTTTATGTTGGTTTGTAAATGAGGAACGGGTGGGAGGGGTAGGATCATTGTAGTATTTTAAACATAATTTGAGTGGAGGGTGTATTTACAGCGCAAGTGATTTGAAACGAAAACTATTTTAGGTAACACCGTTTTCGAAAATATATTTGAATTGGTCCGTGAATTTCTCTAATGATCCATCTTGTATGAATAATTGTATCACACAATGTGACCTATTAAATATATTTCACTCCATGTTGAAGAAGGTGTGAGCGTGAATTTGTGATTAGTATAGAACGGCAGCACACGAGAGAGAGATAAAGAGAGAAAGAGAGACAGAGAAAGAGAGAAAGAAGGAGAAATAAATCAGATATCAGATCAATAATATCAATCTTCGTAGCTATCTATCTTTTATAACTTCGTGATTTAGGTTAATTATAAATAATAACTTTTAGATAAATGGATGAACTATCAAGAGAAACGTTTAACAGATTTATTAAAACTGAACACAGAATGAATTAATTAGTTAATTGGCCGCTGGACGCGATTGATATATTCACAGTCTGACGCCAGTCTTTTGTTTTCTTTCTCTCCGGGCAGACGACCCTTTTTCCAAGGGCGATAACTCTTAACTCCTGAAATGGTTCAAGTGAGGTAATTCCGTTTTCGTTAGGTGTCCTACCACTATCTGATCATAATAATAGAGTCAAGCTAGAATATAAATAGTGCAAATCATCAAAATATTCAAGAAGTTATTTTGTTTTATTTTCTAGTAGTATTCAGTAAACTAAATAATGTATAAAAAGGAAGCCAACATACAGGCATTTGAAATGGTCAGAATCTAACATTGCGGCTTCTACGATCTTAAAATATGAATAATGTACACATTTTTAAATGGATATCTTGTAATGTCATTTAATAGATATAGGGTTAAGTAAAGAACAGACCTCAGACTAATTGTGCTCGAGTGTATCATGTACTATGTTTTATAACTTTTGAAAGAATGAACCTTTAACTATTAAACACAGTTACGTTTCCTGATAGATACCTTAGTAAACACTCACATTGTTGTATTTCTGCGATGCTTAAAAGAATAACGACACACTGATATATAAAAATATAATGATGTATCTTTATTGTCAGTTGCGGTGAACGAGTATAGGATAGTGACGTAGAAAGATGCATGCAAATGGAATCTGACGGGGTGGTTTTTCTCATGCACAAATTGCCAATCGACTGATAATCTTAATTTATGGCGGATATAATATAACAATTTTTGACCCCACCCCCCTGAAAATGCCCACTATGGGACTTCGCTGTCAATGTTTTCACGGAGCCTATTCAGCGACTTTTCTTTCTGCAGCTAACCTTTGCAGGTGGTTTCAATCAACAATTATTTTATTTCTTACAATCCACCATGTTTGTTTTTAGTCAACCAGGTGGCTTGTCTAGTCAACAATTATTTTATTTTCGACAATTAATCATGTGATGTTGTTTTTCATCCGGTAATATGCGTGTCTCTGTCACTTTTGCCTACTCATGCCAAATGACCTTTTGGGTACAGCCGACCTGGATATTTAATAATATAAAAATATTAAGGAAGCTTTAAACAGACTGTGAATGGTGAAATAGAGATAGACCGTGTCTTCGGGTGTAGATGTGCGGGAATAATCCTTGATGCAGTATCATCTAAGGTATATCTTTCGGACAAATAAAAAATCAGCAAACTTCGGTTTACCTATCAGATAATGTTCAGGATTGTAAGTTGGATGCTGAACTATAACATAAGACGGTTGAAATCGATCGACAGAAGGATAACATTTTATAACTGAAGAGGGCGGATTGACAAGCAATTGTTGACATTATACTTGAAAATTAACAAAAGGCTATCTAAAAATGAAAATCAAACTATTTTAAAATTCGTGGACAATGATGTTCTCCTACCTCACCATACTAGTAATATCATGTTTGTCTTGGTATTGGTGGAAAAAGGTGGGGAAAACCAGATTACCGACCTCCTTCTATTGCGGCTCCCCGTGATTGGTTTCGGGTGGAGATGTATGAGGTCTCTTTTCAAAACCCGCTATCGCGGAGCGCTTTATTGTAATAGGGTGCTGTCTGGTTGAAAATTTCGTGACTGGATGAGAGGTTTGAGATAATATTATTGACTAAATATTTAAGAACGGTGGGGGTGGCAGTATCCCTTGTGGGTGTATTGGAGTGTCTCATTGGGTTTGTGGAAAGGTTTGTGTGTGTTGGTTGTAAGGTTTAGTGTGGTGTCTAGAAAATCTACTGGGTCTAAATTTGTTATAATAGTGATTTTGGATCCGAATTTTTGACATTTGTTTGTTAAATCTTTTCTAAATCTATCTAGTTTGTTCCCATTGTGGTTGCGTGACAAACAAAGTCCGTCATCTCTGTAAATACCAAAGAAATGGTATGGGAATTTATTTTGGGACGTATCTAATATGAGCAAGCCGACTAAGTCGCAGATGTCTGCACTGCCATAGACCCCCATTGCAACATCAAATGGGCCCTCTTGGTTTGATTTTTTAACCCAGGTCTTTCCCTCGAAGAAAAGTAGGGTCTGTCTTGCTTGTAGTATTGTGTCCCTTTCTAGTTGACTTATGTTTGTGTGTGAAAGTGCAAAGGTTAAGGCCTTGTCTAGGGTATCTTTTGTTATGGATGGGTAGAAGTCTACTATGTTTTATTGTGTGAATTTGCATCTATGTTTCCCTATATGTTATGAAACCAATTTAGGACTGAATTTGTATGGCTCAACAGATTAAGATTTGTTTTTTTCTTAATAAACTATAAATAAACTATAAAAAAAACTATATTTTTTACTATTGATTTACTTGCTAGTCATTGTTCGCTTTTAGCTGTGTTTATTAGTTTGTAGGAGGGTTTATTCCTGAAGTTATATTTGTGATCTTTAAAAGTAACAAAGGCCTTCCTATTTTCTAGGTTGTTAGTTCTGTATTCGACACCTAGTCTAGTAGCTATCTCAGTGGTTTCATTATTAATGGTCTTATATGTATCCATAATGGCTAACTGATATTTATCGGTTATGGAGCAAATAGTTAGATCTGTTTTTCCTTTTTTGTCATTTTATAAATGTTTTTTATTTCGTCGGAGAATATTAGTGCACCATTTTCTCTTTTAATTTTTTGATGTCGGCGGCTAGTGTCTTCTGTAACGGATTTTACTTGCTGGTAAATTCTAGGTTGTGGGTAATGCTAAGTAGGGCTTTCTCAATTTATTCTAAGGCCTCCACTATCAGCGGATATTTACCAGATTTAAAATATACACACACACATGTATATCCCCTGCCTTAATATATATATATATATATATATATATATATATATATATATTTAAAAAATAATTATGTTATATTAAATCCTATCGTGATAGAGTTATGCTCGATGTTTGGGGATATATCATTGTTTTAGAAGATATTTAAATAATAAAGCAACATTAAAGTTTCATACTTTACAAGATTATTATGATCATCAAATGGTTAAACAAGAAATAAAATACGAGTATGTCATTTAATCCATGGATTTTCAAAGAATTTACTTTTATCCTCAGAAATTATTAGTAAGTAATAAACATCTTGATTATATACCGTTGATATAGACGTGATATCAGATTTGCAAAGTTTACTTATTTTCATATTGGTTCTGTAAAAGTTAATTTTATTCATTAACTATTATTTGGTATTGTTTTATAACTCAATGATGTTTTACATTTTAATATAAAAAATGTTTTGTTTCGCAATATTATTCTATTTTCTGGAAAAATATTTAGCATTTGTGTTCAAATGTTTTTAACGTCGTTCAAATGTTTCAAACATCGGTTGCTCTTAAGAAAAAGCGATCGACTCGATTTTTGTAAATTGCCAGTGAAAAGAGAAATTTATTTCTTCTCTCTTTTCTTTTCTTTATATCACATTTAAAAGGTAAATAAATGTTTCGAAATTACCAAAATGTTAAATTTTCGTGTTTTTTTAGTTTATTATTTAAACCAACAGGGCTACCCGGTATTGCCCGGGGAATAGTAATTTATTTTATCAATAACAATTGATTTCCTACTGTTGTCACACGCGAGGTAAATCTTACTGTACGAACCGAAAACAACTAATCGAAGTGACACTTACTCCCCAAACCCCCAACAACAACAACAACAAAAACAAAACAAAGTATACAAAACCAAGAGTAACATCTTAATAAAAAAAGAAATATCCGAGTAAAGTAAAAAAAAAGACGCGAGATAAATTTTACTTAAGAAAATAAACTACTCTCATCTCCTTATGGTTCTCTTTTTCTCTCCATCTCTCTTTCTTTTCTCTCTCCTGTTTACAACGCCGGATTATTATTTCATTGTTTTTGATTATTACTGTTTGAAGCAATAGTTGCGTCGATAGTAAAAGAGTAAATGAGAGGCTGAGAACAGATACTACACTTAGAATTATTTATTTGCACAAAATATACAAATTTAAATTACGAACAACTTAGGAACAAGGCGATCAAACGTGTGAGAAAAGGGGGGGTCGTTAGTTATCCTTGGTCAACAGTTATAAAAATGTCTATCTTACTCTTAACTAAAATCATCTCAGTCACCACAAAAACACATTTACTCTTGGCAGGTATCGTATTTAAAATATATTCAAATTATTATTTTTTTCATAAATACATTTATTTACAAAAATTAATTGAATTAAAATGGGGAATCGGATCTTAGGGAAAGAAGCAAGAATCTATAAAAATATGTGTTTATAATTCGATATTTATAAATTCATGATTGCCCACCTAAAACACTGATTTAATCTATTATTGTATTATCTTTTAATGGGGATAGGTGTGTGTAGTATCGGTTCTGTTTTCATAGGACTATCCTCCCAGGAATTTCCTCCTCCTTTTTAATCCGCTCAAGTCTTACATCCTCCTGTGAAGGAGGGTTCATGCAGTATCTGTTCGTTTGTCATGAGACTAGCTTCCAAGTAACAACCTTCTTTTTGGGGTGGACGGACGGTGGTAATGTAATATCTTTTCTGTTTCCATGATAATATATTCAAAAGCATTACGTTCTGCTTTTATGGGGAGATCCTCCCAGGTATTACTTCCTCTATTTGGGGAGGAGTACTGTGGTACCTGTACTGTTAACATGATACCATCCTAACAAACATTACATTCTCCTTTAAGGATTAGTGTAGTATATTTTCGTTAATACCTCTTCCTTTGGGGTTAAGTGTATGTAGTTCGTTCATTATGAATTCTCCCCCCCCCCCAGCGTAGAAAAGTATGCGACCGGATGGAGCATATATTTGCTAGTAAAAAATAAAATTATAAATGAGACTTACATGATTAGATTAATTTAAAAACAAAAGAAAAACAATCTCTGTTGCTGCTTACCTATGAGTCCAGATTTTGCAACCCACTTTATGTATTTAGATATAATCCACCTCACTCTTGTCATTGTCGGTCTGTTTGTCTACCTGTTCTTGTCTCTCTGTCTGTCTGTATCTCTCTCTCTATCTCTCTCCTTATATATATATATATATATATTGATCTCTCTCTCTCTATCTCTCTCTCTATCTATCTCTCTCTCTCTCTCTCTCTCTCTCTCTCTATATATATATATATATATATATATATATATATATGTAACATTATAAAGTATATATTATATTATGTTTTACTGGTTATTGGACACTTTTGCAAATATTAGTTTTATTTTCAGTTTACTAGTATATTTCAAATTGATGAAATATATATACATACATATATATATATATATATATATATATATATATATATATATATATGAAGCAATCCAACAAAAGATATAAGCGTCAACTAATATCTTATAATTAGTGAAACATCCGGATAAAAACTGAAGCTCAATATACTGGATAGAGC
>OY744516.1:104325616-104425616 GCA_963556195.1 Sepiola atlantica | reverse complement strand
TGGCTGACGTTATCCACCTAACCAGCTCGAAGGCATCGGAAAAACCTTTTATTAATTCACAAAGGGATGAAATTACAGAAGTAAAGTAATCCACTAAAACAGATTGATAGCATTAGAAATATGTATGATGACGTTACAGAGGGATGCCTTCAGAAAGGGATGACGTCATCAATCAAAGCTCAAAACCATAAGCGGGTCATTGTACTTATGTAGACAATTAGTGCATATTTATACTAGACGTCTACTAGTAAATAAAACACAGGAAAAGATTCATCAAAAAATGAGAGATTTTACCGGTTTCGTTCGAATTAACGAACGTGTTCAGAAAAAAGAGACATTTTAAAAAGAAAAAAAAAGAATGTACCACGGGATGTTTTTGGCAGGTGTTACTATTTGAAGATGTTCGTTGATCCAAACGAAACCGGCAAAATCTCTCGTTTTTTATGATTTTTTCCTGTATTTGATTATATGTTCTTTTTGTTCCTCATATATATATATATATATATATATATATATATATATATATATATATATATATATGATAATTTTATTTACACAGACATGTACAAAATCTGCGACACTGGCATGTCGATGTTATCGATCAACAGTTACTATAAACTGAGATCTCATCAGGCAGAGTTAGAATCCGATCTTAACCTCATATCATATTTGGAGAGAATGAAGTGGAGGGATAGAGAAAGAGAAGAAGAAGGAAAGAAATTTAACATTTCAAAAATTAAAGCCGTTAATATATATATATATATATATATATATATATATATATATATATAATATATATTTATAATCCAGACAAGGTAAACATCCACAGGATAGTAATCCAGAGGGCTTATAAAAAGTGCATAATATATATAGAGCTTTTAAATATGATTATTTTTTTTTTACAAAGACATGTACGAAATCCGCGAAACTGGCATGTCAATGTTATCGATCAAAAGCTGTATAAACTGAGATCTCATCAGGCAGAGTTAAAATCCGATCTTAACCTTAGATCATATTTGCAAAGAATGAACAAAAAGTATAGCGTTCTGTCGGTTGTTTACAAAAGTAAAATCATTCATTTACATTTCTCCCGGATGACGCCAGGCCACGAGTCCTGCTAGTATATATATATATATATATATATATATATATATATATATATATATATATATATATATAGATATATATATATATATACTAGCAGGTCTAGCAGGATATATATATAAAATAATGATTTTACTTTTGTAAACAACCGACATAATGCTATACTTAATTTTTTTTCGGTACTTCTGCAGTTTACAGCTCGTGCTGAAATAATAACGTTATCATTTAGAAACACATTTTTAACATGGGAATGGAGGATATTGTAAACAATTCTGTACTTCAACGTAAAAAGTAAATAAACAGAAAATACCGTAGACACAGAATGTAACATGAAAATCTTATTTAAAAATAGCAGGGTACGGGTCCGAAAACTGCATAAGTACCTTATTGTGTCCTCGATCAGCGAACGAGAAATCCTTTCATTTTTGTAACAAACCGAAGTGCTCCTGTTTCTAGGTTAATGGATTTTGCCCAAACCATGCTGTTCGTATATGCATTCAATATTGTTTTAATTTTTAATACAGAGATTCAAATTGATAGGTAAAAATGGGTAGGATCGATAGATAGATAGATAGATAGATAGATAGATAGATAGATAGATAGATAGATAGAGAGTTAAATGTACAGACTTAGAAATATAGACAGCTATACATAGACGTAAATAGATAGGTAGACAGATGTATAGATATACATAGCTAGATGTACAGATTTAGAAATATAGACATATATACCGTTACTTAGGTAGATAGATAATAGATAGAAAGAAAGATGTACAGACCTAGAAATATAGACATGCATACAGACTTAAATAGATAGATAGGTAGATAGATGTACATACTTAGACATATAGACAGATCTACAGAAACATAGATAGATAGATAGATAGATAGATAGATAGATAGATAGATAGATAGATAGACAGACTTCGAAATATGTAGTGTACGGTAGCTCATTTTTTTTCAATTTATTGCTGACAGTTACAGTACAAAATGTAATGTTGCTGTCAGAAATAAATTGACGATATGGGTTACCATAACTCATATGTAAACAAAGGAATTGAAGGACTCTGGATACCGATACGGTTGAACGCCATGTGTTCTAAGTTGATTGTGTAACCTCGAATGTGCATTTAATGTGATTTGTGGAGTTTATAAAGTATGAACGTTTAAAATATGAATTAAAAGTAGAACAGAAGTAATAATCTTAAAGGAATTACCTATAGGCTTCGAATAGTGGTCGCCATGTTGATTAGGTTTTGCTTGCAAGTGAAATCGTTTGTTTATTGATTCTGTAATTCCGGGACGTGGGTATATGTACGTCAATCATTAAAAAGTTTTGTAGCTTAAACTCAGTATTCCATTATTCATTAAATCTGAATTATGAAGCGGTTCGTGATTAGCTTGTGTTTCCTGTTATAAGAAGATTGTGTATTTTATAAAGAAAATAATAAGCGGCGTAAAATGTAGCATTACCGCATGAAATAATTTCACCGGTGAAATGAGTCGCGTCACAGGACCCAAATGATAGGAGGAAATAAGTTTGCTACTCTCTCAGTCGAATATGTGTTTGCGAGAGTAATATTTGAGGGTTCTGTAAACATGCCTGAGTGAAGTTTATAACGGGTGTTTGTTTCTTAGCGTAGGGTGTATTTTTTCTGGCTACCTTAAGAGAAAATACACGGAAAAAATCAAGTCTACATCATATATATATATTTATATATATATATATATATATATATATATATATATATATATATATATATAGCCGAATCTATACTATTACTATATTTTAATTTTTAATTCATTTTACTATACAATTTCAGATTAATGTACTATATGTCCATGCTCAATTTATTAGTGGGGTTCAGTGTAGTATCTTTTCTGTTGTCATAAGAAAATCTACCTATGTCTTATGTTTTGGGGGGAGTGCAATCTAGTATGTGTTCTTCCCTCATGACACAATATATCCAAAAATTATTTTCACATTTTTTTTAAGAGTAATATAGTGTATGTTCTATAGTCATAGCATCTTTCCGAGCATTAACTACTCCTTCAGGGAAATGCAGTGCATTATATATAAGGATAATAAAATACATTTAGATTTAATATATATATATATATATATATATATATATATATATATATATATATATATATATATCTTCACACAGAAGTGTCAGTGATGATAGACAATGGCTCGTTCTGTCTGTATTGGGTGCAATTGGAGATTTATTAAGTTAAATGCACCTCTGTTACTGCAACTAATTATGAATAGGATGCAAATGCCACAGAAGAAAAAGGCTATTTCGTTGATATATGTTTTTATCTTTAATCTTGTCTAGCTTTTAAACTTGCTTTTGCAACATAGTTTTTATTGCTATTTATTTTTTATGTTAGTGATATATCTAATAGATGATGTTAATTAATACACTTCATTGTAAATTAAATAGTGCAACATAATACGTAATTACAATTATAAACACCGTATGCATTTATTAAGTACCAACTTTGTATTTAAAATAACTATGCGTTTCATGTTAACTTAGCGATATTTTTATAATATTTAAAAACAATTTTCTTAATACACTTCATTAAATATTATATAATTCGACTTGCCTTGATCGTAATGTTAAACGTACTTTTCACAACTTTGTATTATAAATACAATATGGCCGAATGACTGTTGACAAATCTTTGCTTTAAAAACTGGGTTCTATGTAAGATGCATGGAAATGTGTATTTTTGCTCTAGGGATATTTTCTGGAATCGAGCCTTAGTTTTCTAAGGCGCTGCATGGGTAATAGATCCTGGTAATTGAATGTTTATCCCAGTTGTTTATCTATGCCTAGAAACGATCGTCAGAAGAAATCAATAAACACTTTGTCACTAGAATTTAGCGTGCCATTTTTTACCGATATATATATATATATATGTATATAAATATATTTATATATATATATATATATATATATATATATATATATATATATATATACGTGTGTGTGTGCTAACGTTAAAAATAACAGAATTCGTCTGTTTAATTATACACTTTTTTTCAATTTTTCTGATTATCTTTTTTGTTTAAAAAAAAAATTCCAGGTTTCACGAACGTTTTCGATCCTTCGTCGAATCATCCTCAGGTGTCAAGAGCAAATGAACAAAAACTCTGGGGAAAAAAAGAGAATTTTAAAAAGACAGCAGAGAAACGCGCATAGGACGTTTTTTTGCATTCTTCCAGGAAGTCGTTAACAATTTAAATTCAGCAACGCTGTATGGCATCACAGAACAAAATCGCATTACGTTAAACATTTATAATGTTACCGCTGGTTTCATATGTGGTGTTCTTGATTTTAGGTCGTTGTGTATTTATGTAGATAGCTACCGGTATTTTTTATTTCTCTAAATTGGTTTCGGAAAGTGTTATTAATTAGAATTTGTTTTAAATCAAAGTAAGGGAAGTTATGTTCTTGTAGATGTTAGTAAATTGAGCTAGAGTTTACAAGATGCATCATTTTAAAGATGCTTTTAAAAATTCTCTTCTTTCTCCATCTTTTTTTTATTCATTTGCTTTTGACACGAAGAATCGAAAACGTTCGGGAAACCTGGAACATTTATTAACTTTTTTGATTTTAATACAAAAAAAGACCATTAGAAAATTAAAAAAAACATTTCAAATGGGAGGTTTTGTCTATCTCATGCACCGAATAAACCTTTTAAAATGCAAGAAAATCCCCTCAGAATTGGCGAATATTTTTTAATTGATGTCTAATACTTATTGTTAAAATTTCACGAAAATCGAAAATATCTAACTTTTTACCCTCTTGGTATACAACTAAAATACACCTATTATCGCCAATACGTGAGCCTCTTACGCCTGGTAGCTGAGTTCCAGAATTCATAATGATCGATTACTTAGTTTAATGTAGAGTGAATCTTGTTCATATATATATATATATATATATATATATATATATATATATATATATATATGGGTAGATAAAAGGATAAAACAATCGGACGGGCGAAACGTTGAGCTTATGGCTCTCCCACTTTTCCATTTTTAATTTCATATATATATATATATATATATATATATATATATATATATATATATATATATAAACATAACTAATTTTATACAGTTCAAGGTTACAAATAGAGATTTAGAATATGCCTGTCTAAAGCCGAAACTATACTATTGCATTTATTCATATATTATTGTACTACTTTTTAATACCCAATTCAGTCACATATATTTCAGAATAATGTACTGTCTTTTAATCATCTATTCATTGAGGGTAGTGTAGCATCTGTCCTGTTGTCATGTGACCATGCGTTCAAACATTAATCTCTTTTCTGAGGGATGTAGTGTAATAGAGGTTTTTCTGTCAAGATACAATGCCCCCAGGAATTATTTCCACCTATCATGAACAGTGTAGTATATGTTCATTCGTCAATATACAAAAATCTCATGCATTACCCGCCATTTTCTTGTGGGAGGGGTAATGTAATATATTTTCCATGGTTATGATTCCATTATCCCAGGGATTACTCCCCCTTTTTGTTTGGTTCGGTAGCAAATTCTAGTCCCATATTTTTGCTTGTAGATATGAAAGAATTCATTTAGCTTTAATATATATACATATATATATACAGATACATATATATATACAGATACATATATATATATATATATATATATATATATATATATGTATATGTATATATATACAAATATATGCCTTGATAAATATTTACACATACCATTTGTGACAGACAATTCCCCTTTATGTCCTTCCTTGGGGCAATTAGAGATTTACTAACTGAGAAGACGCACTAAATATACCGCTAAATAAAACTAATTATATACCTCGGGAAAATAACACGAAAGATAAAGGCCACTTCTTTCAGAAATTTTAATATTAATACTTTTAATTTCTATGGCCCAATCCTTCTCTCTCTCTCCATCCTCTCTTTCTCTCTCTCTCTCATATATATATATATATATATATATATATATATATATATATATATATATATATATATATATATATAAACTTTTCTTGTATTTAGGCGAGACTTCCGTTGTCTTAAGGTAAAGACTCCAGACAGCAGTCTATGTGATCGAGGTTTCAGATCTTGCTTAAATCAGCCACGTCAGTGTGCCGTATAACAGCGAAACATGTGTCTGCGGATAATGTTATCATATATCTAAATGTATATATAAATATGAAAGAGAAAATATGATATTTCACTACTTCTTCATTGTTTACTATTCACCCCACTCCTTCCTAATACATTTCCCTCACTACTCTCCTTCCACACTTTCCTTGATTTACATCTACACTTTCCCCCCTCAAGTACATACATCACATATTCCCTGCTCTTACTTTTTCTACCGCTTCCATCCTACATTTTTTTTTAATGCAAGCTCACTGTATAAATGTCCAGTTATCTATATATATAAAGTGAAGCGTTTTCGCCTGTACTTTAAACGACAGTAATAAAGTGATCACATGCATCACAGGCTACTAAACGCACCACTTCATTCAGCTTATTCACTCGACCGTGTTTAGAGAAATGTATGATTATTTTCTCCATCTAACAATAAATATTACTTTCAGACCACCTATCACAGACTCTCCCCAAAACATACTCTATAGAGATGGTAGCAAACACTTTTCTCTCGTACATTTTCATACTAACACTCTGTCCTTCATCTTGGAGAAGTAATACACAACCGATACTTTAGTAAAACGTAACCGTTATTATTTTCTTTTTGTCTTCCATTACTTTAATACATAATACAATACATTCCGCACAAATTTAATAGAGGCTCCCTCATATTCTGCTGAGTGTCAGGAATATAGGATTACGTTATTTCTAACTATTACGCATAGACTTTATCTCATTCCGAAATTTACGGAATACATATAACGCACTTAATCATTTATATTGTACATTGATTCAAAATAGTGGCTATTATCTCTTAATCGAATCGACTTTAGACATTTCCTTTAGCAATCTTCGTTTACTTCAGGTATTATTTCATTTTTTAACTTTAGACAATTTAATACATAACACTTTTAAGGCGTAAAAACTTTTTTTCAAATTACTTAAAATAAACTGCAGTGGTTATTTGGACAACATTCAATTGTTGATAATTTCATAGAAGTAACATCAGCTTCTCTAAGAACCTTTCACAACTAATCAACCGACAACACAAGTTCATTGTTTCACTTTTGACCATCCATACATACATCACATTAATCCAACATCCGTGTTATGATTTTCACATAAGGTATTCTTCTTTTTTATTTTACGTAATACGTTTTCTTTTTTCTTTACATTTACCTATCATAAACATCCATTCTCTCTCTATCTTCTCCTTTCCCCCCTCTTTCTCTATTCATTCGCAACAATTTCTAAAAAAACTGTTTACATTATCGCCGACTTACGAATAACGTTCATTTGTTTAATTCACGACAGTTAAAATGCTTCGAAATCAATTTCGAACACAGGCACCCATAACATTTAAAATAATAATTGTCATCTACATGTTCCTATTCATCGAACATTATTCGATATTGATTCATAATGAACATCATTAAAATTTATTTCATAACTTTTGTACATACTTTCTTAGACGCTAAAACTGCTACTGATATTCCAAAAGATATTAATTCCTACTTTTCTAAATATCCGTTACTTAATCGTTTCTCTTCTCGGTCAGTGAATGTGGAACTCTTTCTAGACTGAAGCAAATTTTATTTTTATTCCTTTCCATCTATTTTACTATTTGTCTATTTTAGAAGAAATCCTTCTAGACTGCGGCAATTTTTTACAAAGGAGATGTATTTTAAAAATATTAAACATCACCATAGCTCTCTACTCGTGGATAGGAAACGGAATAGCAACAACATAGTCAATGGTAAAATGCAGATTAGTTAACACTCGATAAATCGAAAACAAAATAAGCAGAACAAATTTCTTTAATCGCCAGATATTTAAAAAAAAGCCAGATTTAGACACAAGGTAGATTTTCAATGTGGGTCAATTCAATTAAATGGGAACTCGGAATTGAGATAATCATTGTATCAATCTAGAAGTATATTTCCTTCATTCACCTTTGAAAATTTCACGCATATTCTTAGATCATATTTACTTTCTAGGGTAGTGTTTTTTAGGTCAAATGAACTTCTACTTACAATTGTAGAGGGGAGACGTCACCCAAAACATAGTGAAATCTATTTTGTTTTATTCAAAACATCGATAAATGCTACCATTTAAAAGTTTACATATTTTACATTTGCATGGAATTTGATCCATAGCCATTAGACACCGATTAAGAAAGATTCCCAATCTCTTTTTAAAACCCTTTAAGATTAAGCTTCAGATTTTAAATATTTTCCTGGATCAAAATGACGTAATTTGTTTTGATCAAAATCAAAATTCAAATTTCTAAGCATAAGGTTTAGTATCAATATTCTAATTTTCTTAAATAGACATAAAAGTGGTGCCAAACTGTACGCCTCGGGGACTTACTTTTATTATCATGATAGGTGCGCGACTACATACAGACATATATATATATATATATATATATATATATATATATATATATATATATATATATATATAATAATGATAATAATAATCCAGGTTACACATTCACAGGGTAGTAATCCAAAGAATTTCAACCGGGTTTATGAAAAGTGCTCAATATCAAAAAGATCTTTTATATATGATTATTTTTATTTACACAGACATGTACAAAATCTGCGATACTGGCATGTCGATGTTATCGATCAACAGCTATTATAAACTGAGATCTCATCATGCAGAGTTAGAATTCGATCTTAACCTTAAATCATATTCCCAAATATGATCTAAGGTAAAGATCGGATTCTAACTCTGCCTGATGAGATCTCAGTTTATAATAGCTGTTGATTGATAACATCGACATGCCAGTGTCGCAGATTTTGTACATGTCTGTGTAAATAAAAATAATCATATATATATATATATATATGTCATCTACTAATTAGTCAGCGCTTATCAAAGCCTTAAGGCAACTCGATGGTAAGGGTAAATAAGTTTGTCAAGTGTACGGTGATATAACACAGTAATGGTTAGTAAAGATTGTTGAGACTGTCAAGATTTGATTATTTAAGAAGACGGCTAAACAAGAATTTGTTTACATTGGGCTTGAAAATATATATATATATATATATATATTTAGCAGTGAATGATAGAATAAAAATCGTACAAAATACAATATCTATTAAGTTATCAGTTGTTCAAGATAAGAGGTTTAAATAAAATACATTTCATAATTCCTTCCTTATGTTATCTTTACATTAACCGCCAGTGGTGCAAAAAGGTAATTTGGAAAATTACGCAAAGTAAAAATTTGGAAAGATATAAAATTAAAAAATATAATATAAAATGTAAAAAGGAAATGTTGAAAATTAAGGCAACAGATAACCATTTAAAGCATCATGAGAGTTTAGTAGAAGCAGGTTCAAAGTAGATGAAATCCGTTCCTATTTTAAGAAAGAAATCTGCATCTGAAGTTGTGAAAATCCGTTTAAGATGTGGAAGGACAGAAGATCCAGTTGGAAAAAGTTGCTGCGTGTGAAAGTTTACGATGTCATTGGTGTATAAAAAGCCATTTAGAAAAACTTCCATGTAATTTACAGAAAAAACTGTTCATGAGGTTGTTTAATTCAAAGTCACATGATAAATTGTAGTTCTAATCCAGAGTGCTAGCCGTAAGAAAAGCCAACATTAAAATAAAAATAGAACAACAAAAAGGCATGAGCCGTTAAAAAAAATCGAATTTGAAATCAAACAAGCAGCAGAAATGAATAGAAGGGACAGCAAGGTGGGAGTAGTTGGAAGGAAAATACATTTAAAATAAAATGGTAGGGCAAGGGTGACGGCAACAATAAACGTAAGTGTCAGATAACGAAACTGGATAGGGGGAGCTAGTGTTGCTGTCTTCACAACCATTTCCTTACTTTTGAGTTCTTCCATCGGCCAGTTATTTACGACTTTTAAAACGAACATATATAGTTACGGTATGCTGAATGCGAAACGTTATAACGTGCGAAACGCGTGCAAATATCGAAGATGATGATTTTTAACAGCTAAGAATTTGATAATATTAATTACTTTGCTAGACACTTAAACATTTTGTGACTAGTTTCGTAATGAACATCATTGAGTGTTGGATTCTGTTCATTTATGTCAAGATTATCAAACAATTTTTAATTTTCTGCGTTTGTATCGTGGTGTATTATTTTTTGTATTATTGTTGGATCCTCCAATCGTATTGTTGTTTTGTACGCTGGTCTAGTTTTAAGAAGTTTTATTCAAACATAATAACTACGTGCGAATGATATTCAGGCCATTTGCGCCACTTGTGTTCATTGTCCCGCACAATCCATTTGGGGTTCGCTAGACCCACTTTTTTCAAACCGCCTTACTCGATGAGTCTGGAACATAGAAACCGAAGCAACTTCTAACGGACGCGACGTGACTTCTGGTTCCTGCTGCTACCCCTACTACCTTTCAGGCCGTCCTCCCACTCTCTGGACCTCCCACTTTTTTACATTATTAACATAAGTGTATTTATATTCAGAAAGTGGGAAGACTAGTTTTTTAGGTGCTAGTATATTTAACAAGTGGCAGAGAGATGCAGACTGGCCTAGTGCAAAGTGTTGTTGTAATGAAACCGGTGTAACAAGTAGTATCCTTATTTTCAGAGATACATTCTCGTTAAGAGTATTCAAACTGGTACATTACATTGGTTCTTTCTACTCTGTTTTGGGCCTGAGAAGTGTTATTGTTAACAATGTAGTTTTATGTTTTGAATTTTAAAAAATAGATAATGTATCTTATTTTATTTTTACAGTTTATGGCAGATATACAGGGTGATTCATAAGTCACTTCACTTAGCTATTTAAAATGATTACCATATGAAGCACAAACATACTATGAACTTTTGATAATTGTTATCTTACTCTCTAATTACTGCTATTTGTTATTTAAATTTGTTCGTTTATATATTTGTTTCTATATATATTTATTTCATAATCAATCAAATATGCTACAAATGGTCGTATTTCCTTGCAAAAAATGATTGAGCTATGCATGCAGAACGATGGTTGAAATTTTGAAATTTTGCTGTAATTTTAAACTCCCATATGCATGCAGAACGAAGGTGGAAAACTTTAAAATTTGCTGTAATTGAAACTCCCATAAATGACTTTGTTGAATAAACTTTCCGTTTTGTATTACCGTATTTTTTAACTTTAGAATTTAGAAAATAAATAGCTTATTGACTTTTGAATCACCCTGTATATCGATCTATTTTAGTTTTGATAACTTGTTCATCCAATTTAAGGTTCGGATGCATTGGGTTACAATAGAATAAATTAATATAGCGGAAACAATTTAGCTCATTATAATTAGTATTGCCTCAGTTTTAAATCATTAATTTAATTCATTTATCTACTATATAATTGGAAAATTGATTGTTAATTACAACTTTCCTAATCTTTCGGCAATTCTTTAAATAATATTTGTCATGTGGAAGGGATTAGTTTGGCGCCGTTTAAGAGATATTTGTCATTGCTATTTGACATGGGTGTATTTCAATTCTATAATTCAGAATGCATAATAAAGATAGGTGATGAATATGTCATTGCTAGAGGCAATGATTACATGTAAAAATTGAATTTTGTTATTGACGTTTATCTCATAAGTGAATGTATGTACGGAGTTATTTTGAAAAAGAAATGCTTTGTACTTTTATATATCGTCGTTATTGTCTGCTTAAATAAGAACATCATCAACTTAACGGGCATAAATAGAGAGTTTAGTAATCATAGTTAATACTTAATTTTCGAGGTTGCCCATGTTGTAAAAATTGCTGAAGAATGTGTACAAGAAAAAGAGATAAAACTCATACACCATTAAATTCCCCCATAAATATATTGATATTATTTAAATATTTTAACTAATATGAATACCGGCGTTGCCCGGGGCCATAAAGATGTGGTAATTTTGATATTTTCGGAATTTTCTAGTGACGAGAGTCGGCTTATATATGTTATAATCTTTAATATATGGATTTTGTAAGTATGCTTAGAATGTGTACCCTTTTGGGGTCGTATATTAATGTTTAGTCACTAGAAACACAGAAGAATAGAATACTTTTGTATTCTTGGCAGTTAAGGTTGCTTTTGCTGATGCATTTCTTGTGAATGGCCCATATAAATTGTAGTTTCTTGGTTTTGCAATATATTATAAATGTTGAATGCATATATACGTTGTGTTTTTTTTAATTTTCATTCGTGTATAAATGCCTTATATCCATTTTGAATATATATATATATATATATATATATATATATATATATATATATATATATATATATATATATACTCTCCCTTCATCTTAGTATTACAGGAAAGAGGACGCGCGTATCTCCCATAAAAAACGGGAATGATCAACTGGAAATGAAGTAAATTTTGCATCATACGATTCAAAGAATGAAGCTAACAAAGCCCCAGAAATATGACGGGAAGACTCTGACGAGCAGAGTTGAATAGAAAATGGCGCGACCGTTCGGAAGCGATTTAAAAAAAAATTACGAACTCTTGCTAATGAGCCTATAGAAATATTGCTGGTGGTACGAATGTCCGCTTTGGACAATGTCACGTGAGACGACGAAGCATAAGATGGGCGGGGAAATAAAACGCACTGGCAGTCGCTGTATGTTTGCAATGCGCATCACACAAACACAGACTAACACGTATACACACGGGCACATAAGCATACGCTACATATTTACAACCTATTATTATTATTATTCATCGTATCACTAATATGTACCTATATATATGATTATCAAATTAATATTTATATCTACAGACAAGCTGGTTTTCGGTTCAGTAAGACTTACCAGTGTGTCTATATACCGTAGGAATCGAACCTCGACCCTAAGATTTTAGGCACTACTGATTTTTTTCTAATTACTTGCCTCTTAACGAGACACAATGTCTGTTTTTAATATGGGAAAATCACGCTCCCCAAAAAGCGGCACACTTTTATTCAAACAAAAATATAAATTGCTTCATAGACCAAGGACAGAATAAACTAAGTAAGAACAGATACTGCCCTAAATTCCTACTTTCTTTTAAAATACATCTTAGTCGATGTGCACACCGAACTATCGGCAGACATGGGAGGGGAACATACCGTATATATTTGTTTCATTTGACTTCAGTCGAAGTTCTCAGAAATCATAGGCCCCCTTCCTGAGGCTAAGACTTGATCTCTATATGATATACATAGATATTCTAATATTCCATTGAACCTCTCTTTTGTCTCCCAAACGGTGAGTTACTAAAGAAGTTGAGAACATTCATTTTCCTCTCACCAATTAACCAGTATACTATGTTATAATATATTTTTCTTTTGTTCTCTTGGTCTTACCGGATCCATTGACAAGAATGCATCTAGTCTGGTTGAGTATCCAGCTTAGTAATGTAACTAGCTGCAACATCATTTGAAGAAGGTGCACCATTCGTCATATACTATTTATTTTTAACAGCTAGTAATTTACGACTTTAAAATGAGCGTCTGTAGTGATGAGCTGTAGCATGTGAACGTGCGTACGTGCAATGCGCGTGTAAAATTCAAAAAGATGTGTGTAACGTTTATTTACTACACTAGACACTTAAACATGTTGTAACTAGTTTCATCATTAATATAAATTAATGTGGTATGTCTAGTTTTAATGTAAATGGCTTAAAGAATTATTTAACCTTTGATGTTGATATGTTTTTGTAGTATTAACTGTAATCTGTCTATATTGAGAACGATTCAGTAATGTTTTTTAGATGTTTGAAAATTTAGCTACTGTCGGTGCAATGCAAGATGACCCTACATGAAAGTGTTGTGGTAGTAAAACCGATGTAATAATTACTCTTTGTATTTTTGCCGGACGCAGATTATCCCAAAGGGCATGAACACTGATATATAACAATAGTTTTTATGTTTGACCTGAAAAGAGTTATTGTTTACTACGACGGTTTACGCTTTCAATTTTTTATAATAAATGATAAATAATCGATCTTATTTTGATATTACAGTTGATCGTGGATATAGATGTATTCTATTTTTAAGAGCTTTTTCATCAAATTTAAAGTTCAAATGCATTTGGTTACAATAAGATAAATGAATATAGTGGGAACTATTTAGTTGATTATTATTAGTGTTGTCTAAGTTTCTAATTATTAATGTAATTTGTTCGGATACAATATAATTGTAAAATGTGTTATTAACTAGACATGCTTCATGTTTTTTTATAATTCGTTAAAGAATATTTAAAGAGAGTAGTTTTGCACAGTTAAATAGATTTTCGTCATTGCTATTTTATATCGATGTGGTCATTAGAATTTATAATTGAGTTTACATAAGGTTATACTGGTATTTTCTTACTAAGGATAAGTGAGGAATGCATGTTTGTTAGAGTAAAACATAATTTTGTTGTAAATATTTAGTCAATGAGCGAATTACTACGGATTACTAAGTACTATAAATATATATATAATACTCATCATAATATTTTTCTAGCCCCATTAACAGGACGGTCCCTTTAAGAGAATAGAAAATAGGCTGACAATTAATGCGTAATGCGAAGTTCTGTTCAATTGGACTGTTGACCACTGTAATTACAGCCTACTAAAATATATCCGTTTCAATCGAAATAAATACACTTTAATTCTTCTTATTCACCACGGCTATAAGGGTGTCCGCTTTGATAGAAGTCAACACTTGAAATTTAAAATGGTGACTAAGATCTGGAAATCAAATTGTGTGATTGGCACAACAGTCATCTTTAACACTGATGATTGCCGAAAAGTATGAAGCACATGTGTAAGAATTTAAAAAATATATTTATTATAATATTGTGGCTTTTTTAAGAGAATACAAATTGGCTTCCAATTAATGCGTGATGCGAATTGTTGAACACTGTGATGACCGCCTTCCTAAAAATGTCCTCTTGTATAGACATAAATAAATTTTAAATATATCGTTTTCCCATGGATGTTGGTTTGTTGGTTGGCCGTATTGTTAGAAGTTCGGACTTGAAATTTAAAACGTCACTTTTGTTTGGGATTCGAATTGTGCGACCAGCCAAACTGTGTTGAATACCGGAAAGATATAAAACAAATGTGTATAAAAATTAAAATATATTTATCATAATATTGTATCTCTCTCTCTCTCTCTCTCTCTCTCTCTCTCTCTATATATATATATATATATATATATATATATATATATATATAGTCTCGGAAGTTTCTCAACTATTAAAACTAAAAAAAAAAGAAGAAAAACCAAAAAAACCCTTAAGTCCCAAGTCGTTCAGTGGAAAATCACTCATGTGAGTTAATTTAGTTTTTACAGTTATTATATTAGTTTGTATTTAACATTATTTAAGGAATCATCAGTTGTTTACCATGAAAAACTGCTTCGGGAATATATATATATATATATATATATATATATATATATATATATATATATATATATATGAGAGAGAGAGAGAGAGAGAGAGAGATAGATGAAAAAAAGTGATAAATATGCGACGATTGTCCAAATTTATTTCAAATTTCAATTGTTCAATGCAAGGTGTATTCAGTAATGAACTAGTGTTTATTATTCTTTCCTTAAGCCAAGGCTTTTCAAAGATCGTGATCTTATCATCAGATGAGAAATACAGATAGATAAGTTGGCTTTCGAAAAAACCGAAGTTCAAATATTCGAAAAATATATGAAAAATATTATTTAAAAAATGCAGTGAAAGAGAAGTTCCGTAAAAAAGATATCTGGTTTGTCCGGGTGGTAAATTTCCGTTGAAAGGATGTCCAATGAATTGAAAAAAGCGAAAAAAACTTTTGCGTAGGAGTAGTGTGGAGAAAGTATTCAAATATAAGTAAATCCAAACGCACTTAAAAGGAAATGAAAAGAGAAAAGCTGGCCATTATTGATAAACTTCCTGGACCATAGAAAAAGTAATAAACACTAGTTTATTACTGAATACACCTTGCATTGAACAATTGAAATTTCAAATAAATTTGGACAATCGTCGCATATTATCACTCTTTTTTCTTCTATCTCTACAATTGCTCTATCTCGTATATTGAGTTAAACCTCTTCACTATAGGTTCCATCTACTAAAAGTTTTACTTTTTGTTTATATTTGATCCTATATATATATATATATATATATATATATATATATATATATATATATATATATATATATATATATATATATAATTTGTTATTGCTTTTAGCGATAATTCACTAATAGCATAATTCGTCCACCTTGAGCGTGTGGAGTTGCCTCACTTATACATATGCACAAGCGTTCTCTCCTGCAGTTTAAGGGAGATGTATATATATATATATATATATATATATATATATATATATATATATATATGAAGCAATCCAACAAAAGATATAAGCGTCAACTAATATCTTATAATTAGTGAAACATCCGGATAAAAAAACTGAAGCTCAATATACTGGATAGAGCATTAATATTATAATATAAAATGAAGTAATAAAATAAGGTGTCAATCAAATTTTATTAGAATTCAAAGTTCATGCAAAGCATCCTTAAGTCCTTAGCTCATGAGTTTTCAAAGATAATTCTTCTCTTCAGAGGACCATTACCGCAGTTATACTAATACAGGCAATAAAATTACGCTTTGAAAATATATAAAATTATATACACAAATACATAAAAATACATAACATCAAACATATCAATCCAAAAACATACTTTTGTTGAATCCATACAGTCCATCCAGGTCATACAAGTTGAGAAGCATAATCCGGATCGACATTACTCCAAGATACAAACAGCAGTCCAAATACGTGAAATTGAAGGGGCCGGCAAAGTTATCCTGTCGCGAAATGTTTCCATATTCAATGTTAATGATGAATAAATCAATCAAAATAATACAAAAAGTCCAATCAAAGTTCCGAAATCCCGACAAGTGCAACCCAAGTCAAATCCAAATTCGTTGTTTAATTAGAAAACCCGTTAAATCCGAATTGAGCAAAATAAGACTGAATCCCATCACATCTAGCCAGAAGAGCGAAAATTATATAAGTGATATTCTCTCGCCTGCTATTCAACCAGACATGACAAATCCCCAACGAACAGAAGGCGATATTAAATTGTCTACATCTCAGAATGACTTTAACGGGCCTAAAATTATGTCTGTGTTGCATCCTGTTTGACGCGTTCAAGAAAGACAGCAACATACAACCCCGCCATCCATCCCACCCAAATTAGGTCTTCCCTGTCTGGGTCAGTAAGCATATTCTATGTCAAAGGGGAAGGAGCTAAGAAGTTAAAAGACAGAGAAAAGGGAGTTAGGAAAAATAGATCAGGTCATGTGATCACGTACACATCCAAAAGTATTACTTAAAATCTAGCTTACAGTAAAAACCGACTTCACAAATCTAGCCCTATCAAGTAATTTAGAATATTTATGAAATTAAAAATTACGAAGTTATTAAATTCCAATAATTTTATAGTTTAATTCAAGATTTAATTTTATCAGGCTAGAAATTATTAGTAGTTTAATTTAAGATTCAATCCCATCAGCCCAGGAATTCCAACTCAAGGCTTGACATTCCCCAATTAAAAAGTTTAACCTGCCCTAAGGTTTAATTTTTCCCAATTAAGATTTAATTTTCCCAATTACGAAGTTATCTAAATAATTAGAACTTAATAATTTAATAGTTTAATTTAAGATTTAATTTTATCAGATTAAGAAGTTTAATTTAAGGTTTGGTTTGTTCAATCAAGAAGTCCAATCCAAATTAGGGTTTAATTTTTCCTAATCAAGAAGTTGTAAATATATTTAAGGTTTAAGGTTTAATATTTCCCAATTAAGAGGTTGTAAAGATATTGTAAAGATATTGTAAATATATTAAGACACTGAAAATTTAGGTGTATATATTTAGAAACTGAAAATTTAGGTGTATAAACCCTTACAACCTCAGAGTCTAAATCCCTTAGTCAAAAAAGATTAAAAATTAAAAATGACCCATCTCGAAGTCTGGACACCCCCGGTTTCATTGCTCGCCCAAACAGCTACGGCACGACTGGGGGTGGTTTCCATATAGCATATTTGAATTTCCTTCCGTGTCGACATTTGGAGACTAATTCACTTCTAGAATTTATCAGATTTAAATGTTTAGGTGCAGTAGCTATCATTACAGCTTCAGAGTTGCATAGACCACAAGATCTGAATCCTGGGCTGTAGGAGTTTGATTTTTTAAGATAGACCATTTTATATTGTATGGAATATTATTTGATCTTAAATTTTTAACTAAAGTGGTCAGGGATGTTCTGTTGTTACCGACATCGTTATTGAAGGAGTAGTTATGCATGGAGATGCGGGATTTAATTAAATTTGCTGTGGCCCCAATATATGTGTGTACCCTAGGATTTACCCTTATTCCCGCGCCATTTATATTCATATTCACAGGTCTATTTCTATTTACTGTATTTTCATGATGTGGATTAGGTTGGTTGATTGATTGTATATTATTGTTATCGTTACCTTCCATTGGGAACGCATTACCGGTTTGCTGAGGTAGAGGATGGATATTAGAATTGTTAGGTCTAGAGTTATGGTGCAAATTAGTTGTAGTGCTCAATTGTGGAATTTGATTAGGGGCTGTATTTATGCGGTCTCTAGGATTCATTATAGAATTATTTTGTTCAGTTACAGTACAAGCATATACAATATCAGAATATGTGCATCTATTGTCCAGTGGGCAATCACTGGTGCGCCTGCAGTTGCATGTATTTATAGGATTGGAATAATTAGAATTAGATTGGATATTTTTTATTTTTTTGCTATTTGCTGAGATTATTGTTTGGGCTATATTTGGCATAGTAGAGTATGAAATTTTAATTGAATTCTTATTAAGTATGGAGCTATATTTATGTGGGTATTTAAAAGAGTTTTCCAATATTTTAAAGAATTCCTTCGGGATATTGGTTTTAACGTTATTATTGAAAGGTGGGTTAAACCAAATATTATTTTTTCTTCTAAGGCGTTTACGTGCAGTAGGTGTAGGGATATCTATATGTTGGTGATTTTCATCAGGTATGATAGAGTGCCTTAGGGGTCTTTGTTTATTTACATTTCTTTTAGTTCGGCTCTTATTGCTAGTTGTCATATTATGTGTAATAATATTTACAGTTCTATCATTCTCTTTGTTTTGGTTATGAGTTATTTTTTTAGAATATACAGAGTTGAGCAATGCATTGTTATAAAATTGTGCGTTTTGGTTGAAAATGTTTTTATTGGCAGAAAGCTTAGATATTCTATTGGAAACAGACGGTACTATTGAATTAATTATAGCTTTCGGGTGGTTAGATAGTTTATGTACATAGAAAAGAGTTAGATTGGGTTTATGGAAAGGGCTATATGATCCGTCATTGAGGTTAAGGGTGATATCAAGGAAGTTAGAAGTTTTTCTCTCCGGATCAACAGTTATGGAAAGGCCGAAATTTCTGAAAAAATCATGTAATTCTTCAATTGTTTTGCTATATCTTCTAGGTCTTTCATCCGAGACAAATAGGGCATCGTCTCTGTATAGGCCCCCTCTTATATTTTTAAACCTATGTTTCATTTCATTTAAGAGGAATAAAACCACTAGATCCGTTACCTGAGCAGAATCAGAAGCGCCCATAGTAATATCGAAATCGTTGGGGGTGTCCTTTCTGGTCCATAATTTGCCTTCGAATTGGAGAATAGATCTTATGGCTAAGGTGATCAGTTTAATTTCCTGATCAGTAAGGTCTGAATTATTTTTCGCTAAATTATGGGCTTTATTTAAGAGAATTGGGGTAATAGATTGGTAATAGTTGTCTATGTCAAAAGTTATAAAACTTAATCTATGTTTATCTTTAAGGTTCATAAACCATTCAATTACGCTATCTGAAGATTGCCACAATGAAAAGAAAATTTTATTTCTGATTGTCGGGATGACCCTATCAAGAATTTTTTTACTGATTATGCCTAAGTCAGATTTTGATGGGCAAATTAACCTTATTGATGGGTTTTGTTGAAAGTTAGTCTTATGGTCTTTAAGAGAAAATCTAGGTGTAGCTGGCGTTACTATTTCTGCATGGTTAGTAAGATTCATATATTTAAGTAGTCTTTTAGCCTCCAAATTTATATCTATAATTTTATTGGGTGGTGCAATTTTATATGATTTATGCAACTCACGGTATATTAAATTCCTGTGAGAGGTATAATCCAATTTGTAGTAGTTCTTGGTCTTGTCTGCCGGAACAATGAAATCCGTATGTTTGTTAACTCTCCTGGTAAATCCATTTATTTTTTTGACGATAGAACTGCAATATTTAGTCTGCTTTCTGAATTTAATTCTTCTGACCAGGTCGAACAAGGCATTCTCAAAGCCGGCCAAATCATCATTCTGCCTAGGGAAAGATGTTGTTTTAAGGCCGTAATGAGCTGCGGCGATTCTCTCAATTTTTTTAAGCTCCTTAAATGAGTTCAATGGTAGTCCACCTCCATTAGTATTTTGCCGTTTCGTATCTTCAATGTCAATCCGATCCGGTGATGATTTTAGATCATGATGGTAAGCTCTCCATCTAACATTTATCAAAAACATATTTATTGACTGGACCAATTTGTATATATAAGCCTCCTTAGTTTGAGTAGGTATGTTTTTGGCTGATAATGGAAGAAATTCTTTGCTGAACATATCCGGATTGTAATTAAAGCTCTACCTCACGGGAGCTTAAATATATGAAGCAATCCAACAAAAGATATAAGCGTCAACTAATATCTTATAATTAGTGAAACATCCGGATAAAAAACTGAAGCTCAATATACTGGATAGAGCATTAATATTATAATATAAAATGAAGTAATTAAATAAGGTGTCAATCAAATTTTATTAGAATTCAAAGTTCATGCAAAGCATCCTTAAGTCCTTAGCTCATGAGTTTTCAAAGATAATTCTTCTCTTCAGAGGACCATTACCGCAGTTATACTACTACAGGCAATAAAAATACGCTTTGAAAATATATAAAATTATATACACAAATACATAAAAATACATAACATCAAACATATCAATCCAAAAACATACTTTTGTTGAATCCATACAGTCCATCCAGGTCATACAAGTTGAGGAGCATAATCAGGAAGGACATTACTCCAAGATACAAACAGCAGTCCAAATACGTGAAATTGAAGGGGCCGGCAAAGTTATCCAGTCGCGAAATGTGTCCATATTCAATGTTAATGATAAATAAATCAATCAATATAATACAAAAAGTCCAATCAAAGTTCCGAAATCCCGACAAGTGCAACCCAAGTCAAATCCAAATTTTATTGCCTGTAGTAGTATAACTGCGGTAATGGTCCTCTGAAGAGAAGAATTATCTTTGAAAACTCATGAGCTAAGGACTTAAGGATGCTTTGCATGAACTTTGAATTCTAATAAAATTTGATTGACACCTTATTTTATTACTTCATTTCATATCGGATATATATATATATATATATATATATATATATATATATATATATATATATATATATATATATATATATATATATATATATATATCGGTCACTGGAGCTGTGGCTGAGTACTCCAAGAGACCCGTCGAAAATTACGTGACAATTTATCGTTTATAAAGTTACTTTCTGTTGTTATTGTTTTTATCGATAATTAACTAATGGTATATTAAGCCCATCTTGAGAGAATGGAATTGACCCCCTTATACATACGCACGAAATATACCATTAGTTTATTATCGCTAAAAGCAATAACAACAAAAACGCCCTTTATAAAGGATAAATTCTAACGTAATTAAAGACGTGTATCTTAGCGTAACGGTTAGCGTACTAGGCCACAGCACTATAGTAAACCACGCTGATAAGCCGCAGTAACATGAAACATGTGCCCGTGGATAACTATTTTATCTATTATATATATATATATATATATATATATATATATATATATGATATCAGCAAAATTAGATCATTATCTCTATTAATTCTAACAATTAAAACACAAGGAGTATTTGGCTTACAATCGTTTCCAAGACAATTTGGAAAATTTGTATTTTGTATTATACTTTGAATGACTCCAAGCCGTCTTAATCTACGTTCTTTACAACATCACATAATGAAGTTTGCTATCAAACTAGAAAAAAATAATCAAGAAACATATAAAACAAGGAAGAAAACTAAAATTCAACGATGAGAGATTCATTTTTTACGAAGAAGAAATAATTAAACAGCTTTAATGAATTTCGTTTTTTCACGAGAAAGTCAAGGTTTGTGTAATTATTACTTTTTTGTTTGGTTTGGATCGTTTTGTACTACTACAGCTTTTGAATACGACTTACTAGATTATGGTTAGTTCTGAATTAGTTTAAGCTTCGGTTAGGTTAGGGTTTGGATTTAGGGTCAGGGTTAGGGTGAAAAATAACATTTATTTGCATTGTATATAGTGTTAGGGGGAATGGTGAAATAATAAAACAGTCTTTTTTTCATTTTCTAAAATTTAGATTTTCTGTTGTCGTTAGACAATGAAGAAGAAGAAGAAGAAGAAGAAGAAGAAGAAGAAGAAATAGAAGAAGAAGAACGCTAATATGAAGACGAAGGGTTTGGATCGAAATTTCTGTCTCATAAATTCAAGCATATGACTAGATAAGATACCTGCTCGTTCCGCACTTTTTCTTAATCACCCTTTCTACATTGTTAGTCCTAGCCTTCGTTTTCGGATCTACGAAGTGTATACGATGGTTCAAAGTCATTTGTTCTACTTCTAATTTGTTGCAAGCGTTTCAACAGTTAGATATAACCGTGGTCCCCGGCAATACAGACTTCTGTACTATAGAAAGCAGGGGTTCGGCGTTTCTGTTGGGTACTGCCAGCAATAAACCCTCTTTTTCTGTGGGGTCGTATCCTTCGAAGACCAAGAGCGGTTGCAAAATCCCGCAAAAGTTATGTTTCTAACGGTCGGACAGAGATTCGTCGATCTCAACCGAATGCCCTGGGCCTCCGATTAGCCGATAATTCCTTCAGAAATATCAGTCGCAAACCTTTAGACAAAAAATTCCAATCGGTGACGGTATTCTTTGACCCTATGCCGCGTTTATGTCGTAAATCTATTTTCCATTGCCATGTTCTAGGACAACAGATATATTATCATATTTATTGTCGACGCTATGTCCAATTTTGATCTTTTTTTAAAACTTAGTTCACCCCAAACATATCAAGTTGCCGCTGTAGACGTAAGGGCCTACTGAGCATTAGGGTGAAAATTTAGGGAGCCATCCTTAATTGTGAGCTGTGCAGCGAGATGCTTGTTTACATTAGTTTTAAATGTCTGCATATCGGTACAGTCAGGGAAACAGGGAGCAGGGGGGAATTCCAAGAGTCGGCACATCGAAAAATAAGCTATTGGAGTAGAAGGATCTCCGATATCTGGGGACTTCCACAGTGAATGGATGGGATCTAGTTGATTGTCGTATTAGGCGAGTGCATTTACGTCGAGAGGCACCAGAGCAGCATTTTTTATCGGATCACATTCTATTGAAGTACTTGTAAAACAAGCACAAAGATGCAACATTGCGCCGATGGCTGGAGATTGGTTGGTAGTAAGGGACATATTAAATAAGATACTTTTTTAGACCTTCTTTAAGAGGGAGAGACTAGTGGATAGTGCACCCGCCTAGATGTGACAACGATACTCCATGTATGGGCGGATGGTGGCTTTGTAGAGATATAGGATACTGTCAGGTGTGAGAAGTTTTCTAGCACGGTAGAACGAGCCTACTTTCGTTGCAGCAGCCTTGGCAATGCCGTCTATGTATTTTTTCAATTTATGTTACCTGTGAATTTTAGTTTGAACGTCTGACTCTCATGTAAGTGGTTATTGCAGTGGCAATCGGTAGTTTAAGAGGATTCGTGTAGTTGTTGAAAGAAAGGAGCTTTGTCTTAGCAACATTAATAGTTACTATCCATTTGTGACCTTATTCAACTACAGACCGGAGGTCATTTTTTTAGAGTTTAGCCATTGTTTCGGTTATGTGCGCGTCCGTTTTTCCCACATGACGAAAGTAGAGGGTGGTGTCGTCAGCAAATATATGTCATGAGAGGTCGTTTATGAAACTCAGGAACAATAAATGTCCAAGGATCGATCTGGGAAAGAAAGTACCTGTTCTGATTGATGTTCAAACCATGCATTTGGCATTTGTGCATCGCCAAGAATATTTTTTTTTCTTTTTGTTAGGAAGGATTTAATTATATTAAATATTTGTCCAGTAATACAATATGAGTGCAATTTTAGGAAAAGCCCTTCATTCCAGACCTTGTCAAAGACCTTGGATATACCGAGCGCTACCGCCCTAACTTCAACTGCCTTGTCCAGTGTATGGTATACGCGTTCAGAGATGACCGGTAGTATGTTTGCGGTAGATCGTGCTTGTCTAAATCCGTATTGATGACCAGAAAGAAGTTTAGCATTAATTAAGTGCCGGACTATCGCTAGATTGATTAATGATTCAAAGATTTTAGCAAAGATCGAGAGTAAACTGATTGGGCGGTAGAGGATCAGTTCTATCTCCAGAATTCTTGAAGACTCATACAACAGAGACAATTTTAATATCATATTTATCCTTGTTATCTTGCACATATGCTCGCATGTTTTGCACGTTTTCTTTTTCTGTCAAATGTCAATAAATCATTCGGGAGACTGAATTGTCTGGCCTAAAACGCTAAAATTTAAGATCGGTATAATCAATTGCTTTAACTTATTTTATTCTACAATGAACTCGTTTCACAATTGGCAATTGTCGTCTGCTGCAATCTGATTCGCTAAGTCTTTTGGCATCTTCCGGCTGTTTACGTAACTGTCGGAAAATGTCGACAAACTATCAGTTTTACTATAAGTCACAGACTGTACTATATATATATATATATATATATATATATATATATATATATATATATATATATATTGTTCCGATCTCCAAAGGAGGAGAACCTCGCAACATGGCTAACTTTGAATTTTAATTTCTCTGTATCGGAACTTAATCATTATTATTTTATAATAAAAATCTTAAATATTGATAGATATTACTAGTGTTACTACACTCGTCAGTATCGAATTACGTACTGCCGATCGGACAATTTGAATACCGAATCCAAGTATCATGCACCTTTGCTTCTTATCGTCGTAACGATGACGCTTTGAAATATAAGTACATTAAAAATAAATGTCGTATTTCTCTCGCATTTGAAAGCATGATCGTCACAACGGCCTGATATTTAGAAGCCCGAGTTTATAATTCTTGGGTTCGGGGTTCGAATCATTCAACCACGCAATTTGATAGTGAATAGTGTCTCTATCATTATTATTTATACTAGCAAATATATGCTCCCTCCGGTCGCATATTTTGCTAGTTGGAAGCAGAACCGATACTACACTGCCTCCGCACCTCTCACAAAGGAGGAGGTCATGCCTAGCAGGAGGGTATCATGACACCAGAACAGATACTACACTACCTCCCAACCTCTCAAAAAAAGAGGAGGTAATGCCTGTGAGGATTTTATCATGACAACAATGCAGATACTACACTACACTATTACCCTGACTTGAGCATTTAAAGATACTACATTAGTCTGAAATAGTATATACTATACTATTTCATAATAAGAACAATCGTCTTAAATAGTATAGTTTTGGCTTCAGACAGACGAACAGACAGGTAGATACATAATCTCCATTATCAATAGATAATGTATTGATCTATAGACAAGATGTTTTGTCTTTTGAAGATTTATCTGTATAG
Source organism: Sepiola atlantica (assembly GCA_963556195.1). Classification (NCBI taxonomy): domain Eukaryota; kingdom Metazoa; phylum Mollusca; class Cephalopoda; order Sepiida; family Sepiolidae; genus Sepiola; species Sepiola atlantica. The sequence goes on along the minus strand of OY744516.1, from coordinate 104,399,545 downwards.
ATTCTAAACAACTGACTTATCTACCTACGGGTTCGAATTTACAAGCATGTGTTTTGCAATCCAACGTCGTTAACCCCTTTGGTTAGCAAAGTTATAACCCTTAAAATTGAACACTATTAGACACTTAATGTGACATAATACTATTTATGATTTTTCTAACAATATATATGATTATGGGGTAACCAAGAAGAGGTTTGTGAATGCATTTTTATTAAAGAGAAGAAGCTAGCGACTCAATCAGTGTATTTGTGCTTAAACAATATCATGTATCGCCAAATTAGATCTATATCCATTGATAGGCGCTCGGTACTTCGTTAGCTAATACTTTCATTTGATTTTTTGAAAAAACAAGTATTTTATAAAACTACCAAGTCGGTATTTTACACACGTTACGTTGATGACAGTTTTGCTTGTTTTCCCTCATGGCATGGGGCCGAACAGTTTCTTCAACTTCTCTGCGACTTGCATTTTTTGTTTTAAAATTTATATATATATATATATATATATATATATATATATATATATATATTAACGAAAAATACTTCCTATAAAGTTTAAGGCGACTAATAATCCAAATGTATGCATCTTACCCACTTCGGAAGTGAAAGAATCGAAATAGTAGTAAGCAAAAAACAACGAACGCTGCAATAACCAATAAGAACAATTACATGAAAATACATTATATATATATATATATATATATATATATATATATATATATATATATACTGCGTGTATTAAGGCAGTATATTTTCATTTAGGCAAACATTATTAAATATTTCGTAGTGTGTTTGCTTGGTTAATATTTTTGTTTTATTTTACTTTTCGAAAAATTTGAAAAGAAGTCTTATCAAGCTAACTCAATCCGTGTTGTTTAATAATGTTTGCCTATATATATATATATATATATATATATATATATATATATATATATATATATATATATATGTGTGTGTGTGTGTGTGTGTGTATCTGTGTGTATCTGTGTGTATATGTGTGTCTGTGTGATCTTAGATAATTATCTCAAGTGTGTAGTATAATGGTGGCAAAATGAATCGTCACATGCAATGTTTCCAAGATAAAACTCCTGTGCTGTAACAATTATAAGCACTCTTTCAAATCACCGATTGCCATGGCTGATAGCACCCTACCTAAAAGTTGGACGTCTACATCCCTCGACCTAACATACACAGGTAACATGAATTAGAATAAATACATAGAAGACACTTCCAAGTCTGCTGCAAATAGAGAGGGCGCCTTCTACCGGGCTAAAATATTCTCACACTTGCCAGCATCCTATATCTTTAAAAGCCATCATTCGCTCATGCATGGAGTATTGTTGCTACATCTGGGCTAGTTCATCAACCACTTGACTCATTCTACATGGACAGGGCTTTAAACTGAGTCTCTAAACTAATAGGTCACATACTGTTTACCAAGCTCCAGCACCTGTCCCATCGCCGCAATGTTGCATCGATGTGCTTGTTTTACAAGTACTTCTACGGAATATGGATTGATGAACTTACGGCACTTCTGGCCTACACTGAACGTAAATATTTTCGACCAATCCGACGAGCAGCCACATCTCACTCCTTCACTGTAGAGGTTCCCAGTTGCCAAAAATCTTTTTACTCTAATAGACTCTTTTTATCGGGCCGCTAGTCTTTTGAATTCTATAACTGCTCACTACCGACATGTAGAAATGTAAATGTAATGTGAACAAACACCTTGCTACACAACTCTTGACATAGGATGTCTCCTAAAAATCTGGCCCCTAATCACAATAGCCCATTACGTCTGAGTAGCAATATGCCTTGTTTGGGGTAAATAAAAAGAAAACAAATGTCATTTTTGTTGATATGTCATGCCTAAGTTTTAAATAACATTTCTTTGTTGGTCTGTCAGGCTTAAGTTCGAAACACTTAAATGGCATATTCGTTGGTCTGTTACGCTTAAGTTTGGAAATACTTTTGTCAGTCTGTCATGCTTAAGTTTTAAATAACTTTCATCGGTCTGCCATGCTTAAGTTTGAAATGCATTTCGTCGGTCTGTCACACTTAAGTTTGAAATGACTTTCGTCAGTCTGCCACGCTTGTTTTAAAATGGTTGTCGCCATTTTTCTTGCTTAAGTTTGAAATGCTTTTTATCGGTCTGTCACACATCAGTTTAAATTGTCTTGTATCAGTCTGTCACGCTTAAGTTTAAAATGCCTTTCATCGGTCTGTCACACTCAAGTTTGAATTGATTTTCATCGGTTTGTCACGCTTAATTAGAAAATGCCTTTCAGCACTCTGTAACAGAAGTTTGAAATGCTTTTCATCGGTCTGTCATACTTAAGTTTGAAATAACTTTCATCAGTCTGTCGCGCTTATGTTTAAATGCCTTTCGTCGGTCTGTCACGCTTAATTTATAAATGCCTTTTGTCGCTTTGTAATGCTTAAGTTTGAAATTACTTTCTTAAGTCTGTCACGCTTCAGTTTAAAATGTCTTTCACTGGTCTGTCACACTTAATTTTAAAATGCCTTTTATGAGTATGTCACGCTAAAGTTAAACATGCGTTTCGTCGGTATGTCACGCTTAATTTTAATGTAGCATTTTCTTTTCTCCGTCATGCTTAAGTTTGAAGTAGCATTTACTCAGTCACGCTTTAGTTTAAAATAGCCGTTTTGTTAGTCTGTCCCGCTTAAATCTCATATAGCTATTCAGTTGGTCTGTCACGCTTCAGTTTGAAATGCAGTGTTAGCAGTCTGTCACGATTTATTCTGATTTAGCATTTTTCTTTTCACCATATGCTTAAGTTCAAAATACCGTTTTTTATCTGTCACGCTTAAATAGAAATAGAATTTTCGTTCGTATTACGCGCTTACTTTTGACGTAGCAGTTTCCTCAGTCTGTCCCTCTTAAGTCTTAAATATCGTTTTTAGATGCGTCCACGTGTCTGAATAAGATGGTCTGTCTGTCCTTGTGTCTGTCACGTTTATTTCATAAAAAGCATTTGATTTATAAACACGTAGATTGAATGGATGCATCTTAAGGATGGGTCCGTATATATTTCGTTGTATGCAAAAGATAATGCTTGATTTTACCATGGATGATATGAACTTCGGAGTACTTATACATATTACCAAGCTCACGTGTGCGTACATTTGCATGGATTATATATATCCCTTTCCTACACAGGGGTCATAAATACGTGTTCCTAGATATCTGAAGGGGCTGGCGAAAACGTGGTGGGCCCCTAAAACCAAGCCAAACTTAGGCAGAAGACATTTTTCAACGCATGTGTTCTTGATTTCAGAATGAGGCTGCAAAGTTTCAAATGTTCTTCCGATGACCTGGCGGCCATTTTTTTCTTATCGGACGAAACGAAATGTGTTTCTTCTCTTAATTTGTACACATTACTCACGTTTCTCTTTTAACATTTGCGCCTTTTTATCCGTTCCTGCTTTTATCAGTCCCTCCCACATTCTATCCTTTTTCTGTTCAGGTTTGTGATCGTTATTTTTTTTTTTTCATGCGCCTTTTATTTCGTTCCTGTTCATTTTCCATTTCACATTTTAGATTTCTTTCATTTTCTTTTTTTTACAGTTTTCATTTAGTCTTTATTTACGTCTTTTCCTCTCGTTTTTCTTTCTTTTTCGTATCATCATTTTTTCTTTCTTTTTCCTTTCATATTTTAATTTATTTTCTATTACTTATTTTGAAATTGTATATTTCTTTAATTCTCTTTGTTACACATTTTCCCTTTCATTCATTTTTTCTTTATTCAAACAAAAATTCGTTTTATTTTTGCATTTTTCATTTCCCCTTTCCTTTTTTCGTTTATTTGCCACACTAATCCTAAAGCTATATCTAACCCATTTCTTAGCAGTTTTGCTATTTTGCTTCTTTTCATAGTATACTAGCTGTCCCTACAAGCGTCATCCGGTTATGTATCTAACTGCAATTTACTTTGTTTTTTTTTCTTTTTAACTATGTCGCGGTTTTATCAAAAATAGTTACTTTACTTGAACGAATAAAGAGCTAGGTCGTTTATTAAGAATGCGGCTATTAAAAAATAATTGCGACCCGGACTGAATATGTTCTGGTAGGAAGACGTTTAATCTAATCACATTTTATTCTTCTAACAGCATACTGCAATAATCCATAAGAAACTGACGGGCCTGGAACCAATATTGGTTTTGCAGAAATAATGTCATTTCCAACAAGAAACAATGTAGAGACTGACTTTACTTTATATATTTCTCAACTAGTATTTCAAAACATATTTTTTTGTAATATATTGGAGGAAGGCAAGGAAAAAGTAAAATAATACATGACCGCGGGAGGTGGGAGGTTGGAGGTTACGAAGGATCGATGCGTCGTTAGGCAGAATTGTATTCGATTACTTGGAAAAATATTAAAGAATACAACGTAAAAGGACGTAAATAAATAGTAAGGGAAAATATGTGAGTAAAGGCAGTTTGATTGGGGTTCGTGACTATTGTGTCAAGGGGGACATTAATGTCGACAGAGACAGGCGTATAACAAAAGGTCTACCCCGAAGCTAATCAACCCGAAAAACATTCAATATGAAAATCTTGTTTTATATTACGCGAAGGGCAGCTTTTCTAAAATAAATCACTATCATGTTTGATATTGCGTCGAGAAAATGTTCTCCAAACCGCCACTATTCTATATCTTTACAAAGCTACCATTCGCCCATGCCCGATTGTTGCCACATCTTAGCATTTGCAGCGACCACTAGACTCTCCCTCTTAGATACAGAAGTAAAAAGAAGCCTCTAACCGAATAGATCCTACACTGCCTACCAAGCTCCTGTCCTTGTCTTATCGCCAAATTGTTGCATCCCTCTGCTTGTTTTACAAGTATTTCAACAGAATGTGCTTCGCCTAACTTGCTCCACTTGTGCCCGCCAATACAATTATCCCTGACCAACCAACAAAGCAGGAAAATACCACCCGTTTTTATGTAGCGGTCCCCAGATATCAGTAAAAAGCTTTTAATTCGAATAGCTTCTTACGTCGAACCGATTGCATTTGGAATTCCATCCCTGATACCTGTTTTCTCGACTGTACCAACGTGCAGAAATTTGAATGTAATGTAAAGAAACATCTTGCATAACTTCCAACTTAGGATACCCCAATAAATCTACGCCCCTAATCAACGCTAGCACCTTACGTCTCAGTTGCAATGTGTTTCGTTTGGGGCGAATAGAAGTAAAAAAGAATTAAAACAAAGATGTCAAAGAGAAATACATTTCTAGTTTAGCACTTAATAGACTGAATAAAGCGAGTACATATCTTTTATGGCGCTGTGTTAAATGTGCCGTGGGACTGACTATATAACATCTTCTTTTTTTCTGTTTATACTTGCTTCATTTTACGCGTTTTAGTCTTGTATGTACTTTTCTTTATTTATCACCTTTCTTTCTTTCTTTCTTTCTTCTTTATTTAACTTTTCAAATATTTATCTCCTCTTATCTTAACTATGTTTAATCCACTTCATTCATATTAAGCATTTCTTTCTTTTCTTCTTTTCTTCTGTTCCGTTCTTTCCTTTTTCCTTTCTTGATTTCCCGCCTTTTCTTCTTTCTCTATTTTCCCTTTTCTTTTCCTTTATTTATATTGATTCGTATTTCATTTTTTATTTCTTCCTTTCTTTTTTCATTCCTAAATGTATTCTATGTCTTTCTTAGTTTTGTCTTGCGTTTATTTTGATTTAACATGTTTTCGGTGTTTTTTTCTTTCATACGTTCTCTTTTAAAAAAAAATTATCTTTCTCTGTTTTGTGTCGTTAAATTTTCGTTCTTTACTTCAAAGGTTTGTAGAGTTGAGAGGTGTCTGCGTCGCCATTTTGTAGTAGTGGTTGTTGCATATATATATATATATATATATATATATATATATATATATATATATATATATATATATATATATATATATATATATATATATATATATATATTCTTCTGGCCTTGTTGAGGACGAAGGAACCGGGTTACAATAGTTTGGTTATGCGAACAAAGTTTTACAATTAAATAAATTTTATTTAAACAGTTTCATAAACACAACTCCTGAAAGAGTTATGAAAACAGGAATACAAAATATGTCGAGTCCGGGTCTTTTATCTCATGTCTAGCCAAAGTCAGCGCTTGAGGCGCAGAAGGAAATATGATGTTTGGTCACGTAGGTGTTTAAACTCGGACTGTTAATAAATCGTAGGAAATGGTTTGGGTGGATGCGAAAGTTGCCTCCTACGCAAACGTTGTTTTGATGGAACTACGTATATATCACTTCATGAGTGAGAACATGCCAGTGTTTTCTTCCTGAACCACATATTAATCACTACGCAAGTGAAAACATACTGGTGCCTAAAAAATAGATCGTATTTTTTTTGTTAAAACTTTATTTTTTTAACTGATTTATGTTCCGGAATTTTTTAGATGAGGATTATCAGTTTGTATTATTTGGATTATCCTGCCTACCATTCCAATCTTGGATGTTATTCTCATAGCGATGTAATCTCAGAGATTTTTACGTACACCTTGTCGAACGGAGAATTTGTACGGAATTTCGAACTTAACCATTGTATTTACTCCATTAAGTTATATTGTTCCGTTAGTCACGCCCTTATAAAAGACTTAAATCATTTTTATTTTTATTTAGTATCGTCTGTAGTGAGGATTGGACTTTGAACCTTCAGAAGACTGTCACTTGGAACTTATTTTTACTTAATAAATGTATTCCATGCGCTATGGGTCTATATGGACACAACAGTGATACTAAGTTTGAAACAATAATTACTTACCTCAGACTTCTATCTGGTTATGACTGACAGTACGAGAACATTCTAATCCTATGAATTAAATAAAGGGGTCAGTTCGAAATATAGTACAGATTCCCGACTTCAAGGAGAAAAACTGAAGAAGATGAGAGGTTACTTCGTCCGAAACGTTGTGACAATAACATCCAAGATGAGAATAGTAGTCCGAATAATTCAAATAATAGAAATTCGTTTGTTTTCGGTTTCTTTGTTCTTTTCCTCTTTATTTCTTCTTTCTTTTTTTATTATTTTAATTTTTTGATTTTAGTTCCTTCCCTTTATTTATTTTTTATTTTTCTTTCAACTTCTTTCTTTTCTCACACTTTTTCTTTCTTTTTTACCCTTTTTTATTTCTTCTTTCATTCTTTTTTTCACCATTTCTCTTTTTTATGTCTACTTTGTTTTTTATTTCTTTCATTTTCTATTTGTCATTTTCTTTCTTTGTTCAGCCTGTCTATTTTTATATATTTATAATTACTTTCTTTCTATCTATCTATCTATCTTTCTTTCTTTCGTTCTTTTACCCATTACCTTTTGTTCTTTTTCTTTCATCCGTTACCTTTTCATTGCTTCTTCCTTTCTTTCTCTCTTTTCCTTTTTTATTTGATTTTTTCTCTCTCTTTTTCTTTCATATTGCATAATTTCAATTTCTTCATTCTTTCTGTCAACCTTTCTGTTTTATTTCTTTTTTTCTTCTTTCTTTTTTCATCTTCTCACATTTCTTTCTTTTTTCTTTCTTTAAATCTTTCTCTTTTTATTTCTGCTTTTTTTCTTTCTTTCTTTTTTATTTCACTCCCCTTTTGCATTGTTCTTTCTTTGTTTTTTTTCTTTCAGCCTTACCCTTATCTTTATGTATTAGCTTATTTATTTGATATTGACTCAATCATTGTTTCTTTCGTTTTTTTTTACTGCCACTCCATTACCCGTGTATTTTTTGCAACTTCCGTTTCCTTTTCCTTATAGTTTATTTTACGCCCAATGTTTATTTTTTCGCACAATTTACTTCCTTCTCAATGAACATATTTTTTTTGCAAAACATTAATTGCACACAGAACATTTACAAAAAAGAAAACAAAATGCAGATGAAAATTTCGATAATAACGATATGCCAACATATGAACATTTTATGAAAGCAATATACATACACGCGTGTACATACACAGAATACACACACACACACACACCCACACACACACACACATATATATATATATATGCATTTTGTCTCTAATAATAGATTGAAGTGCCTGCCCGTTTCTAGCCATAGTTAAGAGCCATGATACGGCATAACGACTCTCTGTCCATTCACTATCTCTTTTTCTTTTTCCCCATACCTCTCCCTTTCTTTCTCCCTCTATCTATCTCTCTACACACACATATATATATATATATATATATATATATATATATATATATATATATATATATATGTATATATATATGTGTGTGTGTGTGTATGTGTGTGTGTTTATATATTTTTACATTTTATTTTTATTCGTTGGCGTAAAGGAATAGAGAATGTTATTAAAAAACAGAATTTTCAGCCGCTACCAGAACCTTCTCCAGTTTAAAGTCACTCTCTTTTTCTCTCTCTCGCTCTCCTTATCTATCTATCTATCTATCTATCTATCTATCTATCTATCTATCTATCTATCTATCTCTCTCTCTCTCCCTCTCTCTCTCTCTCTCTCTCTATATATATATATATATATATATATATATAGAGAGAGAGAGAGAGAGAGAGAGAGAGAGAGAGAGAAATCTTCGAAACAGTTACATGGTAAACAGCTGATGATCCATGTTTAATATTTCACAATTTTAGTTAAGGTCCCCTTTTTTTGTTTCACTGTTATATACTTGAATCCCATTTTGTATTTGTGAATTTTCCAGCAGAGAGTCGTCTTATGCAAGTGCGTAGTCTGCGATATTTTCGATTTAGTTAGAATATCTGGGATTTTAAACTGCATTTTCTTCTTTGTTTAAAATGACTCAACACTTTTTAGACTATATATTTGGTATTTAGATCTGTATGGCTAAGTTTCCTCCCTCTTATCTATTTGCCTTTCTGGTACCAAAGGTACGTAAGCTATTATTTGCTTTTTTATGCATCTTTATTCCTATATAATTGTATATGCTAACTACCATATCGCCGAATAGTTCTTTAGTGTAGTGTATTTTATAGAATTATTATCATTATTATTAGTAGTATTATTATCATTAGTAGTAGTAGTATTTGATATGCAAATTACCATATTACATTGTAGTATTAAGGGTAATGTATTATTATTATTATTATTGTTGTTGTTGTTGTTGTTGTTCATGATGATGATTATGATGATGATGATGATTTACTTATAATATAAGCATGGACAATCCAGTAACACACAGAAGAAAAATGGCAAATAGAAGATAATAAAAAATCAAATATTTAAATACAATAAGTCAAACAGGAAAAATTCAGTAACAAAAAGTCAATTCTGGTTACAAAAGCAAATAATTAAAGTATTAAATCAGAACATTTTACGAATTTAAAAGTTCGGTAATGTATTTATTCATTTATGCTAAACTTATTTATTTTTTTGAGGGGGTAGTCTCGAGCTATCGCGGGCTATGCAATAATGGATTTTTGTCTCTACTTAGAACGATCACAAGCCTAGTTCGGTAACGGCCAGTTGTACGTCATAATTCTGCAGGGCGTCTGCAAATCTATCATCGACTCTCCTCTCGGTCGCTTCCCGACGACTTCTAATTAAAAATCTAGTTTGGCGGCAGTGTCGCTGTCGGCCCTCAACATATGTAAAAAACATTTTTTTCATCTAGCTTTTTATCCAAGCGATACCGTAGCGCCTTTAGATCTCGTCATTGCAGATGTAATGAAGCAATGCAATTCTCCAAGATCCAGCGGATCATTTTGGTTTCCATGATGGCGAATCTTCGTTCCGCCTTTCTCGTTGTCAGCAAGCACTCGGAACTGTACAAAGCGACGAAGCTCGCAAGAGTCAAGTATATTTTCGACTTTAGACGGTAGCTGATCTTGCTGTCACAGAGGATGATTTCGGTGCCTCGCCATTTTTGTGAAACATTTGTACTTTAATTAAATTTCTTCCTCGACTTTCCTCTCGTCTGAATTTTCTTTCTGGTCGAAACATGCGAGTAACTCTGGACGGTGTCTCTTTATTCTCTTTTCCTATCAATGCTGCTGTTCCTCAGGGATCTATTCGAGGCGCAACATTGTTTCTTCTCTATATCAATAATCTTCCTGGGAATATTTTTCAGAATATTAACATATATGCTGATGATACCACGCTCTATTCTGGTGTTGCTTCATGCCCAATCTCCCTCTGATCAGCTGCTCTAGAAGTTGACCTGGGCTCAATTGTAGATTGGGGTACATAATGACTTGTTTGTTTAATCCTGCTAAGACTCAGCTCGTGTTTTTCAATCGTAGGCGTGTCCCTTTTCTTCCTGCGATTCTCACAGATGGCTCTGCTTTTAATGAAAAGTGAAACTTCTTGATCTTTCTCTCTCATCTAATTTTTCTGTTCATACATTCGATCCATTGCTCTTTCTGCTTCTTGTAAAGTCCGTTCTCTCTATCGCTCCAAACACTTTCTCATATCTGAAGATATTCTCTATCCTTACAAATCTACTATCAGACTTTGTATGGATACTGTTGCCATATTTGTGCTGGTGAATCTCTGCTCCATTTGAGATTTCTTGATAAGGTGCAGAAACGTATCTGTAATTTGATTGGCCCAACTCTTCCTTTTTCTCTACACCATCTCTCTCGCAGACGCTATATTGATAGTGTCAGTCTTTTCTGTAAGTTCTAGTATGGCATGTGTTCTTCGGAATTGTGGTATCTATTTCCTGCTTATTTAGTTCCAGCTCATTTTACTCGGTTGTCCAGTGGTCTCCATCAATTCGCTGTTTGATGCCTCATTGTAATACAGCTTCCTATTCCAGTAGCTTCTTTCCAAGAACTGCAGACTGGTAGAACTCTCTTCCTGCTGACTTTTTCCTCCTACCTTGGTCTTGTTAAGACTAAGCCCAATAGGCTTATGATGCTGTTGCAATAATCAAATTTCGTTCTTGTTAGCTCCTTACATCAAGTGGCTTCATGCCTTGTCTGGAGCCATACATATTAAGAAAAAACACTCTATTTGTATTATTCCTCATAATCCAACCGACGTTTCAGTAATCTTTATCGGCGAGTGGCATTAAGCCTTTGTAAATATTGATTTATTAGTATAAAAAAATCATCTGTATGTCAGCAATCATGAATTACAATTTTCCCCACTAATTTAAAAAACAATAAGTTCCGGTCTGGGAATTGCACACATAGTAAACCAATTTTTATGAATATCGTTGACATTTCGTCGCAGACCGCAATCAATAATTATAAAAGAAATGATAACTGATACATTAATATTTATTTTTTACAATAATTCATTACACTAATATAGTCCAATTAGTAAATTACTACATCTGCTTGTATCAAATAATTTAACAATTGTATTCAACACACCCACGCAATGATAATGCAAAAAGTTTTGGATTTGACCCTTAATGCAATCAATTAATATAAAAAAGATCAAATAAATATATGGAACGAGGAAAAGAGAATGAATGGACGCCTTCTGTAATAGATTAGATGGAATATCTAATAGTGATGGGACGATTCCAATATTTTTCCCGATTCCGATACAATTACCGAATTCAATTCAGATTCTAAAAACGTCTAATCACTTAAAAGTAGAATATCCTGTTTTTGGAGACGCAGGGGAGGTAGTTATTTAGCGGAGAGTCCTCATCTACTTTTAAATGCAGATATAATTTTCATTTTTAATTTGACAAACTTTTTACTGTTTTCCCTTTATGTATTGTATCTACGATATTTGCACTGATGCCATCTTTTTTTATTTATCGGCTAATGCGAGTTTTACCTGTGCCATTGTTACCGGGTCATTTTTCTAGTGTCATTTGTACCTAAATGTGTTATGATGATCTATACATTTTATTTTTACTGGTAGTTCAAAATCAACAAATATTTATCATTGTCTCATTAGTACCAGCCATTAAGTGTTAAACCAAAGAGCAAACTTAAAAAAAATAGTTTTGGAGATCAGAAATTAGGATGACATTTTCCCGATTCCGATATCCAAAAAAGATCCGATTTTTCCGATTCCTGATTCCGATTCCGATTAATCGTCCCAACACTCATATCTAATAGAATAATAAGCGTTGTGTTTCTCTCAAACAATCGTAATGTATAAAACGTAAATCTGTACTACTTGGGTTATTTAGACTCCTGTTCTCATCTTTGATGTTATTTTCAGCACGTTTCGACAGATGTAACCTCCGACCTTTTTCAGGTGTATCTCGTTGAACTCGGGAATCTTTCTAAAGATGTGATATATTATCTTATTCAAAAAGCGCTAAACAAGTGCAGCACACCGACCGGAAATTACTTCACTGACTCTAGTGTAAATTTGCGCCCCCCGGGATTAATACCTAGAAAAATGTATAAGAAAGAAATGAAAAATAATCTTGCCCCACGAATGATGAATTCATCGAAAGTCGATGTCTAAAAATATAATAAATAATGAAAAATAATCTTGCTCCACGAATGATGTATTCATCGAAAGTCGGTCTCTAAAAATATAATAAATGATTTAATTAATCTTAAAATTGCATCATATTAAGTTTTTAAATGTTAATATAATATATATAGTTCTATTCAAATGTCTACAAAACTTCACCAGAATTCTCCCCCCCTCTCTCTCTCTCTCTGGTCATTCATAGACTGTGCCCCTGTATTACAGCTCGTCAGTGCCGTTAGACAAGAAACTTACTCAAGCCGGGATCGAAACTCCACCGCTTTGACGACAATCGGCACTTCTAACAATTTGGTCATTATCTGGCTGCAGCTCCGAGTAAGCGAAATCACAATGATAAACATTGTCCAATTCCGAAAGCTCCATTTGTTTACTCAAAGAGCATTGTATTATACACTAGTGGTAGTTGATGATATCACTGACCAGAAAGCTCACCCCCCCCAAGAGGGAGCATATTTAGTCATCCACAGACAGACTGTTTCATTGTATCACAGCTCTTCAGTGTGGTTAGACAAAATACTGACTCAAGCTGGGATCAGAACTCGACCGCCTAGACCAGAGTGTGCGCTTCCAAACTAACAAAATGCAAATTTAGTTTGTATTTGAATGAGTTTAACCCCTTGTTAAGATATTAATGCTGTCACTAATAATACAGCAAATGGAATGTTTCTGTATTGTTAGCAGTGGTGGCTACTTCTGTTGATGGCGCTTTATGTGGATGACCTATACAATTTTATGGGGCTGGCATTGTGTTATTAATGGTGAATGCATATATATATTGTGTTTTATTTTCGTGCATAATTAAGTAAAACCTATATGTGTGTGTGAGTGTATTCTTCACTTTATACCATCGTCATTGTATTATATCTGTGCGTGTCAGTGTTTATCACACTTCGTCAATATATGTGCGTGTGTATGCCTACATTTATGCAAATAAGTACATTTGGTTGCAAACGCTTGTGTTAACGTAGTGTATCCGTATACGTCTAAAAATAGATATAAAGATGTGTGCATATGTGTGTCATATATTGTACGTTTGTTTTGTGTGTGTTTAGTCTATATGCATATTATTTGTATTATTTGTGTGTTGCCCATGTTTTTTACCAATATATGTGTACGCGTATGTCTTTTTCTTAGTATGTATTTATGATCGTACGTGTTCAGTCAGTGTATATGTATATGTCTGCATATGCGTAGGCTTATATGTGTGTGTATACAGCTCTTCCCTTGCCAAACATGAGAAATCGCCGCCTTATCGTGGCACCAGACCAAAAAAGGTCTGCGTTTATTTTCGTCAAAGTCTGCAGATGTGTTCTGTACAAAATATCCAGGGGCCACTTTGGGGTCATCCTATCTAAGAGTGAAACCTGAAAACATGGCCAAATAGAGAGAGAAGCATGGATAACCTTTAACATTCTCTACTATCGGGCCACCTCTGTGTTTTTTGATGAAGGATTGTATCAAAGAAGAAAAACGGATACGAAATAGAGAAAGGATATTAGAGAAAGAGACGGGGAAGAGAGAGAGAGAGAGAGAGAGAGAGAGAGAGAGAGGGGGAGATAAAGAAGGGGAGATTGAAAAGAGCGAAACGCGAGAGAAATCAGAAGGAACGAAGTGGTGAATATGTCTTTGAAGATGAAAGAAAACGACTAAGAATAAAAAAACGGTATACAAAATAGAGGGTTACTATCTAAAAAAGAGAGCGAGTGAGGGGAGAGAGCGAAACAGAGAGAGAAAAAGAAACAGTAAGACTGACATAGAGATAGAAAGAGGGAGAGAGAGAGAGAGGGGGGGGATGAAACAGCACAAGAGATCAGAAAGAACGAAGCAATAAATATTTTTCACACAGATAAAAGAAAGTGAGGAAAACGAAAAACAATGGATTTCAAATAGTAGGAGGAGATCAAAGGAAGGGAGAGTAAAAGAGAGAGAAAGGCAGAGAGCAAAAGAGAGAGAGAGAGAGAGAGTAAGACTGAGAAGTAGGAGAATGAGAAAAAAGACAGAGTAAGACTGAGAAAGAGGGGAAGGATGAAAAAAAGAGAGTAACAGAATAACATAATAAATATATTTCACAAAAATCAAGAAAGTGAGGAAAAAAAAACGGACACTAAATTAAGGGAGAGTTTTAATAAGAGGGAGAGAAAGAGAGGGACAGAGAAAGAAATTGATAAAGAGGGTAAGACTGATAAAGAGAGAGAAAGAGAGAGAATACGAAAGGAAGAGAACAAGAGAGAGAGAGAGAACGATGGAAAGATAACGAGAGAGATAACTAGAGAGAGAATGGGAGAATGAGAAAGAGAGAGAGAGAGAGAGAGAGGGAGAGAGAACGAGATAATAGGAGAGGAAGAGAACGAGCCAGAGAGAGCGAGGGAGAGATAACAAAAGAGATATATAGCAATATCGAGAGAATGAGAGAGAGAGAGAGAGAGAGAGAGAGAGAGAGAGAGAGAGAGAGAGAGAGGGAGAAGAGTGCTAGAGATTAAAATATATTTCACGAATATATAATATAGTAGAGAATTAGAAAAACAAGGAATACAAGATAGAGGAAGAGTATCAAACGAAAGAAAGAGAAAGAGAGAGAGAGAAAGAGAAAGAGAGCAAACGAGAAAAAGAAAGTTAGACCTAGTGTGAGAGAGAGAGAGGAGGAGAAGGGGGAAGGAGCGTAAAAGAAAAATAGAACGAAGTAATAAACATTTTAACACAGAAAAATGCAAGTGAGGAATAAGAAGAATATATATATATATATATATATATATATATATATATATATATATATATATATATATATATATATACAAGGAGAGTATCAAAGGTAGGGAGTAAGAGAGAGAGAGAGAGAGAGAGAGAGAGGAAGAGGAAGAAAGAAAGAGAGGGAGTGCTAGACAGAGAGGCAGAGAAACGATAGATATACCAATGAAGAAATATACATTTGCCGAAGATGTAGGAAAGTGAGGAAAAAGAGAAAACGTATATGTAATAGGAGTGTATCAAAGGAAGGATAATTAAGATAGATAGATGAACAGATAGATAGATAGATGAAGAAAGAGAAAGAGAGAGAGAAGGAGAGAGAGAAAGAGAGAAGAGATACGGCGAAGGAGAGAGAAAGATAGACAAATAAGAAATAAATAAATGAGAAAGGCTAACGGATGAATAGGAATAAACGAATATATGTATTTAAGATAGAAAAATATGTGTACATGATTTTTTTACATGGTAGAACGAATGGCGTAAATAAACGTCGCGAGAGAAGTAAAATAATGTACATAATTAAAAGAGAGAGAAAGAGGAGATAGAAAATAAGAGTAGAGAGTGGGGATAGAGAGAAGTTGGGAATGAGGGGGTAAGAGAATTGAAGAGAGAAGGGAAGGAAGAGAGGAGCAAGAGAGACACAGAGACAGCAAAGGTGAAATAGAGAGAAGAATTAAGAGAAAGAGAGAGAGAGAGCGAGGTAGTAAGCGCAGGAGAAAGAGAGAGAGGGGTAGTAGATAGGTCAATTGTGGCAACACAATATTTTATCACTGTGAGTTTTCAAATATTTATGAAAACATTTTGGAATTAAAATTTAGTCGGATTTGAAACCGACAGTACCAATGTTGTTCTGGTCTTCTGTAATACGTGCAAATATACTCTCTTATTTTTAATATTTATTAGTACTGGTGCAGTTTACAGCTCGTGCTGCAACCGATGTTTTTTCGGCATCTTTCGACATGTTACGTAAATAGCCGGTAAAAGCCGACGGAAAACTTCGTGAACTCAAAATCAAAACGAGACTACGCTATCAAACAGGTAAAAATTAAAGGAAAAATCTATATTTTTTGAAGATTACCAGAACAAACTGGAAAAATTAAGGAAACAACAGTTAAATCAAGAAAAAAGCACAGTCATTGTATGGTAATTTTAATGACAAAATATTTATTTTTTCATGAAGAAAATATAATGAAACAACTGTTTTTATGGTGTGTTTCGATGAATTTTTAATTCTTGTAAAAAAGAATTTACAAATTCATCGAAACAAATCATAAAAAAAAACTTGTTTCATTATATTTTTTTCATAAAAAATATTCTATCATTAAAATTACCATACAATTTTTTCTTGATTTAACTGTTATTTCCTTAGTTTTTCCATTTTGTCCGGATAATCATGAAAAAATATAGATTTTTCCATTAATTTTTCCTGTTTTCCAGCTTTTAAACCTGGCCGACTAGGTTAGGGTAGAGTTAGAGAAAAGTTAGGGTTAGAGTAATGTTAGGGCTGTGTTTGTTGTAGGGCTATGGTGAGGGTGAAAAATACCATGTTCTGCAACTTATCTTTTGGCCTAAAAGTTTTCTTTTCTGACAAAATTCAATAATTCCATTCGGAGGCTGAATCGCCTTCTGTAACTCGATGAAATTCATGATCGCTGTACTCAATTTGCTTAACTTGTTAAATTTTACGCTATATTCAAATTCGCGATTGATAAATGTCGTCTGCTACAATCTTATTGGCTAAGCCTTTCGGCATTTTTCCGCGGTTTACTTAAACTGCCAGAAAATGCAGACAAAACGTCGGTTTCAGCGCAGGTTGTAAGCCTCACCAGTATCTTTTTCTAAATAATCGAGCACTCTGCTTGGGGTTTCTCCTTCACTGATCTTTCAAACAAGGTAATTAAGAAAAGATGAATGTTTGAAACATGAAGGAAAAAAATGGATAAAACAACAGAGTAGAAGAATACGATAGAAATTAATGAAATAAAAATGGAAGAGAAAGAGAGGGTAGAAAGAAAAAAATGAATAAATAGATAGGAAAAAAAGGCAAAAGACAAAAAGAAGCATTTAACTAGTGTAAGCGGGGAATCATTATCAACACAATAAAAAAAATTTGTTTGGGTTTTACGGCATAACAATCTTCATGGAATCATTTACTTGTGTGTTTTTGGAGTTTAAATGATTTCACTATGTCCTAGAAGGAAGACCCGACGTTGCTCGGAATTGATTGAGGATCACTACTATGCACTTTTCCACTATGCTCATAACACCACATTCCTTTGTTTGTTTTCACTCTCCTCTAGTTTCGCCTCCCAATATACTTTGAAGAAATTGAAATGTTTGAAAACTTTCTGAATTAGTCTCTTATACATATGGTTAAAATTTCATCAACATCGGATATACGTAATTGAAGTTTTAAGAGAGTTATGCCCCCATGGATCATTTAGAGAAGGCGGGACGTAGATATTCGGGATATAGGAGAGTAATAAAATGTTTCGGGATCACCGTCATTGCCTTCACACAAGAATATTTATGTATATTAAATAAATTTCATCAAAATATGGTATATCTGAAGTTTTACAGGAGATTCGGCTTCCATAGCTCCCTTACGTAAGTAAGACACTTAGAGATTCAGGACAAATTCCATTGTTTAATTATAGAACATTTTATACTTATCATTTAAATTTTATGAAGATAAAATATATTTGCGGTTTTAAGGGGTTATGCCTTCATATCTCTCTTTAAAACTGCACTTCGGGAACACTTCCGTTGTCTTCATCGGTAAATCTTATATGAGAATAGACTTTTAGATATTATGCATATATTCTAACCTTCTTTCTATATAGAACATAAAAACATCACACACATACACGCATACATTTCGTTTTATATATATATAGATTATTTAGTACTACTTTCTTTAAGAAGTCAACGATGTTTCTGTTATATTTATATTTTTTTAAACTTGATGTTATGTAATTTGCGTTACTTTTTATATACTAATAAGTTAGCGCTTACGAAGACCAATAGAAATCAAAATATAAGGGTCAATTAGATTATCAGTTGGATGATGAAGAATACTATAAGAAGATTTGAAACGATGAGTGGAATGGGCATATTTTTATTACGAAGAGGCCGGCTTAACAAGTATTTTTTGCCATTCAACTTGAAGACGACCATGCCGTAGTCAGCAGAGAAGTAGCCCCGTGTATTTTGTGTTCCAGAGATGGGATTGCATCAAAGTACCACTTCCTTATATTAGCACTTTCTGCACTCCTCGAGAATATGCTTTTTTCTGCAGTTTACTCAGAACAATCTTTGCAGTCGACCCAGAGGGACCTTCTCTTCGGTTTATCTTGTTGCCTAATGTCCAAGGAAAAAATAAAGCCGGTCAAAATGTCAGAACATATATATTAATACGAATTACGTTATTTTGTTGCACTCCAAATATCCAATTTGTTTAATATGCATCCCTGTTATTATCAAAGAGTTGAGCAATGGTTTCTGACGAACGCACGCAATAATTATTGGAAGTTTACTAAATTTAGACTCGCCATATTTCGTAAATACTATTTTCAGAAGAAGAAAAAATGTTATTTCTGATTTTTATAAACGACCTCCGTGGTGCAATTGCATCCGAGATGGTTATATTTGTCGATGAAATTATGCTCTGTTTTCGACATGTCGGCAAAACGCACGCACATATAATCAAGACAATGGCTGAAATCCTTAGAAAATATTCTCAATTACCATTGGGAAGGTTTATACATTACTTAGACTTAGAAGGGGCCTGTCTATGAGATCAGATGAGATATGGTTAGGTTCTGTCTTAGAAAGTCACACGTCCAGGCATTAGCTACTTTTTCGGACAAGAGGAGTGTTTTCTTTTAATATAAATTGCTCAGGACAATGCATGAAGCCACTTGATGTAAGGAGCTAAAACAAATACTTCAAGGTAAAAAAAACTAGGCAACGATAAATGGTAAATGGATTAATTCGGATCCCCAAAACAGCATTTCTGCTCCCTTTGTGAAACATCGCCCATGGAATGTGAGTACTAAAGGACAAAGTAATGAAGCGAGACTTACTAGGGTGCCGATATTAAACAGCATCTCTAATTTCTACTCTCCTATGGTTTATTGCCGATCGCCTGAAGCCCTCCCCCTGGCGCGAAATCCCGACAGGTCAGATATAGTTTATTTTATTACCTTTAAGATTATACCTTATAAATTCCAATGTGCATATCTGTGGTGTAAATCCTGGTCTTGCACCTTGCTACTGGCTGATCTAAAAGAATTTAATCTGGCTTTGGTGGATTTTCAAGCCTCTCTGTTTTATGGTATGTCAGACTGCATCTTCATCTGTTCATTTTCGAATAAGCAATTCCGTCCGATTCCACTTAATTCCTCCTGTTTGCGTATCCCTTCTGTCCATAAATAAAACTCAATTACAGCATTTGTTTTTCACATACAAGATTAAATAACATTTTATAAATGTATGCATTGTATATGGATAATTTTAGAAATTCGTAATCTTTGTAACATATATAAAAACCTTTTTAATATCGTTAATTCAAATATCCTACAGATTATTCTCTTCAATGGCATTCTTTGGGGGTTTCCGGATTTAATTTCGCTTTGTTCTTCTAATGTTTTTTGGCAACCCGATTTTCAATTACATATGCGGTTGTGCACCACTTAGCTCTAAATACTCATCGACATTCCTTAAATTGATTCATTTCTGCAATTGCATTTCCGACGCTAAACCACACTGTCAGAAGACGATATATCTCTCTTGATGTGAACAATTTTTATTTTTGTTCCATCTAGAGTGCCCCTTTTTGGGAGTGCTTCATATCTCCTACATTAACTACCGAGCCTGTGTCTAACGTTACCTCGTGGAAAGATAACTAATTGAGACTTGATCGTTGATCTTCAGGCTGGGATCAAAGTGTAGTATCTGTTCTGTCTTTAGTCAGATTTTTGACTGGACATTTTTCTATTTTTGTCTCACCCAGAGTGTCCCTCTTCGGTGTGCTGGATATCCCCCTATACGGAGAACCGACTGTGTGTCTGATTTTGCCCTTGTTGGTAGGTAAGTAATAAGGACATTGTTTTGGATTTCTTTGATGTTTCATTTTTTGAAATCACATTAGTCCACTTCTAGTTACTTCTTGTAAACCATCCTCGCGTTCATACATTCTTCTGTTATGGTAGATTGCAATGATGCAAACTGTCAGATCATCAACCTGGTACTATGAGATCAAGCTGTTTCAACATACCGGCTTCCTGAGTTTTAATGCACCACATATTGATGTTATTGTTTTGTTTATAAGTCTAAACTATGTCCTGCAAAGCTACAAATACACATGTTCCTCTACAAAACAACACAACCAAACACCATGGATAAATAATTGAAGAACTTAGAGAAAAAATCTTTTACCAAAAAATGACCCGATTCTGCATGAAATAACTTGAATAGGTTTGATCATAAAATCAATAAGTTTAAATTTCTCACTTATCTTCAATTTTGGACTCGATGTTTCCTAAGGCAGTACTTTTTTTAGCACAGCCATTATAAGGGAACATAATATCGTAAATAATATGATATCGACTAAGATACATAAAAATCATCTATATAATAATACTCTAAGGTAAATTTATATTTGTCCGTACGGTATCACCCACCACTCTTGTTTTTTTAAGATGAGATCGCCTGATCGTCGAAGAGGCAATGTGGAAAAATAATTTAAAAATTTTAATCTGATGTCGACGTTGTATCGAACGTGGAAATTGACCTAAAATAAACTTACTTGAGTTTCAGGCTAGGATCAAAGTGTTAGATGTGTCCTGTTTACACATGGTACAATAATATCGTGGAGTTTGTGTTTATGTCAATAGAATGTAAGTGTGTCACAACTCCTTTTAAGCACGGCCGCAATGTATATATATATATATATATATATATATATATATATATATATAAAGATAGATGATATAAGAGGGATAAACATGTACGAATGACAAATTTATTTAAATTTCGATTGTTAAATGCTAGGTATACTCGGTAATGAAATTATGTTTATTATTCTTTCCTAAAGCCAAGGCTTTTCAAAGATCAAAATCTTATCATCAGAAGAATTACATAGGTAGATAAGTTGTTGGTGGAAAAGTCAATATTCAAAATTTAAAAAAATCCCTCTTATTTGATCTATCTTTATAATTGCTCTATCTCGTATATTGAACTTAAATAATTTCACTATAGGTTCTATCTACTAAAAGTACACTTTTATGTTTAGATTTGATTGTACTATATATATATATATATATATATATATATATATATATATATATATATTACAAATCAAGGTAACAGTTGTTGAACTTCTACAGTTTCCACTAGTTATGAATAAATTTTAAGGTAATATTTAGCTCAGAATTGAACCACGAGCCCATTTTAAACGAACTGGTAATAGGGAGAACGAACGAGCGCCAAATTTACCGTGGTCGAACCCGTCAGATTTTCACCAGTAGAAATGTCTCATGCAATCGGCGATAAATCACCTTTCAAAAGAGGGAGGTAATGTCTGGGAAGATAATCTCTTAGAGCCGAACAGAACCATAACTCATTCCGATCAAAGTGCCTGACAACTGTGCAAGGAAGGCTCTTGTGCCAGGATCTATCAGCTGTACACCACCGTGATAGGTCGTATTTCCCCCCTTACATCGGCGGAAACATGTGACACAAGGCCGGAAAGTTGAAATTGAAAAGCCAGCGCACAAAAGACAATACCTGTACACTCCCGTCAGTATCCCCCTTTGAGTCGATTAGAAATAAACTTTCAAAGACAGAAGGTAATGCCCGGGAGGGTGGACTTCCTGAATCTGAACAGAACCATACTTAATTAAAACACAAGGCTGCAATACCTGAATGTAAGAATGCGCCAAGATTTTTACCTTCGTGCCAGATCAACACTTTATGAAATTAGAATGTTTAACATCTAAACCGTCTCTTACACAGCACATTCGTAAACGGATCAAGTTTCCTAATAACACGCGTGAATCTTGCCGGGATAATAACAATATAGAAAAGAAAATAGAGTGATAAAAAGTCTATTCTGTATATGCGTATGTATAAATGAGTTTGAAACTATTTTTGTTGCCATTGCATCTGATAAGGGCTGTCATGATAAGGGGTAGGTAGTACATTTCTAGACATTTTATTATCCAGGTGCGGGGAACAGTGTCAAAAGTCAACCCAGACGCTGGTGGCTGACTTCATTTACTTACTCTCATTAGAGTTTTGTTCATGAGCAGCTAGTGGATTCCCTTTCTACGTAATGGGTAGTACGCCGGTAGTAGATTATTCGACACCAGGTGATTGTAGGTTCTCGTATAGTCGATGTGCGGATTTTGTACATAAAACGGTATTACCTGATTAGCTGATAATCGCTGTGTTACCTATTCATTTGAAGTAATATTGTTTTTACTTGAAGTTTAGATATGCTCTGTTCAAAATTGTTATACAGGATAGGCCAGTAGTAACTGAGCAGTCAAAATAAAACATCCTTATCCCATTACACTGGGTAATGTAGTTTAATGATATATATATATATATATATATATATATATATATATTCAAGAAATTAAAGATAAGAAAAAATAGTATAGATGCAATATTTATTAAAACATCAGACGTTCAAAGCAAGGAGTTTAATATCCTTAATCCATGGATTTTCCAAGACAAACCCTTTTCATCAGGGGATAAAAACCGGTAATATAACTGTAAATATTATCGGCAACATTTAACTTAAATTAATGCACATATATACACAAAAAAACAAAAGATGAAAAGCTTTTGGCTGAGAAGAAACGTAAAGTTAGGGTAATCACTGTCAAACCACAAAACAGCTGTAATAGTGAAAATAAATGTTTGAAAACGAATACTCAAAGTATTTAGGCTTCCAAATGTTGTTGTTAAGAAGCTGATTATTCGACGGCGGTCAGTTGAGTTCCTGTATCCTGTGCTTGTAGAAGTCCGAGGGTAAAAGTATCACATTAATGGGATCCAGGATTAAGTTTATCAGTCAGAGTTCGATGTATAGCAAAATGTGAATTGCCAAACTTTCCAGCTTCCTGGCAGATCAGTGTTTCTAGTGGTTACAAATATGGATTAAAATACCGATGTTTTCGGGCCGGTTTCGAGTGAGTGTATTGCTTGTATGCGATTGCAAAAATGACTATTTTTGTACGCCAGAGAGGAAGCTTAGCTGATGGTGGGGGTGTGGGGCAAAGACATAGGATGTGACAGGATGAATGGAATTAAAGAGAGGTAGTCTGACAAAATTTGCGGGTAGAAACGCCGAATTAATAAACAATAACAAACATTAAAATAAAGTTGTGGATTTATATGTAGAAAAGTCACACAACGCGCGAGCCGCCATTTTTATGAGAGCTTGTACCGAAGTTGTTCTGATCTTCTGTAATACATATATAAATAAATGAAGAAAGTTGACTTTGGGTTCACTCTCTGCAGACTCGTACCTGTTGCTTCGTTTATTTTGTCTTTTAGTCCTCACATTCCGTAAGTGATGTTTTGACAAAGGGTCACGAATTGCTTTTTTCTAGTTCGGAATCTATCTATACAATACTTATCGTTAACAATTTTTTACTCTTAACGTGGTATTCTTTAGCTCCTTACATTAAGTGGCTTCATGACTTGTCTGGATCCATTTCCATTTAAAAAGTAACCTCACATGACCCCCTTTAAGAAATTAAAGTTGAGCACTCTCGGGGATGTTAAAAATAGACTGTCAAAAAGCTCTAATGCAAAGTTCCGAATACGTTCGTCGAACACTCTCGACTAGTCTTCTGTCTGTGCCCGCTTCTAGAAGCTCTTAATTTCCCTTAATTACGTGACAGTTTCCGTTGGCCGAGTGGATATGGCGACTGCTTGCAGATTCCAGGCTGACTCTGTGAATCGAGTTCGCGCCTCCCGACCGTCTGAAATTGTTACTTTCCTGCACTGATGAGAGCAATAAGCTTGAAACGCTAGAGTCTGTAGCTACTAATAATTTAATGAATTAATCTTGCATTGATAACGGCTTATATTTTCAAATTATAATACTGACCCAGCAATGCTTTAAAACTGACGACCCATTTTATTAAACTACGAGCACGCCAATGCTTTCATCGTTCGGTAACCAGAATTTGAATTCATAACCGCCAACGTCATCGGCGTGGATACATCATAACAAGGATATTTCATCAGAAAAGCAAAAGAAAACAAGTTTGTTTATTTTTGTTTTTGTGTTTTTGATGAAAGAGAAAAATAATGACACAATACTAGTCAACTTAATAAGGTTAAAGTAAAAAAAATAATTAATCTTGCATTGATAATGACTTATATTTTCAATTCATAATATATATATATATATATATATATATATATATATTTATTTATATATATATACATATACACACATATAAATATATATTATACGTACAAAAAAGTAATCAAAGGAGACGTATTTCTGGCTCAAAGCCGTCATTCACATGGCTAACGAACCGTCGATATTGATGTATATAGTCCAACGTTTTACCATTGGATTACAACAACCTACATAGAAATATGTATGACTTTTATCACCTAAATATTTAATGTATTTTAATGCTGTTGATTTTATTGGTAATTGCAGCGTTCGTTGTTTTGTTTTTTGCTTATTCTATTTCGATTCTTTCACTTCCTAAATGATTAAAATGCAGAAAATGTGATTGTTAGTCGCCCTTAACTTTATAGGACGTATTTACTGTTAATATATATATATATATATATATATATATATATATATATATATATATATATATATATATTAATTTTATACACATCAAATTAATCCATGGACACGTGTTCCTGGCTCACAGCCGTCATAAACATAAATATAGAAGGTTCGATCCTTGTCTGAGTTAGCCATACTGATGACCGCTGTGAGCCAGTAACACGTGCCCATGGATTACTTTTATGTACGTATAAAATTATTAAAAAAATAAATATTAACGAAAAATACGTCCTCTTAATTTAAGGGTGACAATAATCAAATTTTCTGGATCTTACTCACTTAGAAAATGAACGAATCGAAATAATAGTAAGCAAAAAAATAACAACAAACACTGCAATCAACAATAAAAACAATTACATAGAAATACATTACATACATATATATATATATATATATATATATATATATATATATTGTGTGTGTGTATTTAGGAAGCATATTTTCATTTCAACAGATGATTAAATAAAACGGAGTGTTTTTACCTGATTATAATTTTTTTGATTTTCTTAATTTTCCGAATAGTCCATTTAGTATTTCTGTCGAATTGGTGTATGTAAGTACAATGCGGTTCTTGTTCAATTTTTCTAGCCTTTTTTCACTAATACTTTTCATTTGATTCGTCAAATAATCTTCAGGCGGTTTTAGTCTTTGTGCCTTTACAATTATGTCGTAACTATTGAGTTTTTTTAAGCAGTTTGTAATTTACTACTATCAAAAAGCGTCTATAATATTGAAACGTTACATGCGAGCGTGATAACATTCTAAGCGAATTCGAGATTTAAATGTAAAATGGATTTAAATGAAACCAGAAGCCAACGGAATTACATACACTTATTCGACCCAAAATATTACATACTATCAAGCAGAACACAACGTGTTATTGAATAATGTGTGCTTAAATAAATATATATTTATATATATATATATATATATATATATATATATATATATATATATATATGCAGGAAACTAACATATATTAAGAGCCATTATTGACCCAAATACAATCAGTTTGAATATTAGAAATGAACTCCGTAAAGGATGCATCTACAGAAGACAATCACTACTTATAAATCGGACTTACCGATACACATAAAGGCCTAGAAACACCCCTCTGCCCAATACACCCCCCCATAATTGCCCCACTAAATACTTACTTCTACTTCGGAAAATCCTCCCAACTATCACCCTTTACAAATATACATACAAAATAGAAATCAATATCTTAATAGGCCCATATAAACACCACTACTTAAGACCAATAATTTACATCACGTAAATATAAAATAATAACATTTCCAATAATAATCTTTCCAGTTATTAAGAGGGTAACAGCCCCATTTCACATTATTATTACTCCCATAAGTCTCCACTCTATCTTAGTTAAAATGTTTACCCCATATATCTCCTAAACAGATTCAATCTTGCCGACCTAATCCTTGCTCTTATCTCTAAACCAGACTTATTCAGTATACCTATAGAATCAAATTAACACTTACCGGCTCTAATACTCTATATTCTATAGGAAAATGTTGCTTTAATGAAGCAATAGTTATATATAGATCTATTGACGCTCAGACCGGCAGCCAATCAGAATTCATATAATGGACTTGCCCAACTTGGCATAGTGGAGCAGTCCAGCCTCCTTATAAACTAACTTTTTGATTACTTGAGGTCTTACATTTCTTGCTGCTCAACTGGTCATACAGTTGAGCCCTAAGTATCAATTCTATATATAAATATTCCTATATGGCGCTACGAACAGGATTTATGGATCCTGAAGATTGGGAGCAGCACAATCTCAAAGCAGGGATTTCTGCTAGCCCAGCTCGGACCTATGCTGCCACGTTTGCAAGCAAAAAGCTGACAGAGAAGAGCCTGCAAATTATGAATCGGGCCATGTTGTAAGAGCTGGGGATCGCGACAATGAGAGAAGCCCTCTCAATCCTTGAAGAAGCTAGGGAACTCTCTGCTGAGGTAACTTATGCTAAGGCACAAGCAGCTAAACTGCCCAGCTCCATCTTAAAATGACCCCCCCAACAATTCAGAAAATTCAGAATTGATTGGGAAGTATTCACCAAAATGACAGTATGCCGACATCTCAGGCCAACATACAGCTATACAATTCCGCTGATGAGTCCCTACAGAATTCTATAGTCAATATCCACTCTTAATTCTTCACGGCTGACCCAGACAAGCTACTAGGAATGATAGAGGCGTTGGTCACTCTAAAGTCGAATCCCATCGTGCATCGCTTTACTTTTGACTCCATGTCACAGGGTGAGATTGAGACAATACAGAACTATCTTGTCCGCCTCCAGGCCACAACTCTGGACTGCAACTTTTTATGTCCCCTTTGTGAGCATGACCTGTCTGATATGTACATAAAAGACCAGCTCATCAGGGGAATGGCGAGCGATACTCTCCAAGGAGACCTGCTGGGCAAAGTTGGAACATTTAAAACTTTCTAACACAATATACGCTATTCTGAAGCGTTCGAATCGGCATTGAGAGACCAAACTCCAATGACTGACACTCCCGACATCGCTATTGCACGGATATCTACGTACCGCAAGCAAAAATAACAGTGGTCGAGCTAATAAAGGACATATTCGTATCGGCACCTCCGCAAAACGAGATAATAACTTTAAAGCTTGCATGGGTTGTGGTAGCCATTATCAGGGTATCTCAGGAACAAGCTCCCGCCAGTTAAAATACCCTGCATGGGGTCAAATATGCAGCACTTGTGGGAAACTTAACCAACTGTCAAGAGAGTGCCGAGCAAATAAACCCGGTATTGGGATTGAAGAGGCTTCCATGGATTCTCTTATCGCTCACATCACATTTAACTAGACAAGGGATATATATACGACCACAAGCGAAAATCAAATAGCAGAAATAGATGCATATGTCATCCCATTCTCACCAAATCCAGATCCTAGACAAGCGAAGAACATCCCCGGTGACTACCGAACAAAGCTGAAGATTTTCTCTGATAGTGGGGCCACTATATGTCTAGGGGAACCAAAGCATCTGTTTAACATGAGGCTCACAACGAATAACTAGGTCCCATCAAGAAAAATAGTTCGGACCAGGGGAGATTTCACACGTGTGTGTCAGCGATGGCTGCATGTAAAATTTGAGGTTCGTGGAAGAACAACCAAGCAAGCCCTTTACATATGTGATGGGATCCAGCGACTTTATTTCAGCAAGGCAGCATGCATTGATGTGATAATGCTGCCTGAAGATTTCACAAACCCTGAGGCAACATTTTCAACCCACGCAAATATCACAATACAACATATAAATACGTGAATCAATTGTCAAATCGCCCAAAAGCCTTCCCTTTTCCGCGACAGTAAAACACATTAGTAGACTTAAGGATTGTCTTCTAGAGCATTTTGCCAAGACAACATTAAAAAACGATGTGCAAAAAACGGGATTGTCTTTAAAAAAATTAAATTCTAATTTTGCCAAGATGTTGTTCAGTTTGGAGGCCTTCAAATAACATCATCAAGAGTAGCCCTTTCCTAGAATTTACTCAATACAATTGCCGACTTTCCTATCCAATGAATATAACTGATGCAAGGTCTTAGTTTGGATTAGTTAACCAAGTGGCATGCGCACACTCCCCAAGCCCTATAATGGCTCCCTTTCCAGACCTTGTCAAACAAAATTCACAAAAGATCTCGAGAATGCATTTTCGCATCCAGGAAGATCATTGTGAATTTGGTAAAAAAGGGTGCAACGACCTTTGATATTAACAGAGAAACCTGTCTTGCTCCAGACTGGAGTAAAGAATGCATGGGTTTCCTGCTATTACAAACACACTGTGTATGTTCCAGTGAGAAAGAACCGGTATGTCGTCCTTAGAGCTGGCACATCGTATTTGCAGGCAGCAGATTTTGCAGAGATGCAGAGCGCCGATATGTACACAATGAAGGCGAAGCAGCAACACTGGCATTAGACAAATGCCGTATATTCATATATGTTTTCCCTACGTAATAGTTATAACAGACCACCAGCCTTTAATATGAGTATTTGGCGACAGGGACCTGGGCAAGACACATCACCAACGTCTCTTTAAGCTTAAAAGGAAATCAATCAGTTATTTTTTACGATCCAGCAGTGCCCAGGAAAGTTGCATAATGGTTCCGATGCCGTCTCACGCAATCCAGTCCCCACAATGAGTGTCCTTATGTCCCTATCTTCCTCTGACGACATTCATCTCTCAGAAAGAATAGATGTCATGGTGGAAGTAGCAACCCAGCAAGCCATGAACGATTTTAAACACATTACACTCCTGTTAGCTGATCACATACGTGCATCAGGCCAAAATGATCCATGTTACACGACTCTTATCAACGCAATACAACTAGGTTGTTCATCCAAACGTTCACTTACTGAACCGGAAATCGGTCACTTCTGGAATGTACGCCATCGACTAAGTACTGACAGGGGTTTAACACTGATGGATGCGAGAATCGTGGTACCTAAATCTCTCAGAGGAAAAGTACTACGTTATCTACACTCAGCCCACCAGGGCGTGGTGTGCATGAAAGCTCGTGCCAATGAATCGGTGTATTGGCCCGATATAAATGGATCAATACGCAACTTTAGAACTAATTGCCTCATATGCACAAACATTGCCCCAAGTAAGCCACCTGACCCACTCGTATTAACAGGAGCTCGAGATTGGCCCTTCCAGCAGATAGCGATGGACCTTTTTTACGTCGGACACATTGCATACCTTGTCTGTGCAAACAGACTCACTGGCTGGATTATTTTGTATCATCTGAAAACAGGTCATGCCATCACCTCAAAACTAATATCTAGTTGTCGGAAACTATTCCACACATATGGCATCCCAGAAAAACTAAGTAGTGATGGGGGCCCACTTTTTAATTCCAACATGTTTCAGCAGTTCCTCAAGACATGGTGTGTGAAGCACAAACAGTCCTCAGTGGCATATATTCAATCTAATGGTTGGGCAGAGCTTGCTTTGAAAACAGTGAAGATGATAATTCATAGAAATACAAGTCCCCAAGACTAATTGAATAATGACAGTGTTGCCAGAGCCATCCTGCAATATCGCAACACTCTATCCAAACCATTGGTTTATCCCCAGCACCACTCTAGCTGTACCGCCAACTTCGTGACTTCATGCCATCCCAACCCGCACTATATAAACCACATACGTTACGCATACTTTATGCACACCCCCATATATATATATATATATATATATATATATATATATATATATATATATATTGGAGTAGCTTTTGTTGTTTTTTTTTTAAATTAAAGAATGAAATAAAGTATTTCCAGAATGTTTTGGAAACGACCGTACGCCATAATAGAATTGTTGTTCTAATTCACTAACTCTCCTTATATATATATATATATATATATATATATATATATATATATATATATATATATATATATATATATATATATATATATATATCACTTCTACAGTTTAATAGATTTTGGAGGTCTTTAAAGTTTAGGATTTCAAATTTCTATTGAACTTTAGAAGTGAGATAGTAAACAGCTGCCTGCACAGAATTAAATTTATATTAGGATAACAATACATAAATAAATTAATAAACAAACAAATAAGTAAAAAACTAAATTGAACTAAGACCTAACAATTTAAAAGCTAAAACCTAAAATAGAAATACAAGGAACCCCGTGTTAAATAAGTTCACCCATTATATTGAAACAACAAAGGAACAGGATATATGCTACTCTATAGAAAACAGAACAATAGAACAGGATGTAGGAAGTAAACCTAACCTGACCTTTGTTCGTGGGAAGCCCAACGATTAGCTAAGAAAACAAAAAAGAATCTGAGTGGTTAACTAGCTAGCCGTCTATATGAAAACACCCGGCAAAACTAACTTCATGCATTTAAGTCTGAAGAGGGAGTAAACGGGGGAACCTCTGTGTAGCTTAATTGCCATGAATATATTTTCATAGCTTACTATATATATATATATATATATATATATATATATATATATATATATATATATATATATATATATATATGATAATTATGGAAATAATAATCCAAAATGATAGGACATGAAAGAGAAACCGAACATTTAGTTTATATTTATAAACGTTTCGTCCGTATTTCAAGACTCTCTCAATATGACTGATTTGAAAAAATCCCATAAAAGGCAACATTTAAAAATACGTTGTACGTCTACGACGTCAAAATAACATTTTTTTTATTTATTTCCCGAACGAACATAGACGTTAAATTTCAAAATGTGTCGTGTGTTTATGAAGCACAATGAATATTTTTCTTGTTTCTCTTTTATTTATATAGATGTTATACACAAACATTCCCAACAAACATTTTGAAAAGAAAGAACAAAAATATTGTTTACACGTTATAGACGCACAAGTATTTTTAAATATCGAATTCGATACTTTTTGTCAAATCAGTAACTTGAGAAAGTCTTACAATAAAGACGAAACGTTGATGAACATATTAACAAATTTCGGTTTTTCATGTTTTCATTATATATATATGTATGTATATATATATATATATATATATATATATATATATATATATATATATATATATATATATATATATATATATATATATATATATATATAATAATCCAGGTAAAACATCCACAGGGTAGTAATCCAATTTCAACTGGGTTTATAAAAAGTGCTCAATATCAGATAGAGTTTTATATATAGTTATTTTTATTTACACAGACATGTACAAAATCTACGACTCTTTCCAAATATGATCTAAGGTTAAGATCGCATTCTAACTCTGCCTGATGAGATCTCAGTTTATAATAACTGCTGATCGATAACATCGACATGCCAGTGTCGCAGATTTTGTATATATCTGTGTAAATAAAAATCATCATATATATATATATATATATATATATATATATATATATATATATATATATATATATATATATATATATATATATATATATAAAGATGTATGCAGTACTTTGCATGTAAGTATGTGTAAATTAGTTACAATACCTAGCAAGTTTCGGAACCGAAATTCCAAAGGGCATAGAAACTATCAGGGCGACAATCATGCAATAGTACTGATTGGTTCAACTATGAAAGAGAATCGCAACCAAATATAGAACATCTGGCTAGAAATGCATGTAAAACCTTATTTGTCCTGACTTCTTACATTCTATCTGTAATTCATTCATTTTTTTCATTTTATTTTTATTTATTTATTTCATTCTTTCACTCGGTCTTACTCTTATTCTATCAGTCATTAATCTTTTCTTTCATAATTTCATTCTTTTTATTTACAGTTCTGGCTATTGTTTTTCCTATGGAGTTATTTTTTTCATTCTTTCTGACGTTGTTTACGTTCTTTCTTTCATTCATTCAAATTTTATTTTATTCTTCCAATCTTTCTTCTTTTAAATTTTAATTTTTTCTTTCATTTATTCTTCATGTATTTATGTTATTATTTCATTTTCTCCTGTTCTTTTATTTATTCATTTCATTTTTATTTATTTATTTATTTATTTATTTTAATATTTCTTTCATGCTATTACCTTCTTTTTTATGCTTTCTTACATTCGCCCTTTCTGTCATGTGATGTCATTTATTTTTTTATGTATTTATTTAATCTTTTTTCGTTCATTATTTCATTCAATTCTAGCTTTTATTTTTTATTCTATCTTATCTTCTGTTTTTCATTCATTAACTTTTTTATTTTATTTTTCTATTTATTTAGTTTATTATTTAATTCTTTTTTTTACTTCATTTATTCTTACTTTCTTTCTTTTATAATTTTAATTTTTCACCTTCCATTGATCATTCCTTGTTTCTTTTCTTCTTTTTCCATAACCCTCTTTCTTTACTTCTCTTCCTGCTCTTCTCTTCCTTCGTCTTTCTTTTTCCTCGCACGTCACAACTAAACACCTCTTATCACCTCCCCTCCCCCTACTCTCCCAACTCCTCACCCCACAAAAGACCGAATTCCGAATCCGCCTTAGCAGGGCCTTAATGCAACATTAGTCTACCTGATATTGATATGCACTTATCCTGATATGTTTTCTTCTGTTCTGGTCGTAGCACTTTACCAAAAAAAAAAGAGAAAAAAAGACGAAACGGCATCTATTCCTGCCGACTCGTTGCACCGGTCGGCTCCGATGTCGATAGAAAAAAAGAAAAGAAAAAAATATATATTCAGATCGATTATCGAAGTGTACAGGTGGCGCGTCTACCGCAGCTTTCGAGTTGAAAAGAATCCTCCAGTCTTTGGCTTCATAAGAGAAACGAACTAACCAGAGGGCATTAGTTATGGAGAATATCGCTTGGACACGCATCTAATTGAACCATACACGTTAGGAACCATCAGTATGTCTATCTACTTTTCTGTTGCATTGCATTTTTATCTATCTCGATATCTCTTCCAATTTATTCGCTTCGAAGTACAGCGTGAAACAGACGATACATCTAGGCACACTGAAGTGCCGTGAGTGGCGAAACAGAATTTTATTGATCAGCGCACATAGACACACACACAAACACACACACACACATATATATATATATATATATAAAAAAATATATTAAAAGTAAGTTGAGATAAACAAATTTAGAACATTATTTATATCAGTTGAAAGAATTAAAACACAACGATTATTTAGCGTACGATCGTTTCCATAAAAAATTTGAAAATGTATTTTTTTTTTTAATTTTGATGACTCTAAATAGTTCTTCATCGGCGCTCTTTAATGCATCATATAAAGAAACCATTAACGAAAAACTTAAATATTCAGTAATGTTTCAAAATGTAACCACTCAAATTTGGGGACATATCCTCCTAGTAAGTCACCATATATTACTACATCCGCAAAGTCAAAGATGATGATAGCAATGATAATGCATATGAAAAATAGAAATGAAAAATAGTAATTAATAATAATAATGTAGAATAAAATATATTATATGATAATAAACTAATAGGGTAATAATAAATAAAGGATAATAAAAGAAGATACATACAAGAATAAATAAATTAAGAATTTAATAAAATCAACAAAAAAAACAAAAAAAACAGTGGAAATGAAAATACGGAAAAATAAAAATAATTAGAAAATAAAAAAGTTGACAATAGAGAATGTACTAATATCCAAAGATATCACAACACAACTAAAAAATATAATCATTATTATAAGAAAAGTACGTAAAATAATAATGCTGAGTTAAACAACAAACTATGAAAACAATTTAAAAGATAAAAAACATTTGAATCAACAAAAATGTAAAATGTATATATATATATATATATATATATATATATATATATATATAGAGAGAGAGAGAGAGATGGAAGAAGAGTGATAAACATGCACGAATTTCCAAATTTATATCAAACTTCGATTGTTCAATGCAAAGTATATTCTGTAATAAAATTGTTTATTATGTTTAAGTGCGCTCCATCTACGACTTGAACTCAATTTTCACCATTGGATTTACTTCATTTTGAACGCCTTTCTGTAATGCATCCACGAAACATTTTCTTCTCCATCGAAACCTTCTTCCATTGGACACCTTATCGGCGGACAATTACCACCTAGACAAACCCAATATCTTTTTACACGAACTTTTTTCATCCATCATTTTTAAAAATATTTTTTCAAATGTTGAATTTTGGCTTTTCTATTGCCAACTCATCTATCTGTATACTTCCTCTGATGATAAGATCTCGGTTTTTGAAAAGCCTTGGCTTAAAAAAGAATAATAAACAATGTTATTATAGAATATACCTTGCATTGAACAATCGAAGTTTGATATAAATTTGGACATTCGTGCATGTTTATCACTCTTCGTCCATCTATCTTTATAATTGCTCTATCTCGTATATTGAGCTTTTACCATTTCGCTATACGTTCTTTCTACTAAAAGTTTACTTTTAGTTTAATATTTATTCTATATATATATATATATATAGATATAGATAAGATAAGATATTAAAATGAAAATTGTATAAAATAAACTATTTATTAAATCATCAATTAATTAAAACAAGAACTATTTAAAATAAAACAACAAAAAACAATTTTCTTTCCTTAATCCATGAATTTTCAAAAATATGCTCTTATCATCCATGGATTAAGGAAGGAACAATGTTTTTTGTATATAGTCCTTGTTCGAATTAATTGATGATTTCATAAATATTGTATTTTATCTAATTTTTATTCTCATTATTTTTCTGCTTATACTACTGCTCTATCTTCCATCTGTACATTAAATAGTCTAATGAAGGGTACCCAGGTTTTTTGTCTCTTGTCCCTTGATTCATCGGAGATTTATGAAAACACACAGCTGACAGATTAGAGGTATCATCAGCCGTTCAAAGGACGAAGGTTTAAAAAATTATTCGGGATGAGACGGTAGGTGCATTGTGTGCAAATAAATGCACATATTGTCATATGTTTTTTACGATTGAGCAATTTTGTTTATTTCTTTTGGGTGGAACACGCAGGTAGATGAAATAATGATTTTCACTTAAGCGTAACAGAAGATAATTCCGTAAAAAGAAATTAGATACTCTAGGTGTTTTAGATCGTTTAAATGTAAACTAATGAATACAAAATTCTATTTAACGGCGATGTCTATTTTTCAACTAAAAGCAGCACGCTTTAATTTAATGTTTTCCCGTAATATATCTAAATGTATAATTTCAAAAATTGGGGCCATTACTCAAAACACCATATCATAAGTTAATTCACCTTTACACAATAAACACATCATCTTTCTGGTTTGGTTTGGTTGTTTTGTTATTCGGTATACTAACTCTTTTCGGGTTATTTAATTCTGAATCCGGTCATTTTTGTAAAAGTGTTTATGCTTCAAGTTCTTTATACCTTCAAATATTTATTCATGGTGTTTGGTTCGGTTGTTTTGTAGAGGAAAATTTTGTTTTGTTTTTAGCTATTCAGAACATAATTGAGTTTTGAATGGTAAAGAGAAAAAAATAACATCAATGTTTGGTGAATTTAAAGTAGGAAGCCAGTACCTTCAAACAGGCTGATATGGTCGCACCAAAACCTTTTTTTGTATACTATTCATTTATATGGATCATCAGTCGCAATTATATTTCTGAAATGTTGAGATGAGGATTGATAATTTGTATAATTTTGATTATTCGGACTACATTCGAAGAAGACTTCTCCCAGTAATGACTGACAGAACAAGGGCATGCTACTCACATGGATTAAATAAAGGATTCCGTTCGAAATTTCGTTCAGATTCCCGAGTTCGAAGAGATACACCTGAAAAAAGTCGGAGGTTACAGCATCAAAAAATATTCGATGATAACACTCAAGATGAGAAATGTCGTCCGAATAACCAAAATTATACAAATCAGTCGCAATGATAACTAATTTGAATATTAGTTTTGTTATTTACCTATTATTTTTTTATTGTTCTTAATTCGATCAGTATTTTGATTTTAATATAACATATAGTTCTGTTATGAATTATAGTTCTATTTCCTCAACAGATATTTAGCATTTGTGTTCAAATATGCCTTTCTATGGATAGACCCCGATTTATTCGCAACACGTTGTGATCAATTTCTCACTTGCAAGTGAAGAAGCAAATTGATCTCTTTCTTTTATTATCTTTACCGTCTTTAACGATGACGAAAATCATATTAAAATTTAAAAAAAATGTTTATTTGTATCTATCTTCATGAATTAAGGAGGAATAGTTTTTATGTATGAAATGCTTATTATTTTGATTTAATGTTTAATGTGTTTCAAATAAGAAAATTAAGAATATATATCAGAATTAAATGTTATTCCAATAATATTTTACAATGGTTAAAACGTCGATTTAATTTTAGAATTATTATTTTTTACAAATTCATCATTTCGTTTTTCTCTTTACAAGAAAATTTGAAACATTTAAAAAAATATTAAACCTTCTCAACAAAAATATTTATGAATAAAAAAAAACTGACAAATAAATTGTCACATGATAAATCTATGAAACACGTAATTAACTTTCAAAATATTTTACCAGTATACGTCATACGAGTAATCTTCATTTCATGAAGAGAAAATATCTATTAATTTAATAAAAGAAAAATATTTTAAAGAGGTCCAAAAATAAGGGATGCAATCCTAATGTGTTATTTTATCTTGACTCATATGAATCTATAATTAGTTGGATTTTGCGTAATGAAATACTGCAAGACTATTATACGTTGGTATCACCAGGGACGAAATTAATACATGGGAGATAATTTTATTCAGTTTTATTTTCATTCTTATTAGTAGTTTTTTTTAGAAAACAATATATGATGTGAGGTTTATGACTTTTGACAAGGCACACACGCTCACATGCTTACTGGAGAGAGTTTGAATGTTTTCATTTTACTGCAGTAAGTTCTCAAAAATCTGGGGTTAACACTTGAGTTCTATATGAGATAAATAGATATCTTGAGTGTTCAATCAAGATTCTCTTCTACCTCTCAAACGTTGAGTTAGTAAAGCAGTGAAGAACACTAAATTTCCTCTTCCCAATTTGCCATTTAACTGTGTTTTTGGTCCTCCGATTCATAAAATCGGGAGATTTATGTTTTGAGGCATTTCCGTCCGTCCGTCCGTCCGTCCGTCCGTCCGTCTGTCTGTCTGTCTGTCTGTCTGTCTGTCTGTCTGTCTGTCCGTTCGTCCGTTCGGATTTTTCTCCGCAACCATCCATTGAATTTCTCTCAAATTTTGCATGAAGTTGTAACTTTTTTCAGGTTAGAAAGCGACATTCTCCGATTTTTGAAAAAAAGATCTGGTTAGCCCCCCCCCCCACGGGGTCAAAAGGCTCCGAAATGGCAAAAAATGACATTTTTTGCCCCATAGCTTTTCATCCATCAATTCAATTTCTCTGAAACTTGGCCAAAATGTGGAGGCAATTGTTCCTAATATGAAATAAGTATCGCTGACCTTGGAAAAATTCTGGTTCGCGCTCCCAGGGGGTCAAAAGCCCCCAAAATGGCAAAAATGACCCTTTTCTCCCATAACGTTTGATCCATCCATTCAACTTTTCTGAAACTTGGCCAAAATGTAGAGGCAGTTGTTCTGGATATGAAATAAGCATCTTTGACCTCAGAAAAATTCTAGTTCGCGCCCCCAGGGGGTACAATGGGGGTCAAAAATGCCCAAAATTGCCCAAGTTTATTGCATTTTACACTCACCACATCGAGTAACACACAGAGGGGGACCACGCATGCGCGGCTTGTTTCTCTTGGTCTTGCTGGATTCCAGAACAAGAATTCACCTAGTCGGGTGGACTATCAAGCTAAGTCCTGTTACTTGTAGTAACATCACTAGGTAATAGTGCACCATTCCTCGAATGAGTCAGTGTATAGCCGTGTGGAGGGGAATCTTATTTGGGCTTCGAATACTATGTTATTTTTTAATGTTTCGTCAGGATTAACTTGTTGCTTAAAGTATCTTCATGTCAGGTTGTCCTTACACATCCTTGTACAGAGCAATCGAAGAATGCCTACTAGACACTAGCTCAAGTGTGTTTGGTCTCACTGTACAGTTGGTTTGTCAGGAAAACCTGACATTAATTACTTCGCTCTACAACCTAACCCTGAAAATTATTAAAAAATGATATAGTATTCGAAACTTACATCAGATATCATGGCTTATAAGTGGAATCGTGCACATTCTCCTTGTGATGCTTTCACAATTAACACTAAGCTGGATACTCCACCAGACCAGATGAATTCTGTTCTTGAAATAAATTTTTTTTTTTAAAACACCAGAAAAAAAGTATACTATAGTTGAACGGTCTATTAGGGAGAGAATCCTCATTTTTTGTCACGACTTCACTTACTCAAGCTCAGGACTTATAATAAAAACTCGGATATCTATGTATCTCATATAGCAATCAAGTGTTAGCCCCCAGAAAGTGTCCCCTGTTATCTCTAAGAGTTAACTGAAATAAAATGAAGATAAAATACGACTTTCTTTTATATGATAGACACTTTGAAACTAAGGAAAATGTAAAATGTTGTTCAGGGGTGGGAGCGGGAGTACGGTGAAACAGCATTCATTACTGGGCAGCGTAAATTAAACAAACAAAACAATCCAGGAATTAGGTAGAAAGCGGGAGGAGGCCATTGTTTTTCGGCTGTGAATGCGAACCGAGTTAACCTGAGTGTGTGTAGAAGAGTATTGAGATGAGGATGGAGATGAGGATGAAGAGGCAGAGGACGAGGAAAGAGACAAAGGCAAGTATTTTTCTCGATAGCAAAATCGAAGTCTAAACTTTTCGGGTAAACATGATAATCCGCACCAACGGCGGATTAGTTGCGGAGAAGTTCGATTTACTTCAAGTCAACATTAGTTGGCGTCGATGCTGGTGTTATTGTTGGTATTGTTGGTGTTGTTGTTAGTGATGGCGAGGTTCTGTTAACTTTTGTCTATTGTTGTTGTTGTTGCTTCTTCTAGTTCTTCTTTTCTTTTTTCTTTTTGTTATTTAATTTTTCTTCTTCTATTTTTTCTGATTTTGCTTCTTCTTCATTATCTTCTTTTTTCTGTTTCTTCTTCCTTTCTTCTTTTTCATTTTCTTCTTCTTCTAATCATTATACGTTATTATTATTTTTTTTTTTAATTTCTTTTTTCTTTTACTACTATTTCTTTTTTTTGCTTTTTCAACTTTCTCTTTTTTTTCCTCTATTTTGTCTTCTTCTTTTTCTTCTTCTTCTACTTCTTTTTCTTAGTCATCTTCGTATTCATTAAATTCTTCTTGTTGTTTTTCTTCTTGTGTTTCTTCTTCATCATCTTCTTTTTACGTCTTCATCTTTTACTTCTTCATTTTATTTCTCCTTTTTCTTCTTTTCTACTATTGTTTCTTTTACTTCTTCTTCGTCATCATTACATTCTTCTTCTTGGTGTTCTTCTGTACTATCGTATTCTTTATCGTCTCCATCTTTTATTTTATTTTTTCGTATACTATCTCTTTTTCTTATTTCTTTTCTTCTTCTTCTTAATCATTACAATTTCTTTTCTTCTTCTTCGTAATCATCAACTTTGCCATTTTCTTTTTCGTTCCTGCTTTTCTTATATAATTCTTCCCAATATTCCCTATCCCCTTTCTCTCTTATTCATCCTTTTAATCTCCTATCTCTCCCCCTTCTTAAAATACTTCTCACCATTCCCTTCATGTTCTCCATATTTACCACCACTGTTCTAAATACAACGCAGCACTTCCCTTTTTTCCTCCTCCCGCAGCTTCCCGTTCAAGTCATCTGATCTCAGATCCCCTTTTCCCTCTGCCCTTATGTTTCACATATATTTCTTTCTACAGAATCTCACCTATCCTCTCGATGCCACACACATCAACTGAAAACCATTTTCGAAGCCACACACTTTGACAGTAAGAGAATCTTATCACCTAACCCCCATCCGCTTTCCCCCATCCCCACTTCATCTATTGACTCCTGGCGATGGAGAAAGACAGACAGTTCGGAATCTCGAAGACTGCAATTCCTACGGATTCTTGAATTACTAATCTCGCTGTTAACAACACAGCCAAGTCTAGAACCAAAGCTCCTCCT
This sequence comes from Sepiola atlantica, assembly GCA_963556195.1. Classification (NCBI taxonomy): domain Eukaryota; kingdom Metazoa; phylum Mollusca; class Cephalopoda; order Sepiida; family Sepiolidae; genus Sepiola; species Sepiola atlantica. The sequence goes on along the minus strand of OY744516.1, from coordinate 104,358,906 downwards.
AACGTTCCTACGACTATTATTATCATAAATGCAAATGGTAATGACATCGCAGTGATGGCGTCGATCGATACTTCCGAAGCCTCGTCTAATTGAAGACAAGCGACTCTTTTGTAAGTTGTCTTGTGCCATACATTACAACAAAGATAAGAAAATCAGTAAATTTTATTTAATACCAGTTTGGTTCTGCGAAGAGCATCTTTTTCTGAGACATCGGTTCAGTGTCGATAGACAATAGACACCACCTGTAAAGGTGCCTGCTCAGGAGGTATATTGATAAACAAGGGTTGCGCAATCTTCAGTCACACCTCTCCTTTACCGGCATTGACTGGAAACAATGTTGGGATAAATCAGTTCGATAGTGGTTTTGTTGCTGTCGGACTAAGGTATGTTTCTGTTCGGCTATGCCCATCCTCCCAGGCTTGACTTTCTCTTTGGAAAGAAGCTATTTGATTGCTAATCGCCTGAGACATCGTTAGGGAACACCGATGGGGCTTCGCAAACATTTTTGTAGGTCAGAATGTGCTTATCCTAGTGCGCTGACGTCTCAAAGCTACACCTGACTTTGTGTCCACCTGGCAATAAGATAAATAATATGGCGAGATAAGCAAAGAACTTCACCCACATACAGCACCTGGTATTCTCAAATGGTCACCCATTTAGTACTGGCCAGATTACCCGTCGCTTACTTTCGCGTATCTAATCGTAACCGGTGTATCAACGTGATTATGTTGTATATAAGAACTTCTTATATACGGCACAATCACGTTGACACACCGCAGCTTCTTTCACAACCATAATCATTCTGCATACCAGTAGATACGTAATTCATATTATTTTTATTGGGATTCAGTTCAGTAAGTTCTCAGAGATCCAAGGGCTTCCTCCTTGGGCTAACACTTGATTTCTTTATGATTTACATTTATATCCAAGGGCTTTTTAAAGCATTGTGGCTGTCTCTTTTAGAGCTGCTATGTGGACTTCACTACAGTTTGGTTTACACGGGATTGTGTCAACGTGTTTCTTAAGATGTTGCTTTATACTACCACTGCCCTCTACAACAATCGTTTTTATTTTCATTTAGAAACCACATTGGGAAAGTACTCGAATCTAGATGCAATCCTCTACTTGGATAAATGTTACATATCTGCCCAGATTAAATGCTGCGGTCGCATCTGGGGAGGTGCTGCGCAGAGTACCCTTTCATGCCTGGACAATATACAACATAGACTTGGAAATCAAGTGGAGAGTGATCTCTTCTTTTCGTTATCTCCCTAACAGAATTGACGTTGCTAGTCTCTTTCCACTTGATCGTTATTTTCATGGATGATGCTCGACTTGTATAGTATTCACAGAAAGAACTCGTCCTATTACCACAAATTAAAATTAACTTTCCTTTCTCGCTCCGTGCGTCAGACGGTATTTACATAAACAAAGTTTCTTTGCAAGTGCTTTCCACTTGTGGAACACATTACCGCGGGACTGTTTCCCTACTGATTACAACTTGGTCGCCTTCACATCCAATGTCAACAAATTATTGTCACAAAGCACTCCATAAGTGGGCAAACGCTGTTCATACCTTTGACTAATGTCAGTAATTCCATAATGGTACTCATATCTCTGCTGACATTAGTTTCGTCTCATTAACCCTTATTCTCGAGTTGCTCTTAGCCTTGATAAGTAGAAACCAAACAGTAAAACAGTTATTTTACAGTTTTTATTTCCTTTTGTTATCACTAGGGATGGGGCATCATATCAGATGCCAGACGTTGACACGCTATTTAAGAGACTAAACCGAGAAATCATTTTGAGAATTCTAATTAGAGATCCTCCGGAATGCCCACTCCTTATATTTATTTTGCAGCAAACCCGACATGACACATATACTGGAAGACACTACGAACCCCATCCAGTTATTTCTTTTATCCATCAATAGTCACCCCGTTCTCCCCACCTAGGAATGATCTTGCTTATTTTCAGTTTGAAACAAACACGAAATCAGTGAGCCGCTTATTTATATCAAAATCGATTTAGGAGGGTCTTACTAACCACCACACTTTGCATTTTATTTTGTTTAATTTTCTTTTTTCTGAAATTACTGGTGGGTTTTAGTAACCGCCAATCGATGAAATTGTACATATATCATTTTGTAAATAAAAAACGTTTACACACCGGGGATAATGTTAAGTAGGATTGCCCATAGAGTGAGTGTGGTATAATGGTGGCTAGGACTAGGTTAGAGAATAGACAAAGAGAACGACAGGCAACACTTATCCCTCCATAATCAATTTTGTGCCTAGTGCCAAATCGTGTTATTTTATGACGAAAATTGCTTCTGTGAATTTTTTGTAAAATTCTTAAGATAAAAAAATTGGCCGTTTGACTAGGAGCAAAGTGTATCATATGTTTTGCTGCTGTACTTAGTTTTTCTGTGTTCGGTCAGTGAAGTAGAAATCCTACTAGAACGAGGCAAGTTTTATTTTTGTTCCAATCCATAGTTCCCCCTTTTTATGAGATGGATTGTCCCCACATCATAATACTGAGTTTGTGTCTAACTCTGAGTCATACGTAAAGAAGATGACCTCATATAAATGTTTCTTGGTTTGATTTTCTCTGTTTTATCTCATATTATGCGGTGGCAGTGGTGATGTAGATACTGGCGTGGACTGATGCTTCTGCGTACCATTTTATAAACCTGTTTGATCTTGAGAATAAACCTCGCTATGGATGTTGGCAACCTTCACGGCATTCCCCCCTGTGAGTAATTGCTTGCAGAAAACAAGGTAACCAATGCCAACAACTGGTTCAAGCAGGTTAAAAAAACTTAAGATGCTGATCTATACGAATAGAAGAAGAACACATGTTTAAGTTTGATAAATGGTGGAGATTTAATGTGAGGAGAATTCTACTGCACAAAATGCGGTATGCTGGATTGGGCAAAAATAAACAGTGACTCATCCTTGAAGGACTTCTTCTCTCCTGGCCAAGAACAAAACTGGTAATATGTCTTCGAGTTTGAAAATGTTTTGAAAAAGTATCAGGACTGACGCTGTATTTATCAAAACTAGAATGTACAATATTTTATATAATTGGTATGGCTATTATCGATCCAAGACAATATAACTGCTGATCTGTTCCTGATGATGACCGTTACTTGTTTCCATAGGAAATTCTGGAAACACTGATAAGCTGAACTGCTGGAGAAGTTGAATTATTAGAATGGTTTGAAGACATTTTTTGAGGTGAACAACATTCTATATTACGTTAATAGAACTAAGTCTAAAATAAATTGTCACTGACTGGACTATTGTTTTGGGGGATGGTCGCACATGAAACAAACAGCTAGATTGAGATAGTGAGAGATACAGAAAGACAGAGACAGAGAGAGAGAAGGATATAGATTTTTTAGTTAGGTTTAAAAGCTCATCTTCATATGTGTTCGCGACTAAAGTATTTAACTGATAACTTATAAATGTTTTCTCTTCCCTGATGACGTAATTATTAAGCCATTTCCCGTTTTCTTTCTTTGATTTCCCGTTTTATTCTGAACTGACCATTTTACCCTGCTAGACAGACTGTTCTTGAGTGATTAGAAGTAAAAAAAATAACCATTACGTAAAACTAGTTGATATATATTCAGTACAAAACAACTCGAGGAAATGTCCATTTGCTTAAAAAGTAATGGCGTTCAAATAATATGCTGATACAATATGTCGAAACATATTCAGAGTAAAATTATATTTACCGAGATAAACCAATTGCCGAAGCCTTAGACGGAAACAAATGACAAATGAGTAAAAATAAAAATTAATTTTCTACAGATTACGAAGTAGGTTTTAGAAATATTCAGACGAAAATTGATTTTTTTTACCGAAACAAAACAATCAAGGAATCACAAATGTTCTTCAAAATGCAAGATATTTTCAAAAGCTATTCAGACTGAAATAGTATTTAACAACACAAAGCAAATGTTCTTCAGATTACAAGGCTTCGTTTAAAAGATATCAACACTGGAACTGTATTCACCAGGACGAACAAGAATGCAAGATGCGTTAAAAAAATACCAATACTCTAACTGTATTTATCTTTCAAATTCATAAATAAAAATGTTTGCTAGACGTTGACCCACTGAACTGTTCGTCGCTGATTATTATAGTGGACCCCTTTTTCATCGCACCTAAAAATACGATCGAAAAGTAAGTCGTTTTTGTTCAGAAAAAAAACATCATAAGTATAATTTTACATTACACTTTATCACCAATCAGTATTTGGTATCTGTGTGTATGAAGCCGAAACCATGCTATTACTTCCATCATTAAAAGAGATGGGGTACCTGTCTGTTTGAAACCGAAACTATGCTATTACTTTCATTATTAAATGGAGATGTTGTACCTGTCTGTCTTAAATCGAAACTATGCTATTACTTCCATTATTAATGGAGATTTGTTACCTGTCTATCTTAAACCTTAACTATGGAATCATTTCTATTATTAACGGAAATTTGGTATCTGTCTGTCTGAAACCGAAACAATGCTATTACTTCCATTATTAATGGGGATTTTGTACCTGTATGTCTGAAACCGCAACTATACTATTGCTTTCATTATTAATGGAGATTTGGTACCCGTATGTCTGAAACCGAAACTATGCTATTACTTCCATTATACACGAAGATTTCGTATCTGTCTGTTTTAAACCGACACTATATTATTACTTTCATTATTAATGGAAATTTTGTACCCGTATATCTGAAAACAAAACTATGTGGTACTTCCTATCTGCAATTGAAACTATGCTATTACTTTTATTAATAATAGAGATTTAGTACATGTTTGTCTGTAACCGAAACTATACTATTACTTATATGTCTGAAGCAAAAACATGTTGATGCTTAATTCAGTTTATTAAACGATTTCAGACGAATGTATAATCTTTCGATGCTATATTGGGTGAGTAGCTTAATATATTTTCTTTTTTCGTGATACCATCCTTCCCGGCATTTCACCTTTCTTTTTCTGGGTGCGAGTTCTGTAGTATCCGTTCTGTGGTTATGATACCGTTTTCCTACAGATTACCTTCTCCTGTTTTAGGAAGGGAAGGCGGCGGCTAGTGTAGTATCTATTCTGTCTCAATTATACCATTGTTCCAGGAGTACTTTTATCTATTGTGTGCATGAGAGGTCGTTTAGTATATCTTCTGTTGTCATAAAACCATGATCCCAGGCATTACTTCCACTTTTGCTGTGGTGTAGTTTCTGTTATGTTTTGATGAGAACATCTTTCCAGTCGTTACCTCCCCCTTAAAGAATAGTGTAGTACATATTCGTTCGTATTGATACCATCGTCCTAGGCATGACTTCCTCTTTTGGGAAGTAAAGTAATATATGTTTTTCGTCACATATAATAACGAATATATGCGATCTAAGGGATTATATCATTGCTAGTTTTTTTTTTAATTATCTACAACTATCCGTAGATTTGGCATTTAATAGATTTGTATAAAAATGTTGTCTCGACGTTGACCCACTGTACTGTTCGCTGTCGATTATTATAATGGATCGACTTTTCATTGCACCTTAAAATACAATCGAAAACTGCGTCGTTTTTGTTCAGAAATAAAACAAAAAAAATCAAGACAGGTATTAAATCTCGTAGTCCAAACATTTTTCATTGACAAGTGAAGATCTTCTCCAAAAATTAATTCGTATGGTATTTCTGGACGAATACTTTACATAATTATATTATTCATATCCGCAAGAAAGATTCAGGTTGTCCTCGATGGACGTTCATCTAAGCAACATGGCATAAATGTGGATATACTCCAGGGATCGATCCTTGGATTTCTATTGTAACTTATTTTCATAAACGACCACCCTGATGAAATTCAGCCTGAGATTAGTATATTTGCTGATGACACCACACTCTATTCTCGACGTGTGGGAAAAGCAGACGCGCACATATCCAAGACAAAGACTGAATCCTAAGAAAATTACCTCCTCTCTATAGTTGAATGCAACCAAGACAAAGCTCCTTTCCTTTAACAACTGCAAAAAAACCCCTTTGAACCACCGATTACAATGGCTAATAACAGCCTATCTGACGTTTAAACTCCTCAGCCTAACATTCACAAGTAACATGAATTGGAACAAATACATAGAAGACATTACCAAGGCTGCTGCAAGGAAAGTGGGCTCGCCGTACCCTCCTAGAAAACTTCTCACACCTGTTAGTATTCTATATCTCAACAAAGCCACTGCATGCCAATGCATCGCGTATTATTGTTTCATCTGCGCTGGTGCACTATACACTAGTATTTCCCTCTTAGAGAGAGTCCACAAAGAGTCGCTAATCTAATAGGTTACTCACGATCTAACCAAGCTTTATATATTTGTATGTGTACGATTTACTCCTAAATTTATAGACCGAACAGTATGAATACAGTTGCCAGGTGTAAAGTTTGATTATGTAGGCTATATTCAAAGTTTTGGGCTATAATATGGAGACGACCTTCATTTTAAAAATTCAAATATTAAACATTTGCATTAAATTTGATTCATAGTTATTTGACACCAAATCAGAAAGTCCCCATAATTTCAATTTCTTCGCAAGACTTTTAAGCTAAAGTTGTATACAGCTTTTTTAATCAAAATTATATAATGTATTTTAATCGAAATTGGAATAAGGGTCCTCGACGTAATATATATATATGTGGCAATTAAATACATGGACGCGTCTATATCTCATAATTCTTGCGAGGAATAAAGGTGCCCCGTGGGGATTGAACAGGGATGCCTCTGTTTAGCTTAATCGCCATAAATATATTGTCAGACTCCTACTTCTACTACTACTATCATTAATCTATACTCACGTATTGAGCACTGTTAAAGTTGATACTGAAAATGTATACAAAATATATCATATCTCCTTATATTATATGTGTATACATGAAATAAAAAATATATGTAAATATAAATTGCGATTCCAACTAGTTCAAAATTGTGTCAAGTAATCGTTTTCCTTAAATTTGATGGACGTTTCATCTTGAGATATTATACAAAAACACACGGTGTGAATATCCCAGTTAAAGAAGTGTCTTCAGGGATATTTTTGGTATATCTAAACCATAGAAGAACAAACATGGCGGTTTGGTAAAAATATTAACGTGCGTAAATTTCTTCTGTCTTGTTTGTATCCGTTTTTGAATTCATTGACCTCTGCACTAGGAACTTATGGAACAATTCGAATTGTTTAATTAGAATACTTGGAACAAAGATTTGGAAAATCTATTGAGCTAATCGTATGTAAGTATGCCTGAGTGGAAATTTTACTACGCAACAAAAAATAATATAGATATGTATATATATATATATATATATATATATATATATATATATATATATATATATAAGTAAACATTGTTAAACATAACATAATTATGGTGTCTCGAAATTGAAATTGAAAATGTTCTTCTGGAACTGTATAGGTTTGTTATTTTGATATATAATGATTCATATGGCGTTATCGGCTGTTTCTTAATGCTGTTTCTTTGCTCCAGCTTTTTATTTATTTAGTTTTTGTCACTTAAAGATGATTTGACGAAGACTCGAAAATGCTAGTGATACTTATAGAACATTCATTATTTAAAAAAAAACTTTTACAGAAAAATATGATTAGAAATATTATTTTAAATAAACAGGTATAATCAAACAGAAAAAAAGTCTGTTATGCTTGCCAATCTTTGCTTAAATGAAAGAATGCTGTCTAAATACACACACATATACATATATAGTGATGGTATGAATGTTTCCTAGATATGAATCCAATGAAACCCCGGTGTTTATACAATAGTGGTCAATAAAAGTAGAGCTGTATTATAGCATTAATTATTTTATTTATACAAACAATTTTGGTTACATATGTGCAGCATACATGTTTAAGCCGCCATATCCATCGAAATATCTTCAGACGACGTAATAATTGAAAATGTTTAAAGAGATAAGACAGCTTAGCAATTCTTTTTGGTTGCTGGAGGGTGGTAGGAATGGTGGCAATATAAAATAGACCAATCAGATATCCGCATTTTAACCAACATTTAATTAGTACATATACATATATTTATATTCTACTGAATCTTATTCTTGTTTGTTTTCTCTTTCATTCCTAAAGTTAACTCATCATCCCACTTTATGATATGATAATAAAACCACAAAACCCAGTTCACTGTGATTGACCTCAGGGCAATATAGCAATCCTAACAATCTTACCAATTGGAATAATAATAATAGTAATAATAATAATGATAATAATAATGATAATAATAATAATAATAATAATAATAATAATAATAATAATAAGAAGAAGAAGAATAGCCAACAAATTATAAAAATATTGACACTATTTGTTGTGTTCTTAATAATAGCAATAACAATATAAATATATACTAATCGAGATCCTAATAATAATAATAATAATAGATATAATTGTATTTTAGTTAAAAATGAAATAAAGAAATACATAGATAAAGAAATGAAGTATCAGGAAGAGGATTAAAAGATAAATGATAACAGATAAAAACAATCCACCGCTAAGGATCGCAGTAGGTCTCGGATTATGAGGTACTGGTTATTTTAAATTTACATTCATGTCTGAACTTCCGTATATATATATATATATATATATATATATATATATATATATATATATGCAAACATTGTTAAAAATAACAGAATTCGCCTACTTAATTATACTTTTTAAAATTTTCTTTATTTTTCTGATGGTCTTTTTTGTATTAAAACCAAGGAAATTTATAAAATATCCATAGGCTTCACATGTTGGACGAACGTTTTCGATTCTTGAATTACAAGTGATACCATCCAGCTTTGCTGAATTTAAAATCGCCAACGGCTTTCTGGAGCAATGATGAACCGTTCTATGCTCGTTTCTCCACCGGCTTTTAAAAATTATCTTGTTTCTCCAGTTTTTTTTTTAATTTGCTTTTGACACCTGAGGATGATTCGATAAAGAATCGAAAACGTTTTTGAAACATGTGAAACCTATGGAACATTAATTAATTTATTCAGTTTAAATACAAAAAAGACCATCAGAAAAATTGAAAAAAAAATGCGGTATAATTAAACAGACGAATTCTGTTATTTTTTAACAATGTTTGCATAAATAAGAAAATGCGGCCTGAATACACACAATATATATATATATATATATATATATATATATATATATTTATACAAATAAATACATAATAGTCTTTATCATAGAGCGGAGAATTTAGATTTAACATTATACTATGGCAGATTGAAGTTAAATTTAAAATGTGTATGGTATATTAAATTAAGATTGATAGGGTTACATGAAAATACACTCAACCAAAGTAAATAGCTTTTCTAAAAGTATCTTTATTGGGGCTTGCCAATGTACAGCGACTAAATCTTGAAGTATAATTCTATGATTAAGAAGAAACAGATATTGAGATTGAGGAAGCTTTGGAAGGCCCTCTCTTTAAAATCGACTTTTAAGGCTCTGGCTCGTATATAAGCCGGAAACATACCAACAGTATTAGCCAGAAGTAGACATTTCTGATCTTTCTTGAGATAAATCAAGTTCGGTACTATCGTGATATATTGTTTAATGAACATAAGTTTATTTTCTCCATTGTATTCTTTGCAGAAACATTTGTAATAAGAGAAAGCCAGCCAACATAACTTGTTATATTAGGTCGTTACAAAAATAATGCCCTCTGAAGCACTTGCTTTTAAAAAGTTTTTTTAACAGAGAATGTGATTTTTTTTAGTAAATTTTCACATATATTATAATTAATGTGTTCTAAATAATAATTTGTAACTTTTCCTCTGAAACGTCTGACAATACCAATAGAGCACGAGAATATGGATTTACAAGCGATGGTACGGTACGAAAGTGGTTCCAGAATTCTGTAGTAGAGATGAGAGCCTTGAAGATGAAGAAGGTAGAGGACGACTGTGTAATTTTGACTGTGAACAAAAACAAGCCATTGTTGGGAAAGATCCAAGTAAAAGTGTCAAAGAATGTCTCAGACACTTGATGTCAGAACTGCACTAGTTTTATGCCATCTACAGAGTATTGGAAAGATAAAAATTGTCCATGAATAAATAAATGTATGTTTCTAAAATTGGCCATTATTTTAATAACGACCTAATAAAAACAATATAATTAAGAATTATTTAAGACTTCTACTCGGTCATAACTGATGGAACGAGGACAATCTATTACGAATATTATGGTCGCTTTAGTTTATTTCTATCATTTTATAATTCATAATTTATTTAAACTACTGTTCTCATATTAGTTGTTATTCTTACAACGCTTCGGTCAATGTAACCTCTGACATCCTTCTATTAAAAATAATATTCTTAAGAAACGAGCTTTGGAAGGAAAGTAGAAGAGAAGAATTATTACGCGTTTTGTATAGTCACGTGGTATTCTGTAACAACCCTCTTAATTGTTCAAACGCGCCAGGGAAGGGGGTTCAGAATTAATTTCTATTCGGCGAACAAGCAGCAACATAGATTATATTTTTGTTGAAACTCTCAACTTTCCGTGTCGTTCTAAGAAGCTCACAACATATTGCTGAAATCGCAATAATTCAGATGCGTCTTGTCGAACTTGGGCATCTTTATATTCGACTCGGGAATCTGTGCGGAATTCCGAAAGGAACTCGTTATTTGATTAACGAGGCTTGTTCGCTATGGTTCCATGAGCCATATCCGGGTCGAGGTCTTAAGTAATTCGGAATAATATTCTCAGTATCGCACGTACTGAACCGTCCACCCACAGAAGACTGCCATTTAAAACTGATTAGCACATAACACTTTTATACATTGCGCCAAGGGTATTCCATAAATACTTCTACAAGACGCAGCTAAAGGAGGTCAAAGGTTACAGCCGCCGAAATGTAGTGAGAATAAAATGCAAGATGAGAACAGTAGTTCGAATAATCCAAACAACACAAATCAATCCTCATCTAAAAAATATTCTGAAACATGGATTTTTCATACTACTGAGTCACCGCTTTGCAAGACGCGAAGGCTACTTGTGGAAATTCCTTAATAAGATTGTCAATTGGCTGATGACCAATACTAGAGTGGACTAGAAACAATAAGCGAAATGGAAGTATTTGTTGACTTAAACACAACACTGCTAGACTAGTATTTGTTTACATTGGGCTGGCTTCTAAATGATTGTATTCATAGAGAAAATATAACCTGGGTTTCTGACAGCGACATTGCTGTATAAGGCATGTATATACACGCATCAGTAAGTAAAAATATTAGAAAGCGACCGTAGTTTCAGATTTTATATAAGACCTGCATTTTAGGTCCGGAGAGAAGTCAGACCAGTTATTAAGAAAGTAGGGCTACTAAGTTTACAAGACTAATAAAAAGGCATGAACAATCTAATTAAAACCATACTCGATATTTACTAATAAAAATACGCCCAGTTGTAAAGTTAAACAATGAGTTGATTTAAAAATGTAATGAAAATATTATGGAAGTTCCGTTTTCTTGTAGCTACACAAAGGAAGAATGCAAAATTCTTTTCAGTAGTAGTAGCCAAACTAGTACTTCCTGTGAATGTTTTTCCAGGAGGGAACCAGGGATTGTAACCTCGTCAAGCACCTACTATAAAAATAACTATTGAGTAGAGAAAGATTAACAGCGTTTTTTTCTGTGAGAAAGAGGATGTAAAGAAATAGACGAGATCACCCCCTACTAGGTTGCAAAGTCGGTTTTGTATTCGGTTAAGACAGCGAATACTGTCCTGAGGTGCCCCACCCAAGATGTGGCACAGTATTTCACCCCATAACCCGATATTTATTTAAATAGCTGTCATCTACAGAAACAAAATTACGATACCCGATATAGAATTAAACTAAGAGAATCCCTGCCCCAGAACGGAACAGTTTTTCACCATTTTTATATAGCCTTATGAAAATTTAAATTATACTGTAATGAAATGTCTAAAATAATCATTTCAATTTTGATCAACACCCATTACATGAGTTTGATTCTAAGAAAATGTCTATAAATTAAGTCTAGCTTAATTAGTGTCTAATGAGTATGGATCAAATTTAATGTAAATCTGATATATTTGAATTTTCGAATAGAAGGTTGTGCCAATATTATGACAACCAAGCATACTTTAAAATACTTCAACGAAACTGAAATTTGTGGAACAATTATTAATTCATGTCTAATAACTATTAAAAGTAAACAAAAATAATAACTATTTTAATTTAGTAAACAAAAATCGGAGGTGTCTGAATTTACATGTAGAGCTTCAAGCACTTTTTACACCCTTTGCATACAACTAAATTAAACTAAATATAAACCACATTACGACTCCATACACCTAACAGTTGTTTCCTAAATTCCATAATGATTGGTTAATTAGTTTAAATGTTTATCTGTACATACAAATATATAAACATGTACACATACCTAACTTTATAAAACTAAAGCTATTGATAGAAAATAAATAGGATTTAACAAACAAAAACAGTTGTATTACTATATATATGTATTAACAAATATTTGAAAGTTTGTGTTACATATATAAATGCCCTGGGCGCTCATTGCCCTTTACTGAAAGTGTGTCTGTATGGGGGTGGCAGGTTCTTTGTGAGAAACTATTTGCAGCTTCTCAGTGCGCCATGTGAGGACACTATAATGACACCATCCTTCAGACGAGCATGGCCTGAAGTTGTCTTGAGGCAAGTAAGTGAATATCTGTGCATCTTCTGTCGTTGTAAAAACTTAGCAAGGGAGTTGATACGCCGAGTCTCCATACATAACCAGCATTACATCTACACTAATGAGCCAGTATATTCCTGCTACATGTATTCACTATTAAAATTATGTTTAGTCATTAAAGTGACGACACTAATAGTTCTCGCGTGTCTGGACTAAATTGTGAAACAGTCAATATGAATATTAAATTCAGAGTTAAGGATAAGATCGAGTGTAACAAATCTACGTAATTACCGACGGACCAAGACAGTTATGGCGTAGCGTTTAGCCTGGCTGTGATGAGATCTATTAATTAAAGAGACTCGCTATTTGGTCCATATTGTAGTCAATGAAGTCCCGATAATTATATTATCTTGCCTTTGATATTAACCTTGAAATGTTCGATTATGGTTGAATTTTTTCCGAATTTCATGTAAGGATCATCAAATTTGATGTATGCCCTTTCATAACAGTAACCATTGTGCTAAATTCCAACTTGATCATATAAATAAGTTTTGTGTTATTAACTATTTCTATAGGTTAACTTTAGAACACCTTTATAAATAATGGAGAAGTAAAGTCCAGATAAAACTTTGACCCATCCTTACGTTGTCAGATGGAGCTGAAGCAGTCTCACGACTGACTTATGTTATTGTGTTGTTAAAAAAAAACGAAAGTTCCATCAAGTCCATGGTAAGCGATATCAATATATTTATTAATTAATTGTAGTTTAGGATATTTATTATTCTGTGTATGCCCAGAGAAACACGGGTACCTCCACTAGTAATTCAGTGTTACGTCAATTGTTTTACATCATCCTTACAATAATGTAATAAAATAACTTTATCGTAAATATTTGGTCTTAAATTCTTCAACTGCATAGAATTCTTCAAAGAACCGGATGGGCAAAATACCCATTGGAATCAATCTTCTTTAATCTTTAACAAATATGGCTACTTTCGGCATACACAATTCTATTTCTTTCATCTTTGCGTGTCTTTGAAGCGTGTGGTCATACGACAATTACCCACTTCTTTACAAAGTCATCTGCATTACCTTTGAACACTTCGACATCTTTCAAGCTGCACTGGTTGAGGAGTAGAACGACAGTAAAGGTGGTACTGCAACGTATGGTCCTCCTCCGCATTCGCAAATAGTTGGGTTCGGTTTTACTGGCCGTACATACATTTGATCACCCGATTCCTGTTTTCAGGCAGTTGATTCTCCCCCATTTGACCATATTTGTTTCTGAGACAGAAGGGAAGACGCTCAGTAGAAGGTGGCATTTTCGATCCCTTTGACCCACAGCTGCAGTTTGGTGTTTTCCTTAGTTGTTGATAGGGTCTGGAAACGGCTGACGAAGATCCCCCTATGTCTTGAGTCATTGAGCTGGGGGTTCACGTCTATGAAAGAGATGGCTTAATCACTTGTAGCCCTTGTTCATTACTCGACTGGACACTTTTTGTTTCCCCTCTTCAGAAGAAATGCCAACTGTAAGATGTATCTTGTGGTTGTTAATATGATTGGTATGCGTTAATCTTTGAGAAGGTGGAGCATTAATTAGAATAGTAGTGGTGGAAGGTGCTCGCTCGGAAGGCTAGTGTCTTGCGTTTTAATATACTTAAACAATTATTAAAAAAATTCCTCTATTATAGACATATTTAACTATCTATAAATATGGAGTATTTCACGAAATTCTCCCATGGTCTTTGACCCTGTTAAGGGAAGGCGCAGAGTGCCGCAAATGTCAGCAGAATTAAGCATTTATGCCTATTTACGTTGGAGATAATTAAAAGGAAAACGTATCTGGATATCGTCCTAAAAACATTGCAGATTTAAAGGAAAACATTGCAGAAAGAATAGGCGAATTTTATATAAGATGATACGGAGTTACATGAAACATTTACGGGAATTCCTTGATCAGTACTTTTCCAACAACGCTCGCTATTTGCCTAATATCAAAATATATACTTCAAAAAACAATTAAAACAGAATTATCTTTTATTGACTTCATATATATATATATATATATATATATATATATATATATATATAAAATACTACTTAAATATCTAGCCTAGAATAGATATAAGCAATTAATATACATTTTGCTTTTAATTTAATGTTATTGTCTTTCTTTTGGGGAATTCCGTGGAATCTCGAAGGTTCCGGTAGAATCTCCCTAAATAATGAAGTTCACAAAAAACTTAAAATTGTGCCCTGTTGCTTAGAACACGTATTCCATAATTCATAATGATAAGTTCAATAGTGTAGGATTTTACAAAGCACACACATATTATTGACGTTCACGTCCGTTCACTGATCCTTGTAATAATGTATTATTTACTATAACTCAAAATTTGATGTAGGACGAATTTTTCTCTATTACATTCTTTGTAAAAAACTTATTTAAAACGTTTTTTTTGTAGGGTGGAAGCGAGTTTAGGTAGATGCACCGCCAAAATTTGAAAATTTACAAAATTAATAATGTGTTCATGTTACTGACTGGGTTGCCGAGAATATATATTCCAACATTCATAATGATCAGTCGAAAAAAGCGTTATACATATGCGCTCCCTAAATGTTAACATGTGCAAACTATAATGTGTCAATGTTACTCATCGTGCTGCCTTGACTATATATTCACAACTTTTTACTAGTCGTTTATTAGTTTAAATATTTACCCAGTACATATAAAGAGAGGGGCAGATATATAATTGCTTTCGTTAAGGAAGCTAATTACATACTAAAAATAGTCAGTGATGTTCCTCCTTTCGCCATTAAGTAAACCAAATTAAAAAAAATTATTATCTATAATAAATAACATTTGTAACTAAAGGGATATTATTTATTTGAGAGAGATCGGAAAATAAATAAACAACTTTTGAAAACGAGGCTCTGATTGGGTAAACATTAACAATGGGTAACGTTCCGACTAGACGCATGTAAGAATTTTTCTTTCTGTTGCCATGACTTAAAATCTGCTTACTATTTTTATCTTCTGATGAATCTTGCAAACATTGTAAACTTCAAAGTCATATTTGCTTGTACAGTAAAGAAGAAACTATTGTAAGCATTACTAAATGTTTTAAACAGTTTTGGATTTTCGGATTTATCTTTAATCCAGAAACCTTTAATTGGACAAAGCAAACTAGTTTGAAGTAGAATTTTGAAATTTATGAAGCTAAATCTGGTTAAGATTTGGATTATAAAATAAGATTGCAGTTAATTAGTTTTGTTACAGAGTTTAGTGCTTTGTTTATAGGGTGATTACCCCTCAACATTCTACTTATAGAATCGTTAATGAAAAATCTACATACCTCTCTGAAATCCAACCATATTCGGTTCATATAATCTTCAGGCAATGCCTGACTTTTTCACTAATGTTCAGACAACAATGTTCAACAGACTTTATTTCATCGCCGTTCAATTATAAATTCCATCTGGATATTTTTTTTTATTTACCTCCCCAGGAGGTTAGGCACAAGGCCAGGTTTATCTTACTCCCACAAGTAAGATGTGACCCAAGCTCGGGTCGGGAAAGTGGGGTTTGAAAAGCCAGCGCCCGAGAAGGTGAGCACTCTGGCCATTAAAAATTGCCTGGACAGCCCCATCGGCATTCCCCGGTAGGGGCGCCTCAGGCAGTAAGCAATAAACTTACTCCTCCCCAAAGAGGGGAGGCAAAGCCTGGGGGGGGTGGACCTCCTAGAACTGCACAGGACAGACCCATAGACCGGCGTAAATCAAGCCCCGAAGGTCAAGACGATACCAGTTTATGGTGCGTATCAATCAATGATACGATCTGGATATTACGTGTAAAATTGTCTCTGAGTCTCTTATCTCTTGCTACTTTCTTGACTTGGGCTGAGATCGTCGTCTTTCGTCCAAGAATAGTCTGCGGCTTCTTTTGATACACATTACCAAAATAACCCCACACATGAAAAAAAAACGACGATTACGAAAGCTATTTCAATGAATAGGTGTGAGTGGGATGAGTTTCCTTATTGTGTTAAAACAGTTTTTTTTATCATTCACGTCACGTTTTCATCTACCATAAGGCTGCCCTAAACGTCTTCGCGACATTTTTCAAGTTCACCTTGTATGTAAACCAGGATTCTTATTTAGTTGTCTCGGCACGATGACAGAGTTAAACACATAGTTACTTTTTATCATGCGGGCATGCTACCTTTCTAAAAAAAAAAAGAGCACGCTGGACTGAGATAAGAATAAAAATTATCTCACGACTGAGGGCAGAAAATATGAAGAGTATTATCAGAACAGTTTCACGCTTCTTTAAGCAATCCTTTGCATTACCTTTAAACGCTGCAACATATTTCAAGCTGTTCGTGTTGGGTAGTAGAATGACAGTCAAATCACTACTGCATCGTATTGTCTTCTTTTCAACATTCACACATTGTTTGGTTGAGTTGGTTTTGTAGTCCCATTTTACAGTAGCAGTTTTGGATCGATCAATACCCGTTTTCAGGCTGTTCAGTGTACTCCACTGGACCCATGTTGCTTTCGAGCAAGGAAAGATGACTTCAGAAGAGGGTATTCCCAAAATCCTAATGAGAGATATTATTTATTGGATTTATTGTAATATTCTTAGTAGGAGTGTTCTTACTCATCGATGATACGTTCTCGACATCTGTCCGACAATGACTTTGTTGCGGCCGGGCTGATGGTATGGTTCTGTTCAGTCTCAAGAGGTATATCCTCCCAGGCTTTACCTTCTCTTTCATAAAGGGGTTAGTTTATAGCTAATCGCCTAGGCGCTCCTGCCGGGGAATGCTGACGAGTCTGCTCAGGCATTATTGTAGGCAAGAGTACGCTAACGCTAGTGCTTAGCTTTCCACGCCTGACCTAATGTCTAGCCTTTAGAAGAGATAAATAAAAATACTTTGACCTTGTGTCTAACCTCCTGACATAAATAAGTTGGACTTTTAGCTAAGCTCAGAGTGTAGTATCTGTTTAAATTAATGCTGCAGTCTGTAGACTGGTACAATCTTAGTTAAAAATAACATTACTATCTTCTTATTGGCCTAAAATAACGGTTCAGCTTTCATTGATCTTTCAAGTTTACCTGTACCATCCTACTGGATTTAAAAAACTGACATTTGAATCTCTGGCTTTTGTATGTGCCTCGCAGTGATCGTTCAAATGGTATGTATTTTCTTATCAGTGCTTCAAAAACCCTGGCTTATGTTTGGGACCGGCTGTAAACTAATAACACCAGGCGGAGTTACTCTCATATCTTAGAGATTAGGCAAGTTACATTCCATTCTGGTATCTTATTTTCAAGACTATCAAATAGTTGGCGCTACTTTGGGAAAATGAATAAAAACAACATTTCGAGAAGCCCACAAATATATACTGAAATTATTTTTCACTAAGGAGTCACTGTTTATCATGACCAAAAGCTACTCGAGGATAAGGGTTAATTTTAGTTATGAATTTTAAAAAGAATATTATGAGAGGTGAGAAAATGATTAATAAAAGATGCACATTTTAATTAGTTATGGGGGCGGTTTATGAACAAGTGTTGTTTTTCTTCATTCGATTTGAAGACGAGCATGTTGCAGTCTTTAGGAAAGCAACCTGTGGTAATGTTTTCCACAGATGAAGATCTTGGAAATAAATTTTGTTCATGAAAATTCCGCTGAAATCTAGTGCTTATCAGACGTGTTATGAATACCGTACAAAAAGGAATCAGAGATCGAAGTTAAGTCGAATATCTTTCATGGTAATAACGATAGAGTAGAGAAAGACTAGCAGCGTCTCTTCTATGAGATAGGGACTGTAAGAGAACAGAAGAGATCATCTCTACTGGATAGCTAAGTTGATTTTGTACTCTTTCACCACAAGATAGAGTACTCTTAGCGGCACCTCCCTAGATGTGGCTGGAGTACTCAATTTTAGGACGTGTTTGACTCTTTTGTTTCGTTGAGTTATGTTATCGGTAATGTAGTCGCTCAAAATGACATCGATGGAATGCTACACTGCCAATATAGTGTGGCATCTTTTTCGGGATACTGAGTTTTCATTTATGAAGATATTTTCCATGAGTCATATTGTATACTCTCAGTCGAAGTTGTCCCAAATAAAATACATTATGAACATTTAAATAATTTAAACTTACGCCATTTTTTGATAATTCCTGTGCACTTAGAAAATGTTCAACGTCATTTCAACAGTTCTAAGAAAACTGGGACTGTGTTAATAGCAATAATATTGCACTGCATCTTACGGTAAACTTAATATGTGTCTGAATAACAAAAAAAGTTCCCTTGGACTTCTGTCAAGAAGCAAAGTGTAACATCTGTTCTGATACTAATTTTATCTTTTCTGTCTTCAGTCAGTGAAGTAAAAAATCTTTTCAGACTGAAGCAATTTTAATTTTTGTTTAACCTCATAGTTCCTATCTTTGGAAATCTTGCTTTTGCCTACATTAATAACTGACCTTGTGTCTAACTCTGCCATCGTGGAGAAGCAAGTAAATAAACATGTATCACTTATTAGTGAAAATTATGAAATCTACTAAAAAATGATAAACACTGTTAAAATCAGATTTCACGCCCTGGTGGCGCTATATCAGCCCAATTGAAGCTGTACTGCTCCGCTCAATGCCTCTGACACTTAAATCCACTCCCCCCGCTCACACACAGCATCAGTCATGTGATGCGAAGAAACTTTGCCATTCTTTTGTTCTTATGGCGATGAAAGAAATACCGCTTGTCTATTCCTTTCATGAGTTTTTCGATATTTCCGTCACGTCAGAGAAAACGTATATTTCGAGGGTGGGGTTTATATGATTGGGAGGAGGTGACTTCCGGTAAACGTAGTTTGTTATAAGAAGTTGAGCGATCAAATGCATTTTTCACTTACGCATACATTAGGTACTTATACCTGCGTATGTTTGTGCGTGTTTATATTTGCGCACATGTATAAAGTGATTATATGTCAATGTACATACATTCATATATATATATATATATATATATATATATATATATATATATATATATATATATATATATATATATATATATCAATAAATATATATAGAAAACATGTTTATATATATATATATATATATATATATATATATATATATATATATATATATATATATATGATAAGCTTTATCTATGCATGGGTTAGGATTATTAAAACACAAACTACGAACATACACACACCCACACACACATACACACACATATATATATATATATATATATATATATATATATATATATATATATATACATATATATATATATACATACCATGAATATTTTTTATTAAATATTTAAGTGTATTTACCTACAGACAACGTTGTTTCGGAGTTACGTCCTCATCACTGCAGGAAGTGGTGGTTTCAGAAGAGAATCACAATCCTACGCCCTAATCCATTAGATCAACGGAAATCGCTACATACATTACTGAAATTATGATATATTTAAAGCCAGCCGCAGGGTTCAAACGTTCCGAGGTCAAAGAGTGCTTAAACACGCGAACGTGTAAGCTCAACAACCTTATATTTTTATAATTTCAGACAGAGCTCGACAATTAAGATTTGTTTATCTTATATATATATATATATATATATATATATATATATATATATATATATATATATATATATATATATATGTATATAATTTAATGGCATATAACCTCATCAAATGCAGACAACACATTTTGCTTAAATTCATCAAAAAGTAAGTTTGATTTGCATACAATTGTTTCGGCCTTAATCAATCATATACTTCTTCATGATATAAAGAATATATTAAATATGCAAATTATAAATTTCACGAGGGCTTTAATCATTGTAATAAAAAGTTCCCTCATCGAGCCGTAAAAAAGAGCATTAATTATTTTTAAATTTTTTTTTAATATTTTTATATATTATACGTTTTTATTCTATTTTTCACATATTTTCTATTTACATATCATATCATTCACAGGAAAATACCTGTTGACGCTTTGTTTTATATCTGAATATCTGAATGATGTAAGTTCGTAAAATGTGCGCTTAATTTTTATTTACAGTGTTTATACTTTATCGTAAAACATCAGTAAAGAAACGCGTCAAAATTTACACAAACACGTGATTAATATTTTTTTTGTTTCATTATACTAATCTTTAGTTCTTTTTAACTCCTGTTTTCCCGTTTTTCTTCGCTATATATATATATATATATATATATATATATATATATATATATATATATATATATATATATATATATATGTATGTATATGTGTGTGTATATATTGTTCGTGGGAAGCCCAACGATTGGCTGAGAGAACAACAAAAAATCTGATTGGTTAACTAGGTAGCCGTGTATATAAAAGCACCCGGCAAACATAACTTCATGCATTTTAGTCTGAAAATTCCCCCAGGGATGAAACGCGGGAGCTTCTGTGTAGCTTAATTATCATAAATATATTTTTATACAGGGTACCCCCCCCAAAAAAAAACGGGTCCCAACTCTAATTAGGCCCCGTTTCTTAGTGTTTCGTCCGAATGAAATGAATTTTTAGTCATAACTAGTTTATTATATTCAAAACATCAGATCAAAACACTAGGGTCTTTGGCCTTTTTTCTCCGTTCTACAGCATGTGTTCTCGATGGCCTCTATTTAGTTTCGTGCATTTCTTGAGGTGCAGAACGAAGTTGTCCATGACCTTCTTACAGACTGAATTGGGAATGGCTCTCATCTCCTCCCTGATGGCTTCCTAGGGTTCCGTGATTGTTCTGGGTTTCCCTGCGTACCCTCTGTCTTTAGGATAGGCCCAAAGGAAATAACCTGGGGGGGGGGGGCTTAGGTCCGGGCTATGGGGTGGCCACTCAAAATTAGTCTTGAGACTGATCACTCGGCCTCCGAAGTTCTCTCTCAGCCAATCTCGGGAAAGGTTTGAGGTATGAGAACTTGCTCCGTCTTGCTGGAACCAGAACTTGCTCATTGGCGACGGGTAGAGGGTCTGGAGCTCACTCTTGAAGGTTTTGAGGACCTTCACATACCGCTCCTTGGTGACTGTAACTGCTGCGCCAGATTCTTCGATGAAGATTGGTCCGATGATGCCTCTGACCGAGATTGCAGCCCACACCGTGCACTTAGGAGAGTGCAGGGGCTTGGTGGCCACTTCATTGGGTCTGGAGGACCCTCAGAAGACATTTGTCTTGGAGTTCACCTTTCCGTCAAGATGGAAGTGGGCTTCATCTGAGGTCCAAAGGAGGTTAAGGAAACCTGGTGTCTCCTCGATCTTATCGAGCATCTTGACTGCCATAGCGCTCCTCTGCTTCTTGTCTGAGGCTGTAAGGGTCTGCAGCGTCTGTATTCTGTATGGATAAGCCCTGATATCGTTCACCAGCACTCTACTGAAAGTCTCACGGGAGATACCGAGAGACTGACTTCGCTTACGCACAGAGCGTTTCGGACTCTCCTGGAGAGACTCTGTCACACTTTCGACCAGCTCGGCTGTCCGCTTCTTGGGATGTCCCGAGTGGCTTGGACGGTTCTCACTGGCAGCGTTGAGGTTCTCCACGGTCCCATACTTCTCGAAGTGGTCTGAATTCTGCTTTTGGATGGAGCCTTTTCACATTGGAACTGATGCATGAAACTGTCCTGGGTTTTCTTAAACGAGCCTGTCTTGTTGTAAAATTAAACACAGTGTATTCTTTGTCCCAGCTCCCACTGAGGTATTGGTGTACTCACGTTCGTTGATTCTGCCATGTCCTGTAAAATAAGGGCAATCAGTGAATAAATCAAGGAGATATCACATAAAGTGTACACGGGGGCTCGTTTTTTTTTGTTACTATATATATATATATATATATATATATATATATATATATATATATATATATATATATATGACGACCTGAAAATAATTTAAGGTTTCAGGTGCTACGCCATTGAGGTGAATTACAGATATATGCCTTCGTGGATGTGAGTTTGCTTGTGCCTTTTCACTTGCAATTGTTTTTACCAATCCCTCTTTTTAGACTTTTCTCATCTTCCTTTATTCTGGTCTTGATTTATATATTTTTGCCATGAGTATTAAATTTCTTTAATGATCAGCGATGTTAGAATTAAAACTATACACTTGTTTGACTAAGCTGTTAAACGTGCGAAAGATATAATAATAATTAAAAAATGGAAACAAATTAATATAAATGTTGTTTGGAAGACGAAGGAAAGAAATTCAGGTGTTCGTCGAAGTCGAAAAATTACAGCAATCAGAAAAATACAGAAATAAAGTTATGGAAATGAATTAATTTTTCTTTTGGTCATTGGATTATAACTAAAAAGTATATATATATATATATATATATATATATATATATATATATATATATATATATATATATAACACCTTACGTGACAGTCAAACGTTAAAACTCCTCGGCTAAACATTCACAGGTAATATGAACAAGAATAAATACATAGAAGACATTGCCATGGTTGCTGCAAAGAAAGTGGGTTGCCTGTAGCGTGCTCGAAATCATCTTACACCTGACATTATCGATATCTCTACAAAGTCATCATCGACCCAAGCATGGAGTACTGTTTTCACATCTAGGCTGACGCACCATCCACCCGTCTTTCCCTTTTAGACAAGGTCCAAAATAGAGTCTCTAATCTAATATGTTCCTAACCATGAACCAAGCCTCAACCCCTGTCTCATAACCGCAATGATGCATCATTGTGCTTGCTTTACAAGTACCTCAATATACTGTGCTCCGATGAACTTGCTGCTCTTGTGCCCTATCGACGTAAATACACTCGCCTAACACGGCAATCAGCTAAATCCAATCCATTCACTGTGGAGAGTTTTCTACTACAATAACTTATTTCATCGAGCTACTGACTTTTGGAACTCCATCTCTGTTCTCTGTTTCCCTGACTGTACCTGCATTCGAAAATTTGCAACTAATGTGATTAAGGATCTTGCTTCACAACTACCAATTTAGGATGCCCCCCCCCCCCAACTTCCACTGTAATTCTCAGTAGGCCCTCACATCTACAGTGGAAACTTGCTTTGTTTGGGGTGAACTTAGTTATATATATATATATATATATATATATATATATATATATATATATATATATATATATTTATATATTTATATATATACACATATATTTATATATACATATATTTATATATATATATTTATATGTATACATATATATATATATTTATATATATATTTATATGTATATATTTATATATATGTATATAATATTTATATATATTTATATGTATACATATATATATATATTTATATATATATATTTATATATATATATATATATATATATATAAATATAACGTGGTTAGCGATTAATAAAACTGTCAAACATATGTAAACAACGGGGAATTGTTGTTTCAATAGAGCGAATTGATTCGATAGATTTTTTTTAAATGGATGCTATCAAATGTAGTATCTATTTTGATACTGCACCTCAACCCTTCTATCCACGGTTAGTGAAGGAGAAATCTTTCTCGAGTGAGATTTTTCGAATCGAGAGTGCCCTTTTTTGGGAGCTGGTTTTCCTTCACTTTAAAACTCTAACTCAGCAAATAAATAGTGTAAAACAGAGTGTCGTAACGATGAAACAGGATGTTTACTGTTTTGTTGCTAGCATTAAAGTTTTTGAAATTTATTTCCACAAAATATATAACTCCCAATTTTTTAGATATTTTTTACATACTTCTGTATTTCAGTTCTTGTCGGCTTAATCTTTAGTTTCAAATGTCGATTTTTATACGATACTTTGTGTTAAGGGAGATAACTCGGGGAGACTAGCTCTGCTGGAATGCATCTTGCTTAAGCGTTTTTTCAGTTAAACTCTGCAGCGTGAATATCGACTACAAGGAACGGCGCATATTGGAGTACGTGACCTGTTTACGCAAGTTTTAGAAACATATCTGTAGTTATACATTTTAGGTAGCAAAATGAACATGAAGGTTACAAAACTGTTAATTTGATATTGAAAATGAAAACATTTTGACAATGTGGAAATATGCGCAGATTTTTGGATATAGATAAATACTTCTAATCTTTTTAATCCATTTACGAGTTCTTTTTCGGTAAACATGAATACGGAATTGTAAACATGTTGTTTAAAAATTATATATACAATGTATGATTTCTAACATTTGACAGCGAGTGATAATCATGTTTTACAAGGATTACAAAATCAAGGGTTTCAAATACATTCTGATGTTATAATATCCTTACATCTCTCCCCTCTCGCTTCTCTTTCCTCTGTATCCACTTTATCTTTTTCATTATTATTTACATCGTTCCATTACACAGTAAAATGATTTCACAAAGTCAGAATACATTGTGATATCATAACATGCCTTATCTCCCCCTCTCTTCTCTTTCCTCGTTATTTACTTTTTTGTGTGTTAATTATTTACATCGTTTCATTACAAAGTCGAAGGATTTCCCAAAGTCAAAATACATTGTGATGTCATAATACACACGATCTCTTTCTCCTCTCTCTTACCCGTTTCTATCTCTTCCCCTATCTTTATGGTCACTCTTTCTTCTGTATCTTCGTTTCTCATTTCTTTCTCGCTGTTCTATTTATTTACACCATTTCCTTTTAAAATCAAAGGATTTCACAAAGTCCGAATACATTGTGATATCATAACATGCCTTATCGCCCCCACTCTTCTCTTTCCTCGTTATTCACTTTTTTGTGTTTCAATTATTTACATCGTTTCATTAAAAAGTCTTAGGATTTCAAAAAGTCAAAATACATTGTGATGTCATGATACACGCGATCTTTTTCTCCTCTCTCCTACCTTTATGGACACTCTTTCTTCTGTATCTTCTTTTCTCATTTCTTTCTCTCTCTTTTATTTATTTACATCATTTTCTTTAAAAATTCAAAGGATTTCACGAAGTCAGAACACTTTCTGATGTCATAATAGATCTTATCTATCTTCACTGTCTTCCTTTTTATCCCTCTTCTCGCAATCTTTCCTTTCTTTTTCTGCTTCCTCTTCAAAGCATTTCGACATAAATACTATCCCTCTCTCTCTTTTCGCTGTCTTTTTCCCTGACTATCTTCTTGTCTCTCTCTTTGTCTTCTGTTTCTCTTCTCACTCCTCTCTTTCCTATTTCTTTCCCTTTTACTTATTTATGTTATTACATTTTAAAAAAATCAAAGAATTTCACAACGTTAGTATACATTGTGATGTCTTAATATACTCTCTTTTTTTAACCGTTCTCTAAATCCCTTATCTTTTTCACTATCTCTTTTATCTTTTTTCTGTTTAGCCCCCCCACTCACTCCTCCCTCTCTCTCTCATACATCGCTTTATACTTTTTATATTATTACGCTTCAAAACTCAAAGACTTTTAAAAACAATATATGGTGATGTCTTAATAGACCCTCTCATTTCAACTGTTCTCCAAATCCAATCACCTCTTTCTCCCCCCTTCTACCTCTATATCGCTTTACCCATTTCTACTCTCTTTTAATTAAATTAGTTCATTACATTAGAGTCACCACTTCTCTTATCCTTTATTAGGCCTTACTCCACTTTCTAAAACATCCATGTACAAATAAAGTGCACACGGTGACAAACAAGCTATAGAATAAAAGAACTAAAAAACAATAGCTTATGACGTCATATAATATAAACGAATAAAAGGTTAAGTAACAATTAGTGTTCAGTGAAAGACACTACAGGCGATAATAACTAACAATAAGATAAAACTATACTTTAAACTTCAACCCAGCCATGGATGATGGAACGAGAACAATCTACACTTATAGAAATTCCGGAATATAAAAAAGGATCATGGAACTTTTATTTTATAAAGAATTAAAAGAATACATCTCGTCGCAGGGCAGGTAATATTATTTTCCGCAAAACAATAATGTTGTACCATTTTCATCCCTATACAGAGATTAACATCAATATGTAATGCTACTAAATTTTATGTCTAGAATCCGTATTCCTTTTTTATTAAAATCCATTAGATTATTTATATTCTAGAATATTTTTAAAATTTAATGTTTAAACATACGGGACCTTAAAAAGAAATTGACATTCAGCAATGCTTGCTTAATTGGTGTTAATTGACTATAGATATAATCCAATGAAAACATTAAATTATCCGAATTTTAAAATGAGTGGCTTTGCCCATGTTATTCCCATTAAAATATTTTAACATACTCCGAATAAAATGAAATTTGGAGAATAATTATGAATTGATGGTTAAAGATTTGTAAAAAATCAGAGATATCTGAATTCTCACGAATGACTTTCACCCTCTTTTACTTCTTTGCATGAAACACAATTAAACTATTTATAACCCATATCTGGACTCGTTATGCCTAGCAGCTGTGTTCCAATGTTCATAATGATTGGTTTGTTAATTTAGGAGATAATCATATACAGACAAATATATACACATTTACACATGCCTAACTTAATATAAATAGAGATTATTTAGTGAACGTTGGCACAAACAAATATCGAAGCAACGCCCTTCTCCTTGCTCGTATGCTAACACTTTTTCTTTACTTCTTTTTTCTTTTGTTCTCTTTTCTTTAATTTTTTTAGAAAAAAAAACACTTTTTGTGTTACTTACTTCAGGTTGCATGTCGATTTTACAAGTCAGTCATTCGAATCCTGCTTTTAGGGTATTCTTAGATTTCGTACCTTTTAAGAGAAGAGAAACTCTCCAAGATCAACATCAATGCAAACCACCTCTCCAACCACAACCACGTCATCTCCTCCCACCATATCTCGTTCCGCCCACGCTACTCGATTCGTCTCTACATTATATTTTGATAAAAACACCCATACCCCAGTTCGCTCCCTTTGTTCCGTTTTCACCATTCCACCTTTCCATCGCTTCTTGCCATGCTTTCTGACTTTTTCAGGCTATCAATGAGTTTTCGGAAGATCTTGACTGAGTTTCCATTTGCATCTAGGTTAAAAGCAAAATGTACGATCTCTTCATATACTACACTTAATCATGTTTTGTCCTTGTTTAGTTAATAGAAATCATTATAGACTGGGGTAATTTTTATTTTTGATCCTAAACAAGGGTGCCCCTTTTGGGAAGCTGACTTTAAACACCGACCTTGTGTTTAACCCTGCCGTCGGGTAAAGTAAGTCGGAACTAAATTTTGACAAAATAAAAAAATAAAATAATTTAAGGTACATCAACACTTTTTAGGTTATTTTTATACTATATTTATACTAATGAGTCACTCGATATCAAGTGCAAAAGCCACTCAAGGAGATGGATTTATAAGGTTGTCAGTTGGATTTTGACCCATATTATGAGAGTGTTGAAAACGATAGACGGCAAGAACAGAAGACGCTCGACACTCATTTATAGACTTGGACTTAAAATTCACCATGTAGTCTGCAGGGAATCAATCCCCTAGCTATGTGTTTCCAAAGATAGGAGGTTCTTGGAAATAAACTATAACATTATATTTGGCTAATGGATTTTCTAAAATGCACTTATATACTTGTAACATTTATTAAACTTAGAAAAATTATATTATTAATTGCGAGCCTCTCTCTACCGCATCGTTACACTCTTTATATTCTTTATATCTATGCATATAAATAGAAGTCGGCCAGATTTTCGAAATCAAACCTAAATATCAATCCGTCGTACTTATTGCTGTTTGATTCGGGCTAGCCTATTTTTCATTAGTTTTTCCACACTATGATATTGGTACGAATATATTTGATTTCAGTTCAATTTTTTTTTTAGAAAATACTCATGCCGGTTAAGAAAGTTTTTATTTAATGCCAAAATGAACTATCGTTTTCTAACGATTGATTAAAACAAAAGAATTACATTGCTTTTCTTCGGACTATTGTCATTACGAATCTTGATTTTTATATTTCGACTACTCTCCTGTCTGCTACAGGATAATTGTGAATTTACAGTGACTTTACCTGTTTAACTATTATTGTGGTTGACTACTTTTTTTCCTTTGCGTTTTTCTTTCTTTTTTACTAATGAGTTAGTAATATTCAACGGCAAAACCATTCGAGGATAATAGTTAATTAGAAAAACTGGTTGTCAGTTTAATGATGTAAAATATTATGGGAGGATAAAAAATGATGGATGGAATAAACAAAGTTAGATTACTGATGGGGACGCTTTATGAAATATTCGTTGACATAAGATTGGAAGACAAACATGTTGTAGTCTGCAAGAAAGCAGTACCGTGTAAATATGTTCCACAAATTAGAGATTCTCGGGAGGAAACTATTCATGAAATTTTCGCATGAAGCTAGGTACACGAAGAATCAAAGAATAGTTTTTTTTCAGTATTGGTAGCAAGGCGAATTCTTACTGTGAATGTCTTACAGGGTAGAACCATATATTGGAGTTCAATCGAGCATCTTCTATGAATATCACAATAGAGTAGAGAAAATCTAGCAACGTCTTTCTGTGAGAAAAGGGCCGCAGTAAACAGAAGAGATCACTCATCACTAGATTGCGAAATCGCTTTTATACTTTGTCAAAGCCAGACATGCTGCTCTTAGAGGCACCTCCCCAGATGTGGCAGCAGTACTCAATCTAAGGACGTATCTGACTTTTATATCGGTAGAATATATTTTACTAAAATAGAAAAAATTTTTTTACGGCGAATCAACAACCACAGCTTTGTTGAAAATCGAGTGTTGATCTTGTACAGTTGCAATACAAAGTTACTAATCCAATCGGAGTGTACCTTGCTGTCAAGCCTCTTTGTTTATGAATTCTGATGAGGCATTTGGCTGGAGAGATCATGTCAATATATGAGCTCGAATTTTTGCACTTGAAAATATTTGTTATGTTATTGTGTAGCACATTTCTTTTAAGAGAGCGACCTGAATCTATTGGTTTCAGGTCAGTGTAACTGTCTGAGCCGATATTATGCGAAAGTACCTGACGATGAAAACAGTGCATTACTTATGATTTTCCCTGGTGTCTCTAGAACATCTATAGCGCGGGGAGAGTAAATAAGAACAAATTATGTCCCAAGTAACGTTTTGATATTGTTTTTCGTTTTTCAAAAAATATTATTATTGAACCTCTTTTACTCGTTGACCCTAAGTGCTGGTCTTCAAGCTGGTACTTATTTTGTAACTCTGCAAAATCTGCACCCTGTCTACTGCTTCTCGTAATCATCGCGTTTTCACCTCCACCACTCAACACCGTCCAAAATGCAAAAGAACCGTGGAACAGGAAGCGATTTTTGTTACAAAGCTGTATTGATAAAATATAGGTTAATATCGGTTTATTTGTTTTTTTAGTTTCATTTTACTTCATTCGAAGTTCTTAGAAATCAAGGGGCCCCTTCCTAGGGCTAACACTTGATCTCTATATGAGATGTATCCGAGTGTTCCATTAAATATCTCCTTTATCTGTCAAACGTTGAGTAAGTAAAGAAGTAAAGAACATTCATTTTCCTCTCCCTAATTGACTAATTAAATATGTAATAGTATATCTTTCTTTTGATCTCTTGGTGTCACCGGATTCCAAGAACAGAATTCATCTGTTTGGTGGAGTATCCAGCTAAGTTTTGTTACTAGAGGTAACATTACTTGGAGATCTTCGTATGAGCGAGTGTATAGCCGTGTCGAGGGGATCTTATTTGGGCTTCGAATACTATGTTATTTTGAATATTTGGCCAGGGTTTACTTGCAGGGGGAAGTATGCTCATGTCAGGTTGCCCTGAGAAATCCTTGTGGATAGAGACTGAAAACACTTGGGGATGGCGTCTAGTAACTAATGCAAAGTCTCCTAAGATTAGAATGTGATTCGGAAAGTGGTTTTATAATTCTGAGATTATGAGTAGGAGTTGAATTTAAAAAAAATCATTTATCAATTTTGTTTAGAGAAGAATATGTGAAAAAAAGCAATTTTAAAAGATATTATCAGCGATAAAAAAAACGTCAAAGTGAAGATTGTCACAGAGTTTCGAGGATGTCCTGTGCACATGCGCAACTGGTAGAGTCGGGCGAACCACGCACGGTACATAAAGAAACGAGTGTATAAGTAAGATAATGTCTATATAGAAAGAGAGCTCAGTATAATTGTATACGATAACTTCACTTTAATTTCTTTCAGTTGTAACAGAATAATCCGTGTGAAGGCAGGGAAATATATTATTGTACTATTAATAATAGAAATAATAATAATTGTGCCGGGGTGATAACTAGTAGTAGTTGGGTTTGTTACAAAAGTGTATTGATAAACAATAGGTTATGATTGGAATACTCTTTTGAGTTGGCTTTTTGAATTGAAGGCTGAATGTATTTTAACTTATTGTTAGTTGTCAATTAGATTGAAATTAGTTTGTTGTTTGAATAGGAAATGGGAAAAAACAAAACAATTTTTAGAAATATTCTCAGTAATCGAAAAACGTCAGAACGAGAACTGCCACCGAGTTGAAGAAGGACAGATGAGTGTTTCTTTTCAGTTGTATGTACGGTGGTACCGTCAACAAAGATATTGGCTTTGTGACATATTATTAGAGACCCCTTTCTCTCAGAAAAGGCGTTGTTAGTCTTTCTCTACTCTATCGTTATCTTTATTGTCGGTGCTAAACTGAGCTCAAATCTCTGGTTTCCTCTGTAAAATATTCACTGCAAAAACTCGTCTTACTTCAACTACTATAAATGATTTTCTTTTTCTCTTCCATCTACCTGGAGCTCTACAGAACTCTTATAAGCAGAGTTTATTTTCAAGAACTGCCTGTCCGTGGAACGCAATAGCAGTCACTATTTCTCATCGTACTACAACATGGTTGTTTTCAGGTACAATGTTAACAAATTCCTATAAGGCCGTTGTCTTAAATAATCAAATGCTGCACAGATGTAACCATCGCTTGCAATCCCCAAGGTGTTAGTCACACCATCCACCTGACATGAACCATTATCCTTTAGTGGTATTTGGTCGTTCATTAGTAGTGACTTTTTAGTAAAAAAAAGAGGCAAAGTCACGCGTAACCATTTAAAGAACTTCACATAGTGTTTGCACGTGGCAAGTAACAATATGAACAGACAAACTGAAACTACAACTTTATAGAAAGATAGTGAATGCGGAATTTGTAAACATAATTTATCTGACCAACCTTTCGATTGTACATGTATATAGAAACTATTATATATGTGTACATGTAGAAACGGATCTGTACATGTATGTAGAAACGATTATGCATTTGTATATGTATATAGAAAGGGATATACATTTGTATATGCATGTAGAAATGGATATACATTTGTACATGTATGTAGAAACTGTTATATATGTGTACATTTATCTAGAAACAGTTATGCATTTGTACATGTATGTAGAAAGCGTTATATATGTGCACATGTATAAACGGTTATACATTTGTAAATGCATGGAGAAACTGTTATATATGTGTACACGTATACACTGTTATGCATTTGTACATGTATGTAGAAACTGTTATATATCTGTACATGTATAAACGGTTATACATGTGTACATGTATCTAGAAACTGTTATATATGTGTACATGTATAAACGGTTATGCATTTGTACATATATGTATAAACAGTTATACATTTGTACATGTATGTAGAAACTGTAATATATGTGTACATTTATCTAGAAACGGTTACGCATTTTTACATTATGTATAAACGGTTATACATTTGTACATGTATGTAGAAATGGTTACGCATTTGTGCATGGATATAGAAACTGTTATATATGTGTACATGTATAAACGGTTATACATTTGTACATGTATGTAAAAACTGTAATATATGTGTACATTTATCTAGAAAGGGTTATGCATTTTTACATGTATGTATAGACGGTTATACATTTGTACATGTATGTAGACTCGGTTATGCATTTGTTTATTTCTCTAGAAAGGTTTATACATACTTACATGCATGTAGAGATGGTTATACGTTGGTACATGTATGCAGAAACAGTCTTATATTTGTACATGTATGTATAAATGTATGTATAAATTTCATCAAACCCAACTTTATATGAGGTGTTGAGAATATAATCTTCTTTCTGTAAACTAATGATGCGGTTTTAATATTCTTTTTACCAACTTTCATATAAGCTTTGTTGGACACTCCTTAGTGTTGAAGATGTTCTATTATTTAACAAGCAAACAATCTAAGTCAATTTCATTCCATCATCTGGAAGGTAAAGTTACATTATGGGTTCAATTCTGGACTGAGTATACACCGGTCGAAAAGCTTTGAGAATAACACTCAAGATTAGACCATGAGTCTGAATAATACAAATTATACTAACTGCAGCTCATCCGAACTAATGACTCGATTCATTACGACTATTGCTGCAATTCAAACAGCGACCGTTTTTTTTTGCTATAACATAATCGTCGGGCAATACTACTTTTCGTTACGTTTGGTGATCCGTTTAGTGTTCCGTTTAGTTAAACTTCCTCGTGTTACCGTTATTGGAGTGTATTATTTTATGTATTGTAAG
>OY744516.1:104163116-104323116 GCA_963556195.1 Sepiola atlantica | reverse complement strand
CTTTATTGTTACACGCAAGTAAAGTATAGAAAAAATATTAATTTAAAAAAAAAAAAAACAACATTTTTTGTTTGTTTGTGAGACCAAGATGGAATATGTGTATTCATCCAAATCGGAAACTAAAGAAATTGTAAGAGTAATGGAAAATTATGGTTTTTAATTTATTTTTGTATAGTCATTGGAATGCAACTATAAATATATATATATATATATATATATATATATATATATATATATATTTATATATATATATAAACTAAAAAACGAGGCAAAATGCCTTCTAAAAACCATGTGTTAGATGCAGATATTTTTATTAACATGAAAATAAAAAATAAAAACAATGTTTTTTTCATTTTTTTCCATCTTGACTTTTTTTTATCTAATGATTTCGCTTGATACAACAATCCTCGTCAGAGCTTTAGACAAATAAATGTATTAACCTTATTTTTTTTTCGTAACAATCCTTCCTGGTCTTGTAGAAGTGACGTCCGATGTTGTGTGGACTTAACAGTGTACTTCTAGCATAAGTACGTAAGTAATTATTATTTTTATTTCAACATAATATAAGAAACATGAAACTGCAATATAGAAACTAACAAAGGGTACACTCAAGTTTCTTTGCAACATAACACCTGATATTTGTAAAACATTTGTCAAAGTGTTCTCTCCGTTGAGCTCATTGCTAATGTTTTATGTACTGACGTACATCTCAAATAGAATTTGAGCAATTGTAGAAATTATTGCGTGTCAAAAAACGACTTCAAAATCTAGTGGGCGATGCCCTCTTTTTCTCCCTACTTCCTCTTTCTCACAGAAAAGACGTTGTTAGTCTTTCACTACTCTATCGTTATTTTCGTGATAGGTTTTGAATGAGCGTCAATCTATAGTACCCCCATGATAGAGATTTACAACAAAAACCAGTCCTACTACAAACACTGTAAATAATTCCCCTTTTTATCTTTCTGTGCCTAAAACTAAACGACATTTCTATGAGCAACGTTTCTTACCCGTCTGTGGAAATGAATACTGCAGAGCTGCTTCCCAGCTGACTACAACATTGTCATTTTACAGTGTAATGTAAACAAATTCTTGTGAAGCCGTTCTCTTGGGTAACCAAATTCTTCCAAACTTCAACCATCACTACCAATTATCGGGGAGTTGTCTTGACGTGACCCTGACACTCATTAACCCTTATCCTCGAGTTGTTTTTGGGCCTTGATAACTGGTGACTCTTCAGTAAAAAAGGTCATTATAAAACACATACGTTTTAACCTACTTTTGATTTTTTGTATTCCCCATTGTTTAAATGAAATCGCACTTCGAATTTGTTCCATAAGGTCACCAATTCTATAGAACTATACGATTTCCGCTTGCAAATGATGCATAAAATAGAAGAAATGCTTTAGTATGCCAAGAGTTGAAAACAACAAAAAATATAGTTACACATGGCAAACACTATATATATATACGTACTATGGTTTAGAATTCTGTTATGTTCAACAATGTGTTGTTAAATGAAAGAATGCTGCTTAAATACACACAATTCAGAGTTGCATGACTCTGCAGCACAACATATAAATATATATATATATATATATGAGGAATAAACGAAACAATGTTTCAGACAAAATGCAAAAATAAAAATGGAATAAAGGATAAGCAAATCAACAACTAGCAATAATAAACTTAAAAACAAATATTGAAAAGTTCAACCGAAATATTTCGATTGTTAAAATACAATCATCATCAATCGGTAGCAGAACTTTAATTAAAAACAGAAAAGTTTTCAAATGTATACAAAGAGCGCAATTTGGATACAAAATAGTCACGTGTAATAAACAGTAGAAAGGGAGAAAGAAAGAAAGAAATGTTTTAAAAGACAGAGAAAAAAGAAAAAGAAGATAGAAGAAGAAGAAAAAGAAAGAAATAAAAAAATAAAAAAATCGACAGTTAGCTTATAAAACGCCGATTAGAAAACGCTGTAAGTTAATACAGTCGGGAAGAAAGATTAGTAGTAGTTTAAAATATATGACAACAAAGAATTACACAAAAAGTAGGAGGAGGAGGAGGAGGAGGAGGAGGAGGAGGAGGAGGAAAAAGGACTAAAAGTTGTAAAAGTTATCCATTATCATATTTATTTAGGTTCATTTCGATTAGAATCGATCTGGCAGAAGATGTAGCAATATTATAAAATCCCGGTCTTTGAATAATTGTATTATTATGACGTATGATTAAACAAAATTCTATGAGACGACGGAATTTAGTGTCGTGTATATGTTTTATTGAAATCGCCATCTGTGTATTGAAGTGATTACCAAAAGAAATCATGTGCGTGCATAACGCGTTTGAGGTGTCACAGTTTTTTATAGCACGATTGTGTTCATAGATTCGTTTCTTTAACGGACTTTGTGTCTCGCCAAAATATATATTTCCACAATCGGCGCATGGTATAGTATACATTTCAACTAAAGTGGGAGATGTAAGGACTTTATTTTTGTTTTTATGTTTTTTAAAAATGTTTTTAATAGTGAGTGAGGTAACATATATAAGTTTATCTATATATTTATCTGTATATGTATCTATCTTAGATAGATAGATAGATAGATAGATAAACACACCACCTTGATCAGCCGTATATAATACGGGTAAATAAAGCTATTAACAAAATACAACTCGTTATTCGCAGTATGCCATAAACAATGCATGACATATTGCGCTTGGTGATTGATCCTATGTCACAACGTAAGTGAGTCTCACTTCCGTTCTCGGCATTCCACGCGAGATCTCGGATTTCGAAAGCCGATCTTCTTTGTTAGACAACAATAGCACGCAAGAAAGCTTCTTTTTTATGTTACACTATCCGGATTGAACATGGCCAATGCGTTTATTACAGACAAAATCGAAGCTTGCCTTTTTGTTTTGTTGTTTTGCTTCATATCCCCCGTTTGTTTTATTTATTTATATCTTATTGGATCAGAAGCGTCGAATGTTTCGTTAGCTCTCATCTTTCGCATGCCAATCAGCGCGAGAAATCCGAGCTTCCATCTTTGGAGAACTCGTAACCAATTCCTCAGATGAACGCTATGTTTCACTGATACATGCCCGTCATTAGCTGACGCTTAATTGACTGAACAATGCGAGGTGCCTTCTTCAAATCGATCGCTTGTTTCGTTACACCTAGCTACATTGTACGTGACCGACCCCACTCTCGCGTGGCCTCCTCGTGGAACGGCCACGTTTCGCTGCGGCTTGCTTCAGTTGTCAGTCAAAAATAAACATAAACCACCAGCTGGAAGTCACGTGGTTTCATAAACTTCCGATTTAAGGTTACCTCTGACCAATAAGATGTCACTCAAACCCTTCAACCCAAACATATTTATATGTCACTCAAACCTTTCTACCAAAACATATTTATACATTCATATATATTTTGATTAAACATATGTGAAAGTCTCTTTTTATTAATTTTTTGATCCGGTTGTTTTAGTTCGGGCGGGGGCAACGATCTAATGGTGTGCTCTAGTGGGAATAAGAACTCGCAATCTTTGCAAACGTTTTTGACTCCCATTAGTCGTCGGCAGGTGACGAGGTTACAAAATTAAAACTTGTGAATTAATTCCGAAAGTCGATTAAAAGCGTTTTAAAAATATTTGAAAATATCGTTTCTCCCCCATGCATCGAACGTTGTTGATAATGGGGTTACGTGCTCGAATAAGTGAGGCTTCGATGATGGGGATGCGATGGTTATAATCTGAGACAGCGAGGATGGCAGTGTTTTTGTTAATATACTTCGAAAGTCTGTTTTTGGATATTTCATGTGCGATTAGATGTTATTAGATGGACCTGTGAGAAGAAGGGAGATTGCATGTTAGGCAACGAGAAAGAAAATATTCTGCCCAAATATACAAATATATTTATATGTTAAGGATTCACTCATAAACTATTTAAGTGATCATTCTGAATTTCGGAACACATCAGTTAGCCGTAAGTAATAGTGATATGGGTGATATTGAGTTTGATAGAGTGCCATGCAAATAGAGCAAAGAGGGGATAGTGAGAATTCAGATAACTCTTATTTCTTTGAAATTTAGCAATTTGATAAATATTGATAAATTTCAATATTTTTGGAGATTTTGAAAAGGGTTTCAAGGAGAACATACTATTAGACCAGGTACAAATTAAAATATTTCAGATTTGCATTAAATTTGATATATAATTATTAGACACCTATTAAGCAAGATTACCTAAAAAGTCTTTAAACTGAAGATTTAAATTTTAGACATTGTCTAAAATCTAAATTATGTAATGGCATTTGGTCAAAATTGGAACGTGGATTTTCGACGGAAATTTGAGAGGCATTATATCTCGATTGTACTCTTTGTAAGTGGACACACAGGTCTTGCTAAAATGTTCTGTTCGGTTAATTAATATCCTTCTGGTATATATATATATGTATATATATATATATATATATATATATATATATATATATATATATAAGATTATCTTGGAAACATAAAAAAACTTAAATAGCATTTAAAATAACAAAACTATAGTTTAAAAAGAAATGATTTAATAAATATTTCATTTATTTTACAAAATTACGCGTCAAGTTGTCTGGTTACTCAATTTTCAAAGTTTATCAAAGTAAATTTGATTCTGACTAGCACATTTTCATGTGTTAATGCTGTATCATGTTATTAACAATAAATTAACATAAATCGCTGCACTTTAATTAAAGAAAATACATAATCTGGTTGGAATAGCAAA
The DNA here is from genome assembly GCA_963556195.1 of Sepiola atlantica. Taxonomy (NCBI): domain Eukaryota; kingdom Metazoa; phylum Mollusca; class Cephalopoda; order Sepiida; family Sepiolidae; genus Sepiola; species Sepiola atlantica. Next base: position 104,318,346 of record OY744516.1, on the reverse strand, counting down.
GGTGAATAACTGTTCTCTTTTCTGTACATCACGTTGTTAAAATCACCTTAAAATATCAGAAACTATAGTAATTAACGTGCTACCATCGTTTTAAGAATGGGGAATATTAAAACCCACTTTGAATTGATGTATATATTTATATATATATATATATATATATATATATATATATATATATATATATATATATACATATATATTATATTGGTATATATATTATATATATATATATATATATATATATATATATATATATATATATATGATTATCCTATATGCACAAGATCATTTATATTCTATTTAATCTTTCAAATATTGCTTATTATTCTCTCTTTTAATGCATCACACACACAAAGACACACAAAGACACACACACACACACACACACACATATATATATATATATATATATATATATATATATATATATATATATATATATATATTAATCTTTGTATTATAGAAGATCCGAACAACATCGGTACCGCCCCTTTCAAATCTTGAAAAAAGGTGCTTAAAAGCTTTCTTTATCGGAACTCTTTTTAGCTTCTGTTTATTTCTGACTTCCTGGAAGATGGTTGTTCACGCGTAATGTTAATTGTCTCTCAAGATTTTAATTTTTTTTTTATTTTCGTAATTTGTACCAATTATGGATTTCTACTTGCAAATTATGTAGGTATTATAGTAATGGGCAAGAAATACTTGTTTTTTCTTTGAAAACATCTATCGATACAATACCAATACCATGTTGACCTCAGATCCCGAGGAATAGATTTAAAAAATAGATTAAAAAAATAACAGTTTTAAAAAACTAGATTTAAAAATTAATACAAGATTTTAGAATTAAATTTAAAAATATAAAGATTTCAAAAAATAAAGAAATTTCCCGCCGAACGCAATGTGAAGCCATATGGCCAACAACAAATATATTCAAATCAACGCTCGTGTTAGGTAAACATGAATTCAGTCAGCTTTAATTGTGGTCTTAAGGGAACAACCCTGCATCGAGATGTATTGAAATATGTTATGGTTAGTACTTTTTATTTATATCATATTAACTCAGAAATTTAGAAAAAATATAATAAATCATTATAATAAATTATATTAAGCGTTAATGATGATATGAATTAATGTAATAATACAATAATTAACATTTTATATTAATTACATATGTCAGAGAGAAAAATGAAATTCAAAACATATAGATTCATTAATCAAGTAAGGAAACACTAAATGAAGAAAAAATGGATAAAAATTAATACATATTAATAAATAAATATATTAATAAAAATGATGGTTATGCATATAGGGCTTCGAGTATGTGAAGTTTAAGTGTATTAGTATTTTGTGCGAAGCCCTATACATTAAAACAGAAAAAAACAGCTATTAACAAGATGTATTATACTATTAGTACTAATATACTCAAATGCCTATAAATATAAATTTAAATTAAACACAGTCCTTTATTTTTCCCGCTTAAATAGAATATATATTCACTCCTAGGTCTATGCCTGGTTAACATTACTCCACTGAAGATTTACCTGGAAGGGTCCGAAAGCGCTTTGGGAAGCTTTGGCAATTTTATCAGCCAGTTTCCGTCTGAAACTAAGAACCTAATCAGAAAAACGGAAAGGATCATAGAAAAAATATCCAGACACAAAATGTCCGTTATTTTTATTGATACTTGTATAAAAGAAAAGATGCTGCCAAGATACACACACACACACACACACACACACACACACACACACACACATATATATATATATATATAAAGAAATATATATATATATATATATATATATATATATATATATATATTAAGTATGGATTCCATAACACAATAGAATTATAGTTAAAATAACTATTGATAATAATGAACGATTTAATAGAATTATTATATGAGTGCTTTGTGTTTTGACCGAAAGTTGATGAGTATGAAATAGACAGATGTGGTTAATTTTAGTACCCTTACATGAAAAAAAAACAATGACTAATAAATGAAAATAAAAAAAGAGAAGAAAACAATGTGAAATAGGCTCCAATATGAAGAATTTTCATTGATGATGAATAATTATTAATTATATGTTGACTATGAAATGGTGGTTTTATTGGTTGAATATGAATAACTAAAAAAAGAGAGAAAAAAGATGCATATCATGAAAACAATATTTGTAAATGTTAAATAAGGTTTTCCTATTAGATTTAAGTTAAAGGCTTATACGTATGAATTAAATGAATGTTGGATGCATTTTGATTATTCAGACTGATTGTTCAATGTAATACACTGATGAAATCTTTTTATGAATATCAGTAAAATGTTGTATATCATGAAAATAGATGTTCTTGAAATGGGCAGAAACAATTGTCTGTGAAAAAACTGATTGAGATGCAATATTGAGTGTTTCTCTAAATTGCTGCGGTTTACATGCTGCTATATATATATATATATATATATATATATATATATATATATATATATATATATATATATCGGGGAAGAATAAAATAGACTGACGCGTAGCTATAAGGCATATTCCAACAAGGTTTGTTGACTCTCTTGTCAGTGTTTTTCTTGTGCCTACCTTCGCATAAATAGAACTTACATTCCCTTCTTGAGGTGGTCATGTCGCTTGGCTGTATGCTTATGACGCTTGCTAGCGGAGTCTAGGTTAATTTTGTAGCAGGAGTTCGAACCTTCGACCATGTGAGATTATCATTCCCTACACTGATGAGAGCGAAAACTTGACACGCTGGCGTATGTAAGTAAAAATGAAATAATCTTATTTACTTAAAATTAGTATATATATATATATATATATATATATATATATATATATATATATATATATATATATATATAACAATATTGATGTTGTTATATATATATCAATATTAAGTTTAAGTATATAAAATTGTTATATATATAATGTTTCATAAAATTAAAAAAAATATTTTTTTAAAATTATTTATTCTTTTGAAATTGTTGTTTTCTCTTTGACGTTTTTCTTCTTAGTTTTATTCTTGTACACCTCTTTATTATTTCTGTAGTTTTTCTTATAAAGGTATATTTATTTCTTATAATTATATCTATATTTTTGAGTGTTATTGTGATATCTTGGGATATTTGTATATTCTCTATTATCGACTTTTTATCTTCTAATGGTTTTAATTTGTTTACTTATTCTAACTTCTATTCTATCTTGTTGTTTTTATAATTTTATATTTTAATAATTTTGTTAATTTTACAAATTTATTAATTAATTTATTCATTCTTTTTATTTATCTTTTATAATCTTTTTGTTTTCTTTACTCTAATATTTTATTATTATTATTATATGATATTGATTCCATATAATTATTATTAATTACCTCTAATAATTTTTGTTACTTCATTTTATTTCTCAATGTTTATTTTATTTTTCGGACTGGTTAATTCTGTATTGTAAATACTTTAAATTTTAATTTGCTGTTTCTTCTGTATTTTTATATGTATTGCCATTGCTATTATCATCTTTGAACTTACGAATAAAGTAATAAATATAATAGGAGGTGTTAACTCTATTATTGATTGAACATAGGTGGTTTTGTAATAATACTAACTTTTCAAGCTATTTCGTAAATAATTTATGTATGTAATGTTGTAAAACTCGCTGATAAAGTTACTATTTGGTGTCATCAAAAGTGTAAAACAAAATAAATTTTACAAATTGTGTTAGAAACGATCGTACGCCAAATAATTGTAGTGTTTGAATTCTCGGAACTGATATAAATAATGTTTTAATTTTGTTTATCTTAACTTACTATATATATATACATACATACATACATACATATATATATATATATATATATATATATATATATATATATATATATATATAATGCATTTCTATGTAATCATTTTTATAGGTGATTTTCAGCTCGTTGTTATTGAGCTTACTATTATTTCAATTGTTTCACTTCATAAGTGATTAAGATGCAGAGAACGGCATTATTAGTCGTCCTAAACTTCAAAGGTCGTATTTTTCGTTAATGTATATATTTTAATATACATATTAACGAAAAAAAATCGTACATATTTCTACTCAGAGCGTTTTGCCCCATTGGTAGAACGCTGGACTATAGACATCAACATCTAGGGTTCGATCTCTGTGTAAGTTAGCCATGCTGATGACCGCTGTGAGCCAGAAACACGTGTCCATGGATTACTTTTATGTACGTATAAAATTTATATATATATATATATATATATATATATATACATATATATATATATATATATATATATATATATATATATATTACCAACTTTATATATAGAGCGACATGTGTATGAATGTGTAGGCCTGTATTAGTGACCCACATTGATAGATTGACGTATGTATAAAAACAAACTAAGAAAACGTATTTATGTATAGACAGCTATCGTCATAAAAAGATGGCAACACGAGAAGATGTAGGTCAATAACCTGGCCTATCCCCAAAATTAATGTCGTCTACAAACGCATCTAAGAAAAAGTATTGCTGTTTGGTCGCTCAAAATCTAAACAAGTCGTCACTGAAAAGTACGAGACAAAGAAAAATACAAAAATCTATATGTACATATATATATATATATATATATATATATATATATATGCTCATTTCTCAATTTATCAAAGTCCTACGATACAATTCAGGCGAAACAACGCTAACATCTACAATAACAAAGACGAACGGAATCAGAATAGAATCAATTACATAAAGCAAATTCCCATTTATAAATCAATATACAAAATGGCGACTTTTTATTGCTTCACATAAACTTTTTCTAAGTATTTCGCACACACACCCCCACATACACACACACATACACACACCCATATATATATATATATATATATATATATATATATATATATATATATACATATATATATATATATATATATATATATATATATATAACATTTCAGGTTGACGCTGAGTCTGAAGATCAAACCAATTTGTGTTTTACTATAAAAGAAAATCATTTTGACTTTTATTTTGCGTCCACGTATCTCGAGAAGTTGCTCGGTCGATTAATCGCTTGTTGGCAATTCACGCTTCCTTTTGCAATAGAATGGTAATCGTCAAAATGCTTACATTGCACGGACGCATCTCTTTTTCTTTTTATATATCTCTATTATCTGTTAATCTCTCGTATCGTTTGTCACACTAAGTTTTAAATATCATTCCCATCGATTAATGCGTAGTTTGGGTAGATGCAGCTTACCCTTAACCTATGTAAGAGTCATATACGTCCCAATAGGTGATACTGTTGGTACATCCGTAGAGATCCATCTCTATGAATTCTTTCTTGCGTTGACAAAGTAAAGAAAAGAAAACGACTTCGCGTGATGATCGCTTATTTCTTCCGTACAGCTCCTTTTGTCACTGAAGAGATGTTGCTATTTTTTATGTACTCTATCGTTCTTTTTAATGGACATTTCCGTTTCCCATCTCTGTTGATCATTCACGGCAATAACTTTCCTTACTAACACCACTGCAAATAATTTCTGTTTCTTCTTCTGTGTACCTAAAACAAAACTTAATTTCAGTGAACATAGTTTTTACAAAGAACTGCACGTCTTTTAAACACATTACCACGGGATTGCTTCACTGCAGATTACAATCTGGTTGGCACAAAGTCCAATTTCAAAAGTATTTGTCGAGCTGTCCTCTTGCGTAATCAGATTTTATCAATTTCATGCATCAGTTACAAATCTCTCATAATAGTGTTCGTAATTCACCTGTCAATCTCATTAACCCTTATCCTCGATTAGCTTTTGATCTTGGTAAATGGTGACTCATTAGTATATAAAAAATAAATACGCTTCAGCGTATCTCTATAAGAAGCTCTGTGATTTCGTAGACCGGTTCGTCACGTTTTCAGTTGGAATATCATTTTGATCTTTAAGTTTGCAGACTAAAAATAGACGCATCTTATTCGTCCAAGCTTGTAGATAAAATATTCCGTTCTTCGATCGGTCTGTCACGCTAAGTTTTAAAATAGCATTTTCGCCGATTTGTAACGCTTAAGGCCCAAATAGCATTTTCGCCGATCTGAAACGCTTAAGTTTTAAATTCCATTTCGCCGATGTGTAATGTTTAATTTTCAAATAGCTTTTTTGCCAATCTGTAACGCTTAAGTTTAAATAGAATTTTCACAGATTTGTAACGCTTAGGTTTTAAAAAGCATTTTCGCCGATCTCTAACGCTTATGTTTGAAATAACATTTTTTGCCGATATGTAACGCTTAAGGTTCAAATAGCTTTTTCGCCGATCTGTTAGGCTAAAGTTTCAAATAGCATTTTTTTGCCGATTAGTAACGCTTAAGTTTCAAATAACATATTTTGCCGATTAGTAACGCTTAAGTTTCAAATAGCATTCAATCGTTGAGCGCGCAGATAGAATAGACACAACTTTTCAATATCGGTTTTTGTCATTGATTTCTATTGCATCGGTAGTTCATGTTTTCTTCCCCCTTCCCCCCCCCCCCTACAAAAAAAATTGGTTCTTTTTGTCAAGTGGAAAGTAAAATCGGGTTAGTTCAGATCAATCGACGCTCATAAAAAATAAAATAAATATCCTTTTCTCATTTTATCTAACTCCACGCCCCACCCCACATGCTTCATCTTCAACTTGTCACTAGGTCCTTTCTAACTCATCCCTCTCCCCTGCGTAAAGTCCGGAATATGAATTGTCGTCCTCTGTCAAATACATCATGAAACCCACGAGCAAATCTAAACCTATTATGCGTACGTTATGCACGCACACACAAAACTATTTATAATCATATACACAGAAAAGGCACATACATGCTATTTGACGCATTTAGGTCATACAGACAGCTATATAAATAGAGGTACATTTGTATTAATATTTTCAGTAAGTGTTTTAATGTTTATAAATCTCTCGCTTTTCTCTTTCCTTCCTCCTTATATATATATATATATATATATATATATATATATATATATATATATATATATATATATATATATGGGAAGAGAAGGATGAGAGTAATCCGACGTAATAGGAAATGGAAAAGGAAAAGGCAAAAGATGTTTTTTTTATGTATTCATCAACGTTTCGTCTTTATTTGTAAGACTTTTTCAAGATAATAATTTTAAGAAAAATGTCATGCAAGTACATAGAAATATTGGGTTGACATGATGGGTTGATGAGAAGAAGTAGTAGACACTACTGGGAGCGCAGGACCAAGGTCCGGGCTGATAAAAGTCGGTGGCAGAGAGTGAAATGAATGTGTATGCTGTGAGTGAAACAGGGGAGGGGTGGTAGTATTAGTGAATTTGTCTTAGGGTGGGATAGAGGGGAGGGGGTGCTTATGTTTTTGTCGTGGTGAGATGTAGCATGGATTTTGAAGGGCTGGGGTAAAGAGGAGGGAAGGGGGAAGCTCTGTGTCATTCGTGTGTAGGTAGTATCATAATTTTAGAAAAAGATTTGAGGAAATGAAAGATAATTTGAAAGTAGACATAGAAATTGAAGCCTCAGTTTCGGCTTAAAATTCGCTACCGGAATCCACTCTAACACCACCACCAACACAGTTCTAAACAATTAAAGACACACTGACACAGACTTCACTAAAGGCATTATTCGAGGAATAATCTCAACCAAAACTACTGTACATAATGACCTCGTTTTATCTAAAAGATACATAGACGCCCTTAAACACCTAGCTAACAATAATAACATAATCATATCACCATCAGATAAAGGAGAGGGCATAGTAATCATGGACAAACACTCATATCTAAAAAAAATATCTACTCTATTATCCGACGAAAACACGTACACTAAAACTGATCAAAAAACTATAAACAAAAACATAGAACATTTCAACAAATCTTTCAAACACCTAATTAAGAACAACAAAAAATGGAAATCATATATTGATTCCTACACTATACGGGCTCCCCAAAGCTCACAAACCGGACATCCCCATGCGCCCCATTGTATCAAGAATAGGAAGTACCACACACAAAATCGCACGAGCCATAGCTAACATTCTCACCCATCTAATGGTCACCATCAGCCCCTCCCACATCAAAAACTAAGACGACCTTCTCAACAAAATAAAAAACATTTACGTAGAAAAGGCGACCTTCTCAACAAAATAAAAAACATTAACGTAGAAATAGAAAACATCCATAGCCTAGATGTAACAGCGCTTTACACTAATGTCCCCGTTAAAAAATGCCTAAACTTACTTCACACACATCTAAAGAAAATCAAAACCGGCTTACCATTCCCCCCAACACTTTAATAGAAATAACTAGACTCATCACTGACGTAACATATTTCCAATTCAACGACGAATTATACAAACAAAAATTTGGACTCCCCATGGGCACCCCTCTAAGCGGTGTATTAGCCTGCCGCTTCTTAGAATTCTTAGAATGCGGCCCTTTCAAATTTAGACTACCCCCTAACATCGAATACTTTAGATACATTGATGATATTCTCATTTTCCTCCCCATATATATACAAAACAATAACCCCAAAGACAAACTCAACACATTAGAACCCTCCATAACATTCACACATGAAACTGAGATAGCGCGATACCATTCCTAGACACTCTTATGATAAAGTTCAACAACAAACTAGCATTCAAAGTACACCGCAAACACACTCATAAAACGACTACATACACTTTTACTCTCACCACAATAGCAAGATAAAAACAGGTATGATTATAGGCTTCTTCACACGCGCTCTTAGAATTTGCAGTCTATAGATGAAGAAATAAAACACATCATTAATTTCTTTAAAAACACATTTTATATTAAATGCCAAGCAGAAAGCCTTTCAAATATTCTCCAAAAACAACACACAAAAACATCAAACACTAAACACCTCTCTCATAGGCAGACCCGTTCCCTTACCCACGCATTCCAATAACACATACATATGCAACAAACAGCAAGAAATGCCACCAAAAAACCCACATCCCATGCCGGCTTATATACTGTCCCATGCAATAACTGCCATCAAATTCACGTGGGGGAAACGCAACGTGAATTGAAAAAAAGATTGAGCGAACATTAAAAGGGACATGAAAAACAATACCTCTCTTAGTGTACTTTTCTCCCATCTATTAGAGCACGACAATGCTTTCAAATTTGAAAGGGCCAAAATCGCCAAATACATTCATAACAAAGCTCGGCGAAGACTACTGGAAACTGCACTAATCACAGCCTCCAACACCATCAGACAACAAATTGCTTCTACAATCTATACCCCTTAATAAGCAAAATTATACTGACTGAACAAAAACTAAACCTAGATCATGGCTAACCTTTCTTCTCTTCGCTCTCAATTGTACTTATATACAAGTCCTCGCATACACACTCACGCACACACCCCTCCCCAAATACATTTTCGTTCACTACGAATCTAAACCACTTAACCACAAATAACAGCTTCCCCATTGGACACAATCTAGACACCCTCACAAATATTTAGATATTTAAACCCCTTTTGCCCTCAATTTAATTTCAAACCATCAACACTGCCTACACAAAACAAAATTTCACCCTTTTCTCGCCCAAATTAATATCACTTTTCTCCTTTTCTTTCTTTTTCTTTTTCCTTCCCCTCATTGTCATATCGCAGCACATTTAACACTTTCCTTCTAACTTACTTATATTCACACATTCCTGACAAAGCCAGCTAGTCAATACCCCTACCCTCCAAAAATGTCACACCTAATCACAACAATATCTCCTCTCTCCCTCTCACCCATCTCACCTTTTCGACTACTTCTTTCACACTCTTACCCACCAACCCCGCCTAATTTTAAATTATCTTTAATTTCATCAATTCTTTTTCCTAAACTATGATATTACCTACACACGAAAGACCCTAAGACAAATTCACTTACACCCCCCTTCGCTTTTTCACTCACAGCCATCCTCATTCATTTCACGCTCTGCCACCGACTTCTCTCAGCCCGGACCTTGGTCCTGCGCTCCCAGTAGTGACTACTACTTCTTCTCATCAACCCATCATGTCAACCCAATATTTCTATGTACTTGCATGACATTTTTCTTAAAATTAGTTTTACAAATAAACACGAAACGTTGATGAATACATAAAAAAAACATATTTTGGTTTTTCCTTTTTAATTTCCCATATATATATATATATATATATATATATATATATATATATATATATATATAGTGCGTATTTATGAAGGCTCATCGCTATGCAGAAAACCGGAATGGTGAAAGAGAGTATGAACAAAAAAAAATAATCGTAGACAATATTTCGGGTATTGATCTTCACAATTATCTATTTAGTTTTCAATAGATTTTTCGCACATCATATCAGTAAATATGAGACACATTCTTAAAATATTTATAAAATCTAGGATGGTGGAAGATTTTTGGATAATTTCGGGAGTACATTGTAACATCATAGTATGCCGTTTTAATTTGAAACGGCATACTATGCTGTTACAATTGTCTCAAAGTTAATTTAATTTTAGAATGTAAATTTCACCATTTCTTACTTTCTATATGATGACAATTTGAAACAATCGAATGTAAATTAAAACCTCTGATCTGTAAAATATCTATAACAATTAATTTGTAAAATCTTTTATGTTTTTCACAATAGGGTGTATTTTAGAAGTAGTTGACGTTTATTTTGATTTCTTGATTTAAGAGTTATTTCTCCTGATTTAAATCATTTTGTAACCAATATAGTGGTTATCAACTAATATATATATATATATATATATATATATAGAAAGAGAGAGAGAGAGAGAGAGAAAGAGAGAGAGAGTTGAGTTTTTAATTAATAGTAATTCCTGAGGTATTTATGATGGAGACATTTCCTGCAAATTCGTTCTGTTTTGTGGGGCAATTTGAATACTTTTTGGACATGAAAAATAAATGTGATTTTTTGATTGGAAAATAGATTGCTATGTTTTATGGAGGACCAGCATGTATAATTTTCTGATGTATTGTATGGCTAAAATAAATGTTGCTTTGTGACCTCCAGAATTTGTTATGCCCCAAATAGTCACTGGTCTTCATTTCACTATTTTACGTTTTTAATCGTAGTGCATGAATTACTTTCCACGTATTTACTCGGATGAGTATGGATGAAAGCCGGCTTAGTATATTTATGTAATTATTATTATCTTCTTGTTTTTAACACTTTTTCAATTTCACTCCCCACCAAAAATGTCAGAAACGTATACATTCCTTTGCCTTTATAAAATTTTGCACTACTAGACGTTAATTGAATATATATATATATATATATATATATATGTTTCTTAATACGTGGCTAGAGCTTAATAGTAAAGTATGACAACATATTGATGGCAATTAAGCTACACAGAGGCGTCCGCGTAACATCCTCGCAGTAGATTGCCAGGCAAAGTAGTCATCCAGGTAATGTTTGCATCCACAGGGAAAAAAATTCGGAGAATTTCTATTCTGATTATATTATATTGCTCAATAATAAATAGACATTTATTTGGCTACACAATTAAAAACATTCATGTTTTTCTTTAACGAAAAATAAAAGCATACATTAGGGATATGCTTACTTGAGGATAACAGGTCTATGACACTGTGACTAAAACATGTTTTTCAATGTGTAGCATAATAATATATGTATATATATATATATATATATATATATATATATATATATATATATATATATATATACATTTAAAGAATATTTTGTTATTTAAACAGAAAGAAATGCAGTTTAAATTCCATAGGGAGGCTAACTAAATCCACATATTGCATACTTAGCATTTGTATAAGCCTACTCATTGCTGGAAAATTCAGAAATACAAAAAGGGTCACGTTGTATCATTCTACCTCTCTAGAAGGTATCTCACTCCTTACGCAATCTCTTACCTGTATAAGAGCCAAATATATAATAAAATGGAGTACTTTTACCACATCTGGGAAGGTTCTACTCAGAGAACTCTTTCCTGCCTTGAAAGAGTACAAAACAAACACAACAAATCTAGTGACCGATGTTCTTGTCTCTTCACTATTACCTCATTCCCAGAGAAACAACGTTGCTAGTGTTTTTCTACTCTATCCTTATTTTCATGGCTTGGCTGAGCTTCTATCTAGTGCCCCCTCTCCTGTAAAATATTTAAAAACGTCTAGCTACAACTATTGTAAATATTTCCATTTTCTCCCTCGCTGTGCCTAACACTAAACGAACCTTCAATGAGCAAAGAGTATTTGCTAGAACTACCAGTCTGTGGAACACAATGCCGCGGGGCTGCTTCCCAGTTGAATATAACATTTCTGTTTTCAAGTCATATGTAAACAAATTCTTGCTGAGCCGTCCTCTTAAATAATCAAATTCTTCTCAGTTTCAACCATCGTTGCCAATCAAAAAAGTGTTGTCTCACCGTCCGCCTGGCTAACTCATTAACTTTTATCCGCGAGTTACTTTTGGACCTTGATTAGTGGTCACTCTTTAGTAACAAAAAATAAAAAAATTATATGACAGAGGACTTTACTCTAAATCGTGAAACACACACACAGACACAAACACACTCCCAACACACACACACATACATATATATATATATATATATATATATATATATATATATATATATATATATATATATGTGTGTGTGTGTGTGTGTGTGTGTGTGTGTGTGTATTATAAGCTCCTTACAAATAAAATAGAAAGTCAAGCACTGTCGGAAAGATTAAAATAAACATTCACCTAAAAGCCTCTATGCAATGCTCCGAATATGTCGTTGAATACTATAGAATGTTTAGATATTTATGCTAGTCGCTTTCAGTGTAAATATCACTAAATTTATCTATTATTACGTGACAATCCTTCGTGACCTAATGCGACTCAATGAACGCTTACAGATTCAAGGTGCCACTGTTAACCGTGTTCGTGCCCTAATACCGTCTGAGATTGTTACTTCTCTGGGCTGATGAGAGCCATACGCTCGAAACAAGGTCGTACGAAGTTAAATTATTAAAAATTAATTTAATATATATATATATATATATATATATATATATATATATATATAAAACAAGTACTTATTACTAGCAAATTCCCTTATTGTATCGTTGTATCGTTGATGAACACACAGAATTAATGATTTGAAACTTTAAAAAAAACAGTACAAATAATAATAGTATTCAATATCAAAACTCAAACAATATTAACATATATTATTGTAATCAAATGCAACCAAACTTCAGATTAAAAGAACACGCCATGAAAAATATCATACACGCATACACATCCCTAATTGACAATGACCATAAAAATAGAAAATACTATGTATTGAATAAAAATATATAAAACCAGTACTTATTGACAACGATTTCTCTAATTATATTGTTGATGAACAAATAAAATGAATGATTCGAAACTTAAAAACACTAGTACAAATAATAATAATATTCAATATGACTATATATATATATATATATATATATATATATTGTGTGTATTTAGGCAGCATATTATCATTTAGGTAAACATTATTAAATAACACGGAGTGGTTTAATTTGATGCGACTTTTTTTATTTTTTCAATTTTCCGAATTGTCCATCTAATGTTTCGGTCAAATCGATGTAAATATGATCCATGGGTTTCTTGTTCCATTCTTTTTTCTTTTTTGCAAGTACTTTCGATTTGAATCGTCAAATCATCTTCAGGCGGTATTAGTTTTAGTGTCTTTACAAATTATGACTTTACTGTTGTGCTCATTTTTGAATTATAACGGCAAGTAGTTTATAACTTGAAAAAGCGTCTGTAAAGTTAAAATGTACATGAGAGCGTGATGGCCTTCTACACATATGAGAGATTTAAAAGTTTGACTGTTTAAACCGTTAAGAAATTGATGACGTTAAAGAAAGTGCATACAATTCAAACGCATAACTACCTAATGGCTAAGAATTTGGTAATGTTAATTATTATGTTAGACACTTTAAAATGTTGCGACTAGTTTCATAATTGACATTATTAATTGTGGGATGTTTAGTTTTTATGTAGAGGGCTTCGAGTATTTTTAATTTTTTGATATTTAAGTCAAATTCATAACATTATATACTCAAAATACAGCTTCATGTAAGCAGTTTCATGTCAAACAGACCAATTGTAAAATAAATTAAAACAAATAAATTTATAACATGATTTATATCAGTTCCATGAATCCAACATCGACAAAATCTTTTGACGTACAGTCATTGCAAAGACAGAAATATTTTTCATTGACTCTAATATGCTGAAGAAGACAAATATTAAAATCAATAACAATTGTTTTGTCTTTAAAATAATCAAACGGTAAACGATATTTTTATGTTGAATTGATGAAACTAATATCAATGATATGTTTTAAGTTAAACAATTCTAACTTTATATAAAGGATTCCCAGATTTTGAGATGTCATGTTTTTTTTGCCACATTTAAACGATCTTTCGCATTAGTTTTCTTCCTTTTCTTCATGTTTAAAACATTTTGTCTCTTTTTCTTCTCTAATTTTCTTTTACTTTCCATAATATTTAATCCTCTTTTTTCTTACATAAGTTCTTCTTTTTTTCTTATTCTTTTTCTTCTTCTTTGTCTGTTTCTTGTTCTAATTTCTGATAACTTTTTATTTCATATGAGTAAAATATTTATTCTCACATTTTTTATCTTCTTATATTTGACATCATTTTTTATATTACATTTTCTTTTATTTACAAAATATTTCACTCCTCTTTATTCTTCGTCTTTTTATTCTAATTCTCATACTTATCCTTTCTGACATCATCTTGAAATGCTTTTACTTACTCCTTCTTCATTTTACACAATTTCTGCTACATTCTAAGATCTTTTATTTTCTGTTTCTTTATATCATTTTATTTTGATTTTTTTAAAATTTTTTTTCTCATTCAATTCATATCATTTATTTTTCCTATCTAACATAATTTCCCTTTTTTCTCACATCTTTCCGTTGTCTTTCCTAATTATTTTTCTCTCCTCCATTACTACAAATATTATCCTTCTTTCTTTTTTGACTCATCTCCTCCATCTTATGCTGCGTCTTCGTTTCTACCACATTTGTTTTTTGACATTTTTTACTTCATCTTTTCTAAATATTTTTCATCCCTCTTCATTTAACACCATTTTTATTTGCGGCATATTTTCTTTTCTATCCTAAATACATATCTCTCCTTCTTTTTTTAAAAAAAACTCTACTTTTCTTTAAGTTTTTCTTCTTTTTCTTCTTTTCTAATACGTTTCCGATATGACACATCTGTTTTCTGACATCTTTTTCGTCATTTTTTAAACATATTTCTTTTCACTCCTCTTAATTTTAAAACCATTTTTTTGTCATCATTTCTTTTCGATTCTATACTTCTTTCATTCTTACACATATTCTTATTTTCTTGAAATAATTCTCATTCTTCTTGTTTTCTGTCGTTTACTGTCTTACATATTTGTTTTCTGACATATGTTCCTTCATCATTTTGAAATAATTTTTAATGTTGACATCTTTTCTTTCTATTCTTTCTCATACATATTCTTATCGTCTTTAAGGAATTCGATTATTTCCTCTCCGTTTGGTGTCTTACACATTTGTTTTTTCTGTTATTTTTTCATCTTTTTAAAGATTTTCTTAAATCATCTTCATTGTACACTATTTGAATTTTCTTCGCGACATCTTTTTTAGTTTTTCTTTTCATATAATTACCTTTATCCTTCTTTACCTATGTTGTTTGTCCTCTCCTCTTTTTTATTACTGGTGGTACGAGATCAGGCTGTCTGAACATACCGGCTTCCTGACTTTTACTCAAACTCCTGTTACTATTTGTCTTTCTCATTGCAGAATTCATTCATGTTCTGCAAATCTAAAATCAAATACAAAATTGTCTTCTACAAAACAACCAAACAAAACACCATGAATACATATGTGAAGATATAAAGAACTTGAAGCAAAAAAACTTTACCAAAATGACCTGATTCGGCAAAAATTAACCTCAAAAGCGTTGATATGTCGTAAAACGAAACAACTAAAGCAAACAGATCACATAAATAGTTAGAGATATAACGAACTTTAAGCATTAAAACATTTACCAAAAATGGCCACCGGATTCGCATAAAAATCCCGAAAAGGGTTGATATGCCGTAAAACAAAATATCTTAACCAAACTCTTTCTTTTATTTGTTATTTTTTTTCACTTTACATCTTATCCTCTACAACATGTCCCCTTTCCTCTCGATCAAATAAAAATTCCAGGGTCAACGAACCAACAACAGATTGGTTCGTGACGAAACTTGATCCGAAAATAACAGACAAGTGTACAAATAAGACCGAAGATTACAGAGACATTTCTCGTCAGACAATCATCAGCCGTGCACCCATTCCCTTAATTATACATTTCTCTTCTGTCAAACGAAAAATGGCCGACATCAATGCTACCTGTGCAATGTGTTATTAAAAATAAAAAAATAACAAAGTAGACCTTAGCATAACCTTTTGGATCAACCCTTAGTTTGAGTAAAAGAAAATTGGAATACAAGAATAGTTCTTTGTCAAAGCCTTTCAAATAAAAACGTTTTTATTTTATTTAGACTACTGAGACCAATAAGAATTTCGTACAAAACCCCCCTAACGAGAGGGTGCAAGATGTACTCCACTTCGTATGAAGAGCAAACAGGTGTTTTCTTATTAAATGTATATTATATTTTACTTCTTAGTTAAATTCTGTTAAACATGACCGACATTTTTAACATCCCCCGCTTCGAATATAGTGTTTGTGTAGGGTTAGTAAGAGGTATATATATATATATATATATATATATATATATATATATATATATATATATATATATATATATATATATATATATATAGAATAGAATGAAGTAGAATAAAATATGAAACTAAAAGTAAACGTTTAGTAGATAGAACCTATAGTAAAATGGTTAAAGCTCAATATACGAGATAGAGCAATTATAAACATAGGTGAAAGAAGAGTGATAAACATGTACGAATGTCCAGATTTATTTAAATTTCGATTGTTCAATGCAAGGTATATTCGGTAATAGAATTATGTTTATTATTCTTACCTTAAGCCAAAGCTTTTCACATTACATAGATAGATAAGTTGGCAGTGGAAAAGCCAGAATTCAACATTTGAAAAATATTAAGTAATGGAGAGTGAGAAAAAGTTCGTGTAAAAAAGATATGGGGTTAGTCCAGTAGGTCATTGACCGTTGATAAGATATCCAATGAAAGGAGATATGGATAAAGAAGGGTTTTCGTGAAAGCAGCATGGAAAAGCGTTAAAAATGAAGTAAATCCAATAGTGAGATGTTGAGTTCAAATCGTAGATGGAGCGCACTTAATCAGAATTAATTATGAGAGATCAATCCATTTTACAAAAACTTATTGGGCCGGAGTAGGAATTACAGTTGAAAACACGAACTTTTTCTCACTCTCCATTACGAAATATTTTTCAAATGTTAAATTTTTTAATTATTTTAATTAATTATTTATGTATTCATATAATTTTACTTATTTTACCATGCTTTTAACCAATCAGGTAGCCCTTTTAAACACCTAGAAACTTTAGCTAGTAACGCAAGTCTTCTCCCAATTTGTGCTTATTACATTTAAACTGAAGAATTCCATTCACTGGAATTCTATTTTTAGCATTGGCAACCATCTTAAACTCTCAAATTAATTCTGTCTCCACACAAAATTCATTTTTTATCTACGATCCTTTTTATTCCCTCCTCTTTTTCTCTTCAAATAATATTTACACTCAATGACATACTCCTTAAGCTCTGACTAACCATCGCCCGCTTCCTACCTACCAATCCCCTATCACTTGAACCCCTCTTCCCCCATCTACCCCTCTTTTTCCTCCCAGCTGCAACAGCGGCTCTCTCAACCAATCCGACCACTGTATTCCCTCATATTTAACTTTCCCTCCCCCCCAATCCCAACCCCTAATTTAGCATTACAGTTTCACTTAAGTTTTTCCTTGGATTCGCTTGCTCGAATTTCTCACTAATAATACCATTCGCTTTTTCTATGGCCCAGGAAGTTATCAATGATGACCAGCTTTTCTCACATCAATTCTATTTAAGTGCGCTTGGATTGACTTCATTTTGAGCACTTTCTCAATATTGCCTCTACGAAATATTTTTTTTCGTCTTCTCCAAAATCTCCTCTTCATTGGACACCTTTTCAACGGACAATTACCACCTGGACAAACCACATATCTTTTTTACTGAACTTTTCTTTTACTACATTTTTAATAATATTTTTCAAATATTTGAACTTTGGCTTTTCTACAGACAACTTATCTATCTGTATTTCTCCTCTGATGATAAGATCTCGATCTTTGAAAAGCCTTATCTTAAGGAAAGAATAATGAACACTAGTTTATTACAGAATACACCTTGCATTGAACAATCGAAATTTTAAATAAATTTGGACATTCGTTACATGATTATCACTCTTATTTCTTCTATCTCTACAATTGCTCTATCTCGTATATTGAGCTTAACCTTTTCACTATAGGTTCCATCTACTAAAAGTTTACTTTTGATTTATATTTGATCCTGTTATATATATATTAATAAATAAATAAATATATATATATGCATATATATATATAAATATATAAATATATATATATATATATATATTTATATATATATATATATATATATATATATATATATATATATATATATGTGTGTGTGTGTGTGTGTGTTCTATTCAGTAGTCAACACTTTGACGACGGCTACCTTAAAATAGGTTTAATCTTTCGTTGATTTATCCGGTTGTTGAAAGCGACCATGTGGACTAAGACGTTGGCTCGGGACGGTTATAAACAAGAAATATAGCATTAGTTTTAAATTCGTCTATTTTTTCTTTCTTTGGGGGTATTATACGTTTTCTGTTGCCCCTCTCACAGATTAGTAAAGTTTACACCACAACCCCCTCAAAAAATAAAAATATTGTGCCCACGTTAACACTCCTGTAGCACCAATACTTAAAAATGTATTGCTTATATATATATATATATATATATATATATATATATATATATATATATATATATATATATATATATATATATATATATATATATAGTCATCGACATACAGCCTGTTTCGCTGTTTCACAGCTCATCATATATATATATATATATATATATATATATATATATATATATATATATATATAGGCAGCATCTTCTCTTGCAGGCAAGTATTATTGAATAAAAGAGACAACTCATGTCTAGATATCCTTTGGTAGATCCTTCTAATAGTCCGAATTAGGAGATTAGTTGCGGAGGGGAATTGCCTGATGAATTTGCCATTATTATGATTTGTCTCCCAAGTACGTTCGGACCCATCTGGGTCCATCTTCGGAGGAATGAGGTTAATCAGGTATAGACCATGTGTTAGTATTTATAGAAGGTTTATAGTCCAAATATTTTGATTTTTGTTGGTGATCTTATTCCATTAATTGCGACAATATATATGTTGTTTCGTTAGCCTTTATAATGAGAGCCGACTCTTAAAGCGTTAAATGGGATTACTGCCTGGAATCTTAAATTCAACCTCAACCGGAAATTGAAGATGCATAAAAGGGAGGGGGACGAAGATGGCGCTTAGCCTATAGCGAGGACAGGAAAGGGGGGGGGGAGACTATAACAAGTGATATTTTAGAAAGTTGGGTTGGGTGATATCTAGTGTCTGGGCCATCGTGACCTCAATTTCAACCGGGGCAGAGGGCCGGGTGGGTTTAATTTAATAATGAGAATAAAATTATGAAATTATAACTGTCATTTCTGTTGTAATATGTGATTATCGTGTAGATAAAAATATTTTTGATAATTTTAATTTAGGTTATTAATTGCTACTTTTGCATTCTATTTCAATGTAATTATTTACGGATTTTACAATGAGCTCAGTACAGGTAGTGAATTTTGTTGTGATAATATTTGTTAATTGTAATTATATTATACTAAAATTAATACTAGTGGAATTACTATAAAAAAGAAGTTTGATGGTGTTCCTATCTTTAGTATTAATAAAAACAGTTATAATAACAATACTAATAATAAAGCCAATAGTACCTACGATAGTCGCAGTGACAATAGTATCAATAATAATAATAATAATAATAATAATAATGATAGTAGTAGTAATAATAATGGTAATTATTATAATCTTGTTATTTGTGAAGGCATTAGGCGAAATAAGTCTGCAAGTGATGGTAAGCTTTTATAGTTCTACTACCAATAATCAAGACTAGGCACCAGTCAATACTTAAGTGTTCAGGATAGTAATCGAAGGATTAAGTAATTGAGATTAGATCAATCTAAGTGGTATCAGAGTTAGTAGCTATCATAATTATGGGTTTAGGTGGGAGGTGATTTAGTTATAATTGGTAGTATGACTGAGAGTCTTTTGAGGCTGAGATTTTTAGGTAATACTTAGAGATTTGATGGTTTAGTGGGGTGGTTATATATTTATAGATTCATCGAGACTTGTTGGGGGTGAGGTTGGGTGGTAAATTCTGGTGGGTGGGTAGGGGGTTGTAATGTGTTTTGAAGTAGTTTATAATGGGGGGGGGGTTAATGTAATTATTCATTTCTAAATTTTTTCGTCTTTAAATATGTGGGGGGTTGGTGTGGGGTTAAGGTGGGGTATGTGGGTTGCTAAGGAGGTAGAATCTACTATGTTTACAGTTGATAGACGTCTCTTGTTTTCTATTTAGGAGTTTATTTCTGTCTTTAATACGGATAATTTCTAGTTTTTCATTCAAACATAATCTACATGGTGAGTTCATTGATTTGCATGTGCTAGTATTTTTTAGGATTTTCCACTTTATTATGAAAGTTTCTTTTTTTATTTTTATTTTGTGGTAGTGTAGTGATAGTCCAGTTTGGCCAGGATGGTCAGGGTTGTTGAAGGAGAGTTTATGGTTGTAGAATCTTTCCTTGAAGTTGTTGCCTGCCAGACCAATATAATAGTTAGTCTCGGATGGGTTTTCGGTTGAGGAGATATATGCCTCATAAACCACTTGGGTTGATAGGCACTTTTGGTTTAGAGGGCAGTTTGATTTGTTAGTACAGTTACATGTTCTTCTAGGATTTGAGGTTATTGAGGTGTTTAGTATTTTACTGTTGTGCTTTTTTATGATTTTTACCAGGTTGTCACCACAACAATAGCTTAGTTTCAGTGTGTTCTTATTAAAGATTTTATGGAGTATGTTGTTATTGGGGAAATAAGTATTTATCAAGCTTAGGAATTTATTCCCTAATTTGGTTTTAGTTGAATTGTTAAATGGAGGTGTATACCAGATAATTTTCCTATTTCTATTTTTCTTCCTACTAGGGTTATTTTGTGTAGTTGGAATATACTCTATTTTTGTATTTTTATATCCACTCTCCTTTAGTGCTTTTTCATAAAAGTTCTTATGTTTATTGAATATATCTATATTAGAGGAGTTCTGTAACTAATTTCGGTGATTAAAATAGGATTTTGTATGTGTTTTATATTAAGATAAGAAACCATTGTTTTCAAATTAGTTTAAATAAGTTTAATAATAGCGAGTTCTTAAAGTTTCAAGTAGAGATAGGCTCATCACCGTAAAGTTTTTAATAGTAGCCAGAGTAAGTATTTATTATTTTTAATCAAACAAAATAGCACAAATTGTGGCAAGGATAGTGACTGTTTTGTGGGGGCTAGACATCCCAACATTTAAAAGCCTTGTGACGAACTTCCTATTCCCTTCTGAGGGAGACGAGCAGAGCCGACCACTCTGAACTTCAAACGTGTCAGTGTACCAAATGTCTTGTTTGTGTGTTGATAAATAAAAGTGGGATGTCAGGGCACTTCAGTGAGAGATGCGTAATATGGAGTCCGAGATCAAACAGACTGTCATTCGAGATATTTTGAAAAGCATAACCATGCTGAACTTATTATCACTGTCTCTTTCCTTCTTTACCGAACTCTCTCCCCCCACTCACTCTCGCCTCTGCAGCGAGAGGTTTGAATTTTTGTTCATGTGAATTTTTATGTGAGGTGATTTTATTATGAAGGCTGTGTATCATGTAGAAATAAGCATTTTCCTCATCTTCTGTGAAAACAAATTGTATATTTAATAAACAACACATTTTGTAAAACTTGTTTCTCCGGACATTATTTTGTTCATAAGGTATTTCATTTTGTAAAATGTTGAATTTCGCTTTCTGATTGTATTATGTCATTATATATTCATTAATCAAGTAGTCAATATAAACAAATTGACTAATAATTTTTGTTATCATGGTGAATGAAGTGAGTTTTTGTAAATTTAGTTCTTTTGCAGTTTTATACTATTTTCATTTGATTTGATGGAAATAACTCTCAAAGTTTTACTTTCTTAGGGCTAGTTTATAGCTAATCGTATGAGGCGCCCTTACATGGAAATACAGACTTCACCATGTGTTTAACCTCCTGCAGATGAGGTAAATTAACATACTAAAAATTTGTATTTTATACGACAGAAAATTTGCACGTGGGTTAAAATTCAGACAACAAATAACTAAGGTGGGTGTATTTTAATAATAATAAACAAATGATAATAATACTACTACTAATAATGATAATAATAACAACAAGACAACTACTACTACTTTTTACATAGGCGTGAATATTGCCACACTCCTAAGAAAACAAATAAAATACCACCCCTCACTAAAACGAACGAAGTAGGAGCATTAGACTGAGAGAAAAAACGACGCTATCAAAATAAAAGACAACAAAGAATAACATGCCAATGTAGGGTAGTAGAAAAAAAGAGAGAAAGAAACAAAACGTTTCAGAACCGAAAACAGCAACGTTCGTTGTAATAATTGCTATTACTGAATGTATTAATATGAGACGCCGTGTTTTAATTTCAATGGTAACTGTTTTGTGTTCGTGATTCCTATTCAGTGATTCGTAAATAGGATTATAGCTTATGTAAACGCCGTAAAAGCAGAAAACGTACATTGTTGCGAGCGAACCGTATTTAGTTAGTAAAATTATAATAGGTAAAAGGCAATAGCAAGTAATACAAAAATGAAGAAATGACGGCAATTTTTATCCTATGAAAAATAAATCCCGCTGTAAGTTGGAGGCAGTGGAATGAGATTTTAGCGACTTGGTGTATGTATGACTATTTTACGAGCGACAGTTAAGTCGGAAAAATGTAGAAATTAGTGAAAGCTAACAACACAGCACTGGCGTAGCTAGGGGGGGGGCGAGGGGGGCGGCCCGCCCCGGGCGGCACACCTGAGGGGGCGGCATTTTGAGAGGGTAAAAATAGAAAGTAGAGAAAAAAATTTTAAAAAACAAAAGTTAACAAAAAATATGAAATTTTATACTATAATTTTATATAATAATAAATTTAAATGAGAACATTTGAAAACCTGAAAATGTTATGAAATGATAAAATCATTTTTATTTACTTTTTTGTCGTTGTTGTTAAAGTCCGAATTTTCGCCAAATAACATGGATGTATCAAGGAGAGAATAGTCCGATGTAGTTTTCTTTTCTTTGTCTTCATAATGTTATTATTAAGAGGGCGAGCCCTCCGAAGAGAAAAAACGTCTTGTATCGGTGCTTTTTTAAATCCGTGTGTGTAATCGCTCGGTTTTCAGAAATTTGTTGTTGTTAATAACGTTTCAACTCTTTTAAAAATAGTTTTAATATATTTTAAACAAATGTATTTATGAATGGCAAATAAGGCTATAAATTTATTTTTTGTGAGAGAACTGTCGCAAGGCATCAAGTCGGTTGAAAATTTACAAACAGATTTTTCGCGCCTTTTTTTCGGCAAAGTTATCAATGACTCTATCAAAATTCACTTCCTCGACAAGTTCCCTCTCTATTGAGAGGATTGCCAAGTCTGTAAGTCTTGTCTGGCTCATTGCTGATCTAAGGTAGTTTTTTATGAGCTTCAGTTTTGAGAAAGAGCGCTCACAGCTAGCAACGCTAATAGCTCTGGTGAGGAAAATTCTCAGCAAGATCACAATATTAGGGACGGAATCCCCAAGTTGGTATCTTTGTATAAAGTTCAAAAGTTCAAGAGGTCCATCTACTTAAAACAAAAGGAAAACAGATAAAATCTCAAATGAATAAAAAATATTAAAAATCAGTTTTCATATTTTAATTTTAATTTAATTGAATTTAGGAAAATTAGATACCGTAGAACTAATTTTCGCAAGGTATGAAAATTAAGAATAATGTTAACTTAATAATAATGGACCAGTTTTCCTACCTAGCAAAAAATTTTCCATGGACGAATTATCCATGGGCGAATTATCCATGGACGAATTTTCCGGGCACCCAAATGCCGGGGGGGGGGGGCGGCAAATTTTACTACCGCCGCGGGCGGCAAAAGGTCTAGCTACGCCACTGCAACACAGCCGCATATTTTCTGAAAACACGCATCAATTCTTGGAATACATCGTTACCATACCGGAATTTCATATATCGCTTGTGTTTACAGACCTATAATGACTTATTAAAATGGAGAAAATCGACTTCATTTTTTTATATAGGTAAAAAGTAAGAGGCAATGTATGTATACGCACCAAGTCTACCCCCTACTGATTATCACTTGATGAAACAAATGGGAAGTACACGCTCAAATATGGAGCAAGAACCACAGTGAACTTATATACATCAATTTGACTGGAATACGAAATGAACAATTATATAAATTGAAACAAAAACGTAAAACAAACTCCGAGTTATTTAAAGACATCTGTCGTAATAAAAGCATGCTGGCTAAATACACACATGTACATACACACATAATCATGTCTATAAAAAGTTTAGTATGTTTATATGTTTATTTGTATGTAAAAGATTCACCTTAAAACTAATTAACCGATCATTGTGAACTTTAGAACACAGCTGCTAGACGTAATGGGTCCGCATGTGGACTATATTGATTAACATTTCGTTCATGGGGGCAAACAATTCAGATTTCCGTGACATTTTAAAAATAGGTATTATTTATAAACATCTCCAAAATGTAATTGTTTGCAGTATTCTAAAAGGATTTTTGTTGAATAATATGGGCACTAATTCCTATTTAAATAATCATGTTTTTCCAGATTTGCATAACAGCTGATCCATAGTCATTAGACACTAGTTAAGCAATATTTAACGAATTTCAATTTTGTTAGGAATAACTAAAGAAAAACGGAATTATGTCCCTTGGATCATTAACGAATTATCCCCCTTATCGAGTGGCACGGAGAGTGAAAAGTAAACATTAACCACGGAGTCAGACTGGCAAATTACATCTCGCGTTACAGCGGCTAAATAACTCATTTCATTCTAATTACACTTTTAATAAATCTGTTAAACCTTTCTATTGAAAAGTCATCCATTTTGTTTTACGAGTTATTAATTATTATAACCTAAATTACATGGTTTATAACAGTGGCGACGACGACGACGAGATACACTTACAATTTTTTTCAAAAGAAAAACAAACAAACAAAAAAAAATGGATTCTACAATCAAAGAATTATTAGAAAAACAATTATGGTTAATGGAGTTATTTTCAGAGAGATTTTCCACACCTACATCGTCGATTTCAGAAACAAATCTTGGGACATCAACAGATTCCATTTCACAAACAATAACGGAATTTTATTATGACCCAATGGCAAATTCGACGTTCGAAACATGGTTTGCGCGTTTCGAGGACATTTTTCGAGTTGATTTCAAAGATCAAGCTGACGACTGGAAGGTAAGACTTCTGTTACGGAAGCTTGGGACGTCGGAACATGATCGGTATGTAAATTACATATTACCAAATCATGCTCGTGACTTAAATTTTCACAGCACAGTGGAAACCCTCATTTAGATTTTCGGTGAGCATATTTCATTATTCAATATGCGTTTTAATTGTCTTAACATAACGAAATCTTCCTCCACCGATTTTTCAACCTATGCAGGCCTTGTAAACAAAGAATTTGAACGTTTTAAAATCTCTTCCATCACAGAGGCTCAGTTTAAATGTTTGATTTTTGTGTGTGGTTTGAAATCAGAATGGGAAACAGACATTCGCACAAGGATTTTGTCAAAAATAGAACAAAATCCAGACATAACATTGCAACAAGTTGCCGTGGAATGCCAGCGTCTAGTGAATCTAAAACATGATTCAAC
Source organism: Sepiola atlantica (assembly GCA_963556195.1). Classification (NCBI taxonomy): domain Eukaryota; kingdom Metazoa; phylum Mollusca; class Cephalopoda; order Sepiida; family Sepiolidae; genus Sepiola; species Sepiola atlantica. Next base: position 104,292,096 of record OY744516.1, on the reverse strand, counting down.
TATGGTACAACAAGCATCCGCATCCATTGTAAACACAGTTAAAAAACAACGTCGGCCCATCTCACCGACTTCAAAATCAGTCCAGCCCCCAACAGCTTGTTGGAATTGTGGCAACTGGCATTTTGTGCGATACTGCACCATCAAGACACACCGCTGTCGCAGCTGTAACCGACTCGGACATAAAGAGGGATTTTGCACCCCTCTAGGACGAAAGCCAACCCATAATAGGCAAACCTCTCATACACACAACAGGCAACGACATCAACACAGTTCAAAAACAAACAGTTTTTCAAAAATAAACAGTCTGATAGCAACTTTTCTCTCAAACCAAACATCCAAACGAAAATATGTTGACGTACAATTGAATGGCCATCCTATTCAATTGCTGATCGATACAGCATCAGATATAACTATTATATCACAAAAACTATGGGAAGCCATAGGCCAGCCTTCATTGACACCAACAAGTCAGGTAGCACAGAGTGCTTCTGGAGATTGTGTTCACATCACGGGTCAATTACCCGCTACCGTCAAAATGAAATGAAAAACGGTGTCAGGCACCGTATACATAACAAACTCATGCCATAATTTGCTGAGACTTGATTTTATCGAGTTACTAGGTCTTCTCGACATTCCACCTAACCAAATATGTGAGGTGGTGTCCACATCGTCACCTCAGAGCAGTAAAGACGACCTCCGCAAGAAGAAACAGCAACGGCGGCGGCGGCGGAACAATCGACCAACCACCAACCTTTCGTTTGAACCAACCTTTGGCTCCACTTCAACAGGAACTCCCACAATAATATCAACACCAATGATTACCACAGGGAATTCTAAAATCACCACAACATCACGACCTACTTCAAAAACATCAGTTCGACGTGAGTCTACTAAGGGTATGACTGATAAAACCTTCATACTTGATGACTACATTAGTGGAACACCAAACACACCAAACTCTCCAGTAAGTGATGGCAGACCTGATGGACATGGATGGATTGTACCAGCGCCGATTACATCTACTGAACCTAAACCTAGCATCACCGTTAAACTGACTGATGACCCTAAAGGGGTAGAGCTGCTCAAGCTTGATGTGACCGGTAATGCTGAGAAAATCACGATTCTTGTACAACGTCCAGGATCAGAAGATTTTGTAAAAATTCCGGATGGCACTAAAATCACTGGTCCATTCATCTCAACCACATTTGACAAAGTTATGGCAATCAAGGTGATTTGGGAAGAAAAGGCAGTTGATCAGAATCCAGACTACAAAGTATGGCTGGATATTGAAGCATGTTTCCATTTGCCAACATCTCCAATAACATCATCTACAGAGAAAATTACCACAGCAAGACCTCGACCAACCACCTCCTACATGAAGCAAGCACCAATTCACCATCGAGTCAACTACCCACCATAGGTGTACCAGCCAGGACCCCACCTCAATTGGTATGGACCGCCACAGCCTCAACAACAGGCTCGCTACTTTTCTACACAGCATCTCCCGGCTGGTGGTCGAGCAGCAGCAGCAAGGTTCAGGTCCTCGCAATACAACAGTCCTAAGCAGAAATTGTGCACAATGTTGCGTGCTAGTCAGCCATCAACCCAGGGTTACATTCAGCATAACACACGTTCGGTCGCTACCGAACCATCCTCAATGCAACGGACAAGCCGAAAGATTTGTAGACACATTCGAAAGAGCACTACTAAAAGCAAGAGGGGAGTGAACAACAGAGGAGATACTACAATCTTTCCTCCTTTCCATATGGAATAACACCAAATGGAGCTGTGAAGAATGGTCTATAACCATCAGAGGCACTCATTGGACGAAAACTCTGTACCACACTGGACGCTTTACGTCCCCAGCTACAAAGGCAACAACCAAGCCCTAACAAAACAAAAGCATTTTCAGTTGGCACACCAGTGTTTGCTCGGAATTACAGACCTGGCCGGCCAAACTGGGTACCAGGCATCATCCGCAAAATAAATGGACAATTTCTGTATGATGTTCAAGTCGGAAATCAATTCTGGGCACGGCACAAAAAACCAGTTGCGTCTCAGATACTCTGTAGGCAACTTAGTGGACAACAGATCAACCATTCCATTTGATTTTTAAATGGACACATTTGAACTGCCATCTACACCACTTCTCATGCAGACAAATTCAGATGAGAATTATCAAAGACCTCCCAGGACTCGGCCAAAGCGCAGTCGCACTAGAGTAAGGCACCTCCAAGTTGACCCCAGGTGCGCTCGATACAGTTAAAGACTAAAACGGGGAAATGTTAGGAATAACTAAAAAAAAACGGAATTATGTCCCTTGGGTCATTAACGAGTTATCGCCCCTTATCGAGTGGCACGGAGAGTGAAAAGTAAACATTAACCACGGAGTCAGACTGGCAAATTACATCTCGCGTTACAGCGGCTAAATAACTCATTTCATTCAAATTACACTTTTAATAAATCTGTTAAACCTTTCTGTTGAAAAGTCATCCATTTTGTTTTACGAGTTATTAATTATTATAACCTAAATTACATGGTTTATAACAAATTTCTTCTTAAAACCTCTTCAAATTCGAAAACACCAAGTTTGAAGCGATCGTTCGAGGAGCTGATTCGAGTTCCGAGTGTGTTTTGGGGGTGGGGTGGGGGTGAGAAAGGAATCTGTTTTTAATTTGTCACCATTCTTAGTGCGAGTTTTTAGCTTTTATTTTACTTCAACTTACAAAACTTTTATCAGGACTCAGTCTGGAACTTCACCGTATTTTTCTCCTGTGTTTTTGATGTAAAATGTTTTTCACAATTAACTACTACTCTCTGATAGTTTACATGATAGGACAAACACATACATTTGTTCAGATTTGCCATAAAACACGTGTTAGAAAAATGAATACTACATTTGAAAATATATCTGAATAAGGAAATGAAGTTATTGTAAGAACTAATGAAAATTATGGATTTGGATTGATTTCCCATGGTCATTGGAATGCACACATTATATATATATATATATATATATATATATATATATATATATATATATATATATATATATATATATATATATATATATGTTGTTAACCTTGTAACAAAACTTAATTGGAAACATTTCGGATATTATAAGGTTTATACTACTTAAACATATATATTCTTGATAAAAACACATACATACTATATATATATATATATATATATATATATATATATATATATATAGATTGGAGAAGACAGGATTGAAAGGAAATGAGAAAGAGAGAGATTATAGATTAAAAAGTACATCTGTATTAATAGAAATGACTTGGTTGCCTTTATAAAACTCACAGAAAAGCTGATTGTCACAAATGTACAGCCAGCGGAGTGTCTGGTGACTTTTCGTGCAGCCAAACGCACTTAGTGTGATAGATAATAAAAAAAGAACGACTAGTAATAAATTGAAAACGAAAAAAAAATCAGTGTAAACGCCATCAAACCGGAAATAGATTTTTACAAGACAAAATGGCGACTGGAAAATGCTGTCATTTGTGGCTGATTATTTTGTTTTGTTTGTTTTGTTTCCTGTTTATCTTTTGAATTTTATTTCTGAGTGGGTGAGAAAAACTGGGAACGCAGGTGGAATGATTGAATGAGGAAAATAGATACTAGCGAAGGATGAAATAAGTAAAGAATATAAATAAGAGGAAGATGGTAAAAGAGAGTTTAAAGTTGAAAAGAAGAAGGAATTAATAGAACGATACAAGAAGAAGAATACGATAACGACTTTTCTTGAGATGCGTCCATTCAATCTAAGTAAAAATGCGTAACAGACTGACGGACCGAACTATAATAAGGCAGATGAACAGCCGGCTTCTTATAGATATGTACAGCTAAAATGATATTTCAAAATGTGTTTCTTCTGGTAGAGTTATTTATTTCAGAATATGTACGATTGCATTTATGTGTATACATGATGCGGTATTCCCTCTTGGGCGGGCTGGACCGGCTTCCACCTAAAGAGGAAGTTTCTAAGGAATATTTAATTTATATACGGTCAACAGCCGCATTTATATCTCGTTCAGAGGAGATGACATACATCGTCTTGTGTTCCTAAGTAGTCGCCTATCTGGATATAGCCAGGCTTTACGGCGCTTAACTTTTTAACTTCTCAGCAAAACAACATATTTCACTTTTTAGCGAAACTACATTTTTTTTCTTTCAGCAAAAGAACAGTGTGCACTTTGAAACATAACTAAGCCATTTCAGATCAAACTGAACAGTTATTTACTCTATTGTTGCAATTATCATGTTAATTCAAATGTATTTTCATGTGCTGTTACGACCAATAAAGTTTCCGTTTGTATCGGCTGAAAGTCTAAGAAGGGGGTTAATGTAGCCGTTGCACGATGGGCCTATTTTGTTTGTGTGTACGTAGAGTACCATGTGAAGGATTAAGTTGTAGTTTGGCTTCGCGTACAGCTTGATCTAAGCAGAACCGGTGTGTCAACTGTATTACGCCGGATTGACAGGTAAACGAGTTGTATATGTGTGAGATATGTATACATGTATGCAATTAACTCTTTTCCGCGTCGTGTATGCGTACAACATCGTTTAAATATTCATATAATTTACCATTCATGCCGTATATAGTTTACTTTTAATTTATTCTTATTGTTTGTTTTTCGTGGAGTTATTGCTTTTGAGAATGGATATGATTAGACATATGTGTATATCTATATATGTGTGTTCCTGTGTATGTATGTGTATATGCGTATGCTGGTTTTGTGAGGAATGCACAATTCCGTACGTTGTAGTATGTTGATTACACATTTGTTGTTATTATACTGTTGTCTTTTTTATTTTTGTATTTTGTAATCTTTTTCTTTTATTCTGTACTTCATATAGTTATTAATAATTGAATAATGGAGAGTTTGATTGAAAAGTACCTTATATGAATGATCCAGCCTTTTTTAGCAGTTGAATGTTTTTAGTGTTTCTAAAATATTAACTTCAGACGTTTGTATTATTCACGAGAAGTTCTCACACATGTCATCATGATTGACTGTCCACTGATAATAACCGGTAATGCTCCCTAGTATCTGAGTGACAACAAGTCTCCCCAGATGTCCAGTATTCTCCACCTCTTTCGATAACCATTGCAAATAGACTTGAATTATCGCCAGAGCCGCTTACCATTGATTTATTGCTGGCAATGAACATTGGGGAGGCTTATCGCCAACCAAAATTCGAGAGTAGACTCAACTTGACGGACAGATGCCTCATCAATCGCAGAAGAGGGACGATAATGTCTGGGAGCTGTTTCCACAGACTTCCGGCCATGTTTGAATGCACGATGCCAGCGCGTTACAAGGTCATATGATGGGGAATCATCACCATAAGTTTCTTTCATTTCATCAAAAGTGTCCTTTGGTGTACGTATTTTCAAATACAAAAACCGGGTCACTGCGCGACACTCAACTGGCTCCATTTCACACCTGACTCAGTTCAAACACCTGCACATCAGAAACCACAATTAGTTCAGAGCTGTTTTTGCAACATAACCAATACAAACATAAATCATTACACATGTAAAATGTCATCTAGATAAGACAACTGGAAGTGGGTCAGGGGCATTACTTATTGAACACCCCTCGTATGTGATTTACCGTTTTGTATCTGTATTCACAGTGTCTACATTTGCTGTTTTCCTGGGTTTTGTCTACCTATGCTTCGATGTAATTAATTCTACTCGCATTTTTTCGTACGGCTATTAGTAGTATTTCCGTTTCCTTGTTTAGATGTGCTTTTCATAGTCATGTCCAGGTGTTTTTGCGAGTTTCTATTTTGTCATTCTTCTGATTCGTGCGTGTAGCTGTTTCTCTTTACACTTTTCTTTTCTCGCCTTGTTTCTCGTTTCTCTGTTAACTGTATTGTTCATTTTGATGGTGTCTCTTGCTGCAGTGATTAGCTTTTCTTGTGTTCTGGCGTATGTATTTTCTAATTGCTTGTTTGTGTCATTCACGCAGTATTTTATACTTACCAGTACTCTTCCTCTGTTTATCCATTTCACATGAATCGGTTAGTACCGTCCTTCGAGTGTAGTGCATTTTGGTCAAGATGCCTCAGTTTTTTTATAAATGATCCAGAACATCTTACTAGTTATACTGCACAAGTATTTATTTATTTTACTAGATTCATGCTATATAATTTAGTTTTTTGGAGTTTTCTTGTTCTTATCCAGCTATGCATTTCTGTTAATTTGATAGTGTCTGATTCCAGAACTCCAAATATTTATATGTATCATGTTCGCCCAGAGCCCTTTAATCTTGTCGGTTCCGTAGTTCCATGCCCTTGGATATCTCCAGTTTTTACCTTTTCATTTCTAGCAGCGCACAGTTTTCCATTCCGAAATTTATTTGAATGTCTTGACCAAAGATTCTGATCGTGTTTATCAGCTTTTCTTGTTACTTATGCTTTTCGTAAATGGCTACAGGTCGTCCATATACATAAGGCGGTTTATTGTTTCTTCTGTGTCAATAAACTAGTATCCGGCATCACATTTTCTGTGTATATTGTTGGTGGTATCATAGATATGACAACTAGTAGTTGTGATAGAGAGTCTCCTTGGAATATGCTTATTTGTATGTCTATACGCGTTCAGTATTGTCCACCAGCTGTCAAATACCGTCTCAATATTCCCATTTTTTTCTTTATAATATTGGTAATCTTGTCGGATATTTTGCAGATCCTTAAGTACTCAATTATGCTTGAGGGATTCTGTCGTATGCTTTCTTGTAGTCGATCTATGTATTGGCTATGTTCTTTTTCTGCTTTTCACTTCTCCTAAGATCTTTTGATCTATGTATAACAGGTCATGCATCCCTAGTATTCCTTTTCCGGTATCATTTTAGTTTCTCAGGCTGTAGTTCACCATTTTTAGTGAGTGGTAGCTTTGTTCTCTCAGTTGTGTCGTTAGGATTTTGCAGATGGTTGGTAAACATGTTATTGGTCTGTAGTTACTTAGGATAGTTCCCGTTTCGAAATTTTGTTATATAAATGTAGTTCTTCCTTTGGTCATCTATTTTGGTACGTCTGTTTCGTGGATAAATTTTATCGGGTTCTGCGTAAGTCTTTCATGTAGTATCATGAATTTATTAACCAGTATGCATGTATTACATTGTGCCATGGTGTTTTCCAGTTGGCCATTTCAATATAGTTGTCTTGAGAGTTTTTTCTGTAATTTCAGTTTCTGTTCAATCTTTATTTATTGAAGATCGTGTTTCAGGTTTTTCAGGTTTTAGAATTTTTGTTGTGGTCTTGTCGATTTCCCCATATCTTGCCCCAGAAGTGTTTTGTTTCTGTTGGGTTTGGTTGTTATGTTTTTGTTTCTCCTCCCTTTGCGTTTTGATAAAACTGTTTTCATTGTTTTGAAAAGCCATATTTTGTTTGTACTGTTCCAATTGTTATCTGTATCGTTTCAGTCTTTCCTCTTTTGTTGCTATCTTTTGTTTTAGTTAGTTATGTTAAAATTAAAACAGTCGACATCCATTTACATTCGCAGCATAGTGCGATGCATTCGCCTATTTCGTTTTCACATATGGAAATACACTTCGATGTTTCAGACGTAAGTAATACGACCTGTTACTTGAGCGAGTATTATAAATTTTCTAAATAGGCATCTATCTACACTGCCGGCAATTAAATAGAAGTATCTCTTTAAATAAATTTCATGCTTGGAACTCGCTGCAACGGTCACGGAAGTTAATATTCCAATGAATTACCTCCTTCTTTCGTCATGAAAAATGGGTTTACAGCCTATCGCCTGATTTCCGTGGAAAATACTAACGGGTAAAACAAGCGACATTTGGGGAATATTTACTGTCTTTTAACTGTCGTTTAACTAGACGAAACATTGACTTTTTAACGATTCAGTTACGCGCACCGTGTACATTTTATTTCCAATTTTGTTTTCTTATTGCAACGTGGAATAATTTTAATGTTAAGATATGAAGAAACAGAGGTCTTTTGGTTTCTCAAAAAATTATTAACAGGAGATTATGTTCTAAGGTATTACCACCTCCTATCATAGGGAGATGTTTATTAGCTTTCGTCTGAGGCGCTATGATCCTTAAAGAAGTGTGAATGGGATAGGCAGGAATATTTCGGGTCGTAATTGCTATTTTAACAATTCCTTAAACAATACATTAACGTTTACCGTTTTTGTTAACCCAATTGAAACGCACCCAGACTTACGGTTAGTGAAACGGTTTATGAAAAGTATGTATTTTTTGTATCATTTATATTCAATATTATGTCAATTCCAGTGTTTATAGACATTGTCATTTACTGTAATATACGAAAATAAATCCTCGCATCTCTAGAAAAATCCAACAAGGAATAAAAATTACTTGGATTGAAATGTCTTGAAAAAAAATGACAAATGGTGTACTAGTGAGTGCCCCTACATTTCAGTTTGCTCTTTTATTTGACGTTTATTTGTTTTCGCTCAAAAATAACCCACTGAAAAGTGTAGTTTTTTTTAAAGAAATTTCCATCCAATAACTTTTTATTCTTCTGTTGATTTTTTTGATGAATAGTAGTGTTGCAGAGAGGATATTGACATAAAAATGTTGTTTGGCTAACAGAAAATGAAAAGGACCGTAAAAATACATTTCACATATATGTTATGTTTTTTGGAAATGCAAAAACAATAAAAACACAGTTATTGGAATATAAAATGAAACTGACTTATATATGCTCTCTTTTTTCTGATGGATAATCATCGAGATGAATCTTTTAAAGAGAGTGCTAATTAAAAGGTACTGATAGTATATGTTAATACATATATTGTCATAATTAATTACATATATATATATATATATATATATATATATATATATGGTTGATTTTTAAGTTTTTCTTTCAAACCGAACACCGGTGGATGATCAAATATTTTATTGAATATATATATATATATATATATATATATATATATATATATATATATATATATATATATATATATATATATACGTATATATGTATATATATGTATATATATATATGTATATATACATATATATATATATACGTGGGTGTACACATATATATATATACATTTAATATATATATATATATATATATATTTATATATATATATATATATATATATATATATAAGATTTGGTTAAAGAATCTTATTAGAAAATATACACATGTTTATATTTTCGCTTTAGTTTATTTACTGAATAGTATAGTAACTTTTAAGGTACTATCCGATGAACCGTGTGTTTATACATTCCTACTCTGTGCATTGTTTTCGACGTGCGGACGATTTTTTCTGAACATTTGCATGATTTAAATATAGTATAGAGTTTTACATTGTGATTTTATCGTTGTGTTGTTAGTTTTGTGTTTGTTTGTGTAATTCTCATAGACGCTTGATGACTTTTTGTATGAAATTTAACTTTTATTCTGCACGGTATTCATTTGACCACAATGCCCTTACAACGGAAGAATTTATTTTAAATATCTCGGGATTATACGGGGAACACGTGTTTGCGATTCTTTGCCTCGAAAGTGACATAAAATTACAGTATTACAGAGGTTTGATGTGTGAATTACTTTATGCATGACACATTTTGATGTAACTATGTATATGTTTTAATATTAAGCTTGCATTTTTACTTAGAATTTTTATTCTCATAAGTATCGATCTGATGTATAAAACATAACTGTTAATCATATCATAACACATGTATATATATATATATATATATATATATATATATATATATCTTGGTACAGACATTAGTACTACATTCGTACCGTCGGTTTCAAGCACAGAAAGACTTAGCCATTCGGCTCTCTTCAGCTTTTGTTGACATATATATATATGTATTAACTAAATGAACAAAAACAATATTTTTCAAAAGTGCTCAATATATATTAGAGCTTTTATATTAAAATAAACATAGTTGGAGTATCCGACAATTGTTTCAGAGCTCTGAAACAATTGTCGGATACTCCAACTATGTTTATTTTAATATATATATATATATATATATATATATATATATATATATATATATATATATATATATATATATATATATGATTGGAAAAGTACAAAAGAGAAAAGCAAAATAATTTATGTTTTCATCAACGTTTCGTCATTATTTTTGAAATTCCTCAGGAAGAAATGAAGACGAAACGTTGCTGAATACATAAATGCTTTCAGTACTCGTATTTTAATTTTTCATCAAGTAGGAATATTATATAAATTTTTCATATATATATATATATATATATATATATATATATATAATTATATATATATATTTATATATATATATATATATAAATATATATATATATATATATATATATATATATAAATAAATATATATCCACGCGTTAAACTATTAATAAAAATTTAACATTATTTCCGGTTATCATATTTTACTAACAATTATTTTATTTTCCGCTGTGCTATGTCTGTGCAGACATTATGCCAAGCTAGGCTCCGTTCTGTAAATACACAAGCGCCAAGATGTCGGTTCATAGCCTGACATGTATTGACCATTTTTGTAAGTTTGCCTTCCACCTATCTAGTTGACTTGCTGATAAATTTATTATTTAGAAAAATGAAAATAAAATTTTTTTTTATTCACATTAACACAAACAGCAAAATATCAGCGACAAATCAATAACATGAATATATATATATATATATATATATATATATATATATATATATATATAGTAAATAATAAAAGACAATAAAAAAGCCAAAAAAAAAGATAAATGTTATCATGTCTACATTCTTAAACAGAAACCATCCCTATTATTGAAACATCTAAACAGGAATAATTGAAGACGCGTGCGTTGACAAAATCACCGTTGTTATTTAGTCACTTCTACATACATACATACATACATACATACATACATACATACATACATCAACCACTCTCTAATTGATGTAATATAATATCCCAGCACCATTTTTCCTATGTCCACTTACTATATGAAGAGTTCAAATACAACACGCGGTAAACCCCATTTATTAAATTGTGAAGCAATTACGAAGAAACGTTTTGTATTTCAGCATTCTACAGCACCCCACAATGATATTTTACATAATTCTACAGCACCCCACAATAATATTTTACATAATTCTACAGCACCCCACAATAATGTTTTACCTAATTCTACAGCACCCCACAATAATATTTTACATAATTCTACAGCACCCCACAATTATATTTACATAATGCTACAGCACCCCACAATTATATTTTACATAATTCTACAGCACCCCACAATAATATTTTACATAATTCTAAAGCACCCCACAATTATATTTTACATAATTCTACAGCACCTCACAATAATATTTTACATAATTCTACAGCACCCCACAATTATATTTTACATAATTCTACAGCACCCCACAATAATATTTTACATAATTCTACAGCACCCCACAATACTATTTTACATAATTCTACAGCACCCCACAATTATATTTTACATGTTTCAATTTATATAGGAATCAGTTTATTGTTGCATTTAATCAATGTCTAGAAGTCATATGTTTGTCTTTTTATTTAATTACTAAAATTAAAAAAGAGTGGGTTTATCTCGTTTTTCGTTCAATTTCCTCATATTTAGAGTGAGCAAATATTCGGAAAAAATATATAACACCTCCATAGAAACCATATGCGTTCTTAAGGCGTCCAGTTCTCTTATAAAATTAAACTGAGGATCATAGATAAACAAAGGCCTTATAACGTTACCTTCAGAAATTGCCCACTATGAACCGTGGAAAAATTCAGAATCCTACAGACAATGAATAACCCTTTCATGATCTCTATGAACATCAAAACTGTGGTATTCAAACAATGTCTTCAGAGAAGAAAGTTTCTACTAGCGAAATAGACTAACAGCGAAAATACATAACTCGCTGATATTACTATCCGTCCATAAATCTAAAGAACTCCACATCATATGTAAAATAAAAGGCATATTTTCCCCGCCCAAATCCTTTTCTAATTATTATCAAATGAATTCCTTACATTCAATACAACACTCCCTCAGTCTGATGTATTACATTATATTTATCACATCAACATCAATTCTACCAACCCAAATACAACCTCACTCGCATCCTTGTAATCTTTAACTATCACAAATGACATCAAGTAGTAGATACTTCATCCTATCAAAAAATTTCTTTAACCATTTAAATATATTGAATATATTAAGTCTTACTAGTTAAATACCTAGAAATATATTCATCGAATACATTTAAATAAAGAAAAAATATATGACAAACATCTAAACCTTACCGATTCACACAGACCCTCCGATATGCTCATAAACGTTATTAAATATAAGCTAATATAATAAAAGAGTTAATTAAATACAAGAATCCCACACAAACCCATACAGGCACAACACATAATTATATCAAGCCTATATTGGTCCATCTCCTTATTTTGACCTTCCTTAGGTAATTTTATCACAGATAAAAATACCCCCTCTATTAAGTGGAGCCCCACATTGCTAATAAACTAGAATTATAACAATAGTTTTACACTCAAATACTAGCACTATCCCCAAATAGTAAAGTTTAATATAGATATAACACTTATACTCTTTAATAAAAGGAATACACTCCCATCTAAAATCTAACCCACGCACCGACTAATAAACCACACCACCCACTATCACCCCTAGATATGAATACATCATGTAAGCAGAGAAACATACAACATCCATCATCTACAATTAATTAATTCTAAAAAATACTTAGTTTAAATCAAGACCCATATAAAAATACAGTCCGTTCCTATTAACTCGGTACTTACTCAAACAGAGACGCTTGAGTGAATTCACCGGTTATCTTTGAACTCAATTCTATGATTTGTTTTCATTTCGTGAGTCACTACCGACCATTATAGCAAGAATAAAAGGTCAGTCTATTTCAATGAAACCATAGTACGTCTCTGAAATATGTAACGTATAGTTTTTAAATAAATATTTTGTATATATATATATATATATATATATATATATATATATATATATATATATATATATATATATTAAAGCTTACTAAATCAATGTTTGTTACCTTAAACCTTTGTTAATCACACAATATACATAATAAAATATTATTTTTGTCGGATATTAATTATGTCTAAAAATCGATTGTAATGTTCTACTTAGTCGTAATTTAATATTAACCCACACAGCCGAGCGTGAACGGGAGGATAGGGGAAACCACAGATAGATAGAGACAGAGAATGTTTTCATACACTTTTCGTGCAATTTCGTAGAATTTTTGTCTGTGTTCTCATAATTTTGATCAAGTGTAAAATGCCTCATTTTATAAAAATGTACATTTCTGAATAAAATGTTTGGAATGTATCTTTTTGTTACCATAACGTTTTAGATTGTAGTATTGGTAACCTTAAATCGGAGAAGTTTAACTTCTATCATTAAATAAAAGGTTTCTTTTAAAATATTTTCAAGTGGTCTTACATTTTGATCAGGGTATATATATATATATACATATATATATATATATATATATAAATAAATAAATATATATATATATATATATATATATATATATATATATATATATATATATATATATATATATATATATATATATATGAGAAAACATTGTTAAGGATAACATGATTCACTGCTTGAATAGATTGAGCTAATAATAACACTAATAATAAAAGTAATAAAGATAATAATAGCTACGTTGGTGTTACTACCACTTCACTTTTTTGTAGATTTGACATGCATCTAGTAAACTCTAGCTTAATTAACCAGCATGTAAAAAGACATAATTGCCCTCGTCTGATTTAAGACAAATTTTAGTTAATAATATGATAATTTTACATTTTGAAACTGAAGCTATCTTTATTAAGCCTACAATAAATAACATTACATATGAAACGATTAGAAACATCCCTGTGACACCAATTGTTTCATCCTGGAATGGACATAGTTAACGTTCGTCTGGAACTGTCCCGGTGTGTTGTTTTGACGTTTAACGACTTCACATATCGCGTCTCGGTTGTTTTTTAAATTCTCTTCTTTGCTCGAGCTTTTTTGTTCACTTTTTGTAACCTGAAATTTATAGTGGTACTTATAAAACATTCATTAATTTTTATTTTTATTTCGAGAAAAAAGGCAATTAGAAAATTACAAAAATACAAAAAAGTATAATCAAACATTCGAATTCTGTTATGTTTAACAATGTTTGCTTAAATGAAAAAAATACTCGTAAAAGGATTCAAAAAGCTAGGACAGTAGCCCCTGATATATCCAAGGCCTTTAACGTGATATGGCATAGAGGACTCCTCCTGAAAACACGCTCATACAGTATTACTGGACAATTACTTAATATAATTAGATCTTTCCTAACCAAAACAAAGATGCAGGTTGTCCTCGAACGCCGTTGATCTAAGCACCATTACATAAATGCTGGTGTACCCCAGGAATTTATCCTTAGATATTTATTGTTCCTGATCTTCTTAAACGATATCTCTGATGACATTTTGTCTGAGCTTGGTATATTTGCTGACGACACAACGCTTTACTCTCGTGATGTGAGCAAAACAGACGCAATCATATCCGAGGCAATGGCTAAAACCTTAGAAAATAACCTCCAGGCTGTAGTGGATAAGGGTCATACATGGTTGGTAACTTTTAAGGCAGCTAAGACAAAGTTACTTTCTTTGAATAACTACAATAAACCTCTTTACCACCGATTGTCATGACAAATAACACCCTATCTGAGAGTTTAACATTAAAACTCCTCGGCCTAACCTTCACAGGTAACATGAATTAGGACTAATAGATCGAAGACATTACCAAAGCTGCAGCAAAGAAGGTGGGCTCCATCTACCGTGTTAGTAAACTCCTCACACCTAACATTATCCTGTATCTCTACAAAGCCACCATCTGCCCATGCATGGAATATTGTTGCCACGTCTGGGCTGGTGCATCATCCATTAGTCTTTTTCTCCTAGACAAGGTCCAAAAAATAATCGCAAACTTAATAGGTCCCTTACTGTCAACCAAGCTCTAGCCCCTGTCCCATCGTCGCAATGTTGCATCCGTGTGCTTCTTTTACAAATACTTCAATGGATTGTGCTCCGATGAACTGGCTACTCTGGTGTCCCTCGACGTAACTTCACTAGACCAACTCGACAATCAGCTAGTCCCATCCAATGACTGTGGTGGTCCTCAGATGACGATAACCTTCTACTTTAATAGCTTGTTTCCTATGCTGCAGGCCTCTGGTATTCCCTCCCTGCTTCCTGTTTCCCCGACAGTACCAACATGAAGAGATTTAAAACTAATGTACACAGACATATCGCTACACTGCTCTCAACTTAGGATGACACCTAAAACCTGCACCCTAATTCTCAGTAACCCCTGCTTTGTTAAGGGTGAAATATGTAAAATAAAACAAGAAAAACCCACTGGATCGCAATTTCTGATTTCATGTATGGAGGCCATGATGAGGTAGATAGTTTCTGTTTCATCGTCCGTGATAATACGTTAGATGTTGACAGATTTATCTATCTGCGCAATAGACTCTGCCCCCATTCAAACCTAGAAATCACCTTCTTGGTTATCGAATTTGTTTTTATAGTAGAACAATGTGACGCACATGGGCTTCAAAACAAGGCATTGGAAATGTACGAGAATGCTTTTCATTGGTTGAGAATTCTCGCGTTCACATCTATATATGAGCTAACGTAACTTTTATTTATTTTTTATTTATTTCGGGACATCGCCCTGCGATTGTGCAGATGTCTAACACAGACGTTGACTTAAGTGTTAGAAATAGGGGAGGGGAGAAAGGAAAGTTCTTTGCAGATGTGATAGAAAGGCAAGTTCTTTCTTTAAATGTATAATAAAGAAGAACCAAAGAGTGAAGCACCTTGCATGGAAATAACGATAGAGTAGATAGACTAGCAACGTAGAACAATGTGACGCACATGGGCTTCAAAACAAGACATTGGAAATGTGCGAGAATGATTTTCATTGGTTGAGAATGCTCGCGTTAACACCTATATATTAGCTAACGTAACTTAAAAAAAAATTATTTCGGGACATCGGCCTGCGATTGTACGGATGTCTAACACAGACATTGACTTAAGTGTTAGAAATAGGGGAGGGGAGAAAGGAAAGTTCTTTGCAGATGTGATAGAAAGGCAAGTTCTTTCTGTAAATGTATTATAAGGAAGAACCAAAGAGTGAGGTTCAGTCAAGCACCTTCCACGGAAATAACGATAGAATAGATAGAGACTAGCAACGTCACTTTTGTGAGAAAGACGTTGTTGGGAAACAAAGAGACCAACCCCTCTAGATTTTGAAGTCGATTTTTTACTCTGTCAAAACAGAAAAGAGTGTTCTATGCAGCACTTCACCAGTGGTGGCAGCAGTATTCCATCTTTGGACGTATCTGACTCTTATATGGGTAGATAGTTGCATGCATAAAATATAAGTATTCGTAACAACGATTATAAATTTTGATTTTCGGTACATACGTTCTCATGCCAAGAGTTATGACCCCTGAATTGCTTCCTTGTAGACACTTGATTGGGTGACGTCAGAAGATCAATCGGATCGGTTCTTTTAGATATGGCGCATAAAACTTCTTAAGAAATAATTAAACGAACATGAGTGAAAAGGCATCGGGTATCGTATCGTCGGAGCCGGCGCGATCACTATCGCCTCTCTTGATAAACACTTGTAAAACGCTGGGCGGAAGTCGCGAGGTCGATAGGTCGCCATTTTGGCAGGATGCACAACTTCCAAGAACTGCAGACTGCCAACAACGAATGGCTGGTTTCGAAAAGATAGAGTAAGAAAATTGGCTCTGACTGAAATAAAAGAAGATGGAACAGGCCGATACCGATAGACAAATGCCAGCCCAACAAAGGACACTTATCTGCGGAGTCACACAAAGCTTCGATAAAAGCGGATGAAATTTCAAGAGATTTGTTCCTGGAACTAAAGAAGTGTAACTAGCCATATCAACAATGCTATGCGCCAACAATAACTAAACTGACTCGAACCGTGTAAATTACCCGGTTTTATTATTGTTGAACTATCGTCTGTATCACCGTTCTATGATTTTTGGTTTTTTTTCTTCCCTTTAATCATCTCTAAACAAGGCATAGGGTCACTGAAGTGTAATGGGCCCCTGTGATAGGGGCCACATTTAAAGGAAGCAATCTGGGTGGAGAGTTGGGCAGCAAGATGTTTGTTCAAAGTGTCTTTCCTCGAATCGCTTGTCTTTGGAATTCGTTCCTGTTCCTTGTGTCCTTGACCGTAGCAATATGCAGCACTTCTATAAGTAACTTATAAAGTGCTGCATATTACTACAGTCAAGGAAACAGGGAACAGGAAAAAATTCCAAACACAAACGATTCGAAAAAAGAAACTTTTACAGTAGAAACTTATATTGTCATTGAAGCCTAAATGGATACTTTGATAGGGGCCAGATTGATAGGGGGTAACGTGAGTGAGAATCGTAAAGCAATACATTTGTTTATATTGCATTTATATTTCTGAACGTTTGTGAGCAGGAAGGGAATTCCAAAGGCAAGCGGTTCGTAGAAAGAATATTTGTGAAAATACTTTTTTCTTATCCTTTTCACCCTAAACATAGCATATTTCTACTTGAACTTAAATGCTAATGTCATAGGGGACATATTTATAAGGGACAACAGTGATGAAAATCTGTGCAAGAAGATGTTTATAAACTTACATTTCAATTTCTGCATGTTGCTACGGTCGGGGAAAGAGTGAGAAGGAAGGGAATTCCAAGGACAAGCGGTTCGAAGAAAAGAATCTGTTAGAGTAAAACAGAATAAAATTAATTTTTGTTCTACTCCAAAAAATATTGTGACTGAATCATAAGGAGTTACCGTTATGGCGGTTAGATTTATAAAATTAAAACCTGGATCGGAGCTGTGCAGCAAGATGTTTGTACTCATTGCATTTAACATTCTGCATGTTGGTACTGTCGGGAAAATAGTCAGCAGGAAGGGAATTCAAAAAGCAAGCGTTCCAAGTAAAGAAGCTATCAGAGAAGACACTCTTTCTGCATTTAGGGCCCTCTACAGTGAAGCGTGGTATTGTGTTGCTAGTTTAGTGGGTGGAGGTTATTTTCGTTAAAATGGTATAATTGAAGTAAGTTCCTTGCAGAATATTTCTTAGAAGTACTTGTAAGAAAAAGCACAGGGAAGCGACACTTCGGCAATGCGATAATTGTTGGATCTTTGCAGACAGTTCAGGACCTATAAGATTCGAAATTGCTTTCTCACCTAGGGTTAGGGTTAGGGGTAGGAGGTGGTAACGTGTGAGTGTCAGAGCTACCCGACTGAAACATGTCTTGTGAAACTCTAGGAGGCGTCGGGATCAGGATCCCTCGTCCTCTGTCTATCCTTTCCGCTGCATATGGCAAGCAAAGAGTGTAAGGCCGTGAACCGCATGTCAATGAAGTGAAAGTTGCAATGTTGTTTCTGCGCTATTCCTTCGTATGTAAACGTTGATCGTTGTTATTCTAAGTGTCTTCGGAAAACACCCGTAATCCTGCATGTTAATGAACAGCTGAAACAAACGAGTATTGATTTACTCCTCTCCAGGAGTTAGGCACAAGGCCAGTTTGTATCTTACTCCCACAAGTAAGATGTGACCCAAGGTCGGGTCGGGAAAGTGGGGTTTAAAAATTGCCTGGGCAGCCCCGTCGGCATTCCCCGGTAGGGGCGCCTCAGGCAGTAAGCAATAAACTTACTCCTCCCCAAAGAGGGGAGGCGAAGCCTGGGAGGTTGGACCTCTTAGAACTGCACAGGACAGACCCATAGATCGGCGTAAATCAAGCCCCGAAGGCCAAGACAATACCAGTCTATGGGGTGCAGTATCCATCGGAACAGATACACTTTGATCTTGACCAAAAGGCCAAACGAGTAGGACCTCATGAAGTCAAGACAATCCTGAGATACGATGCATGTGAGCTCTATGTAGGTCTGACTCAGCTAACAAAAAACAAACAAACAAGCTAATCATTGGTGCCCATATGTGGTATAATACTCCATGTTTGTTTATTTTCAACTCATAAATAATATATGTAGCTGTCGTTTGCATAGATATATTTCACGGACGAAATATTTCAGACTTTTATATCTGAATATTGCATGCAGTTATATTATAAAAACTTATTGCTACAGGCATTACAGAGGATGTAGTGTCTAAGTCTGAATTCCGATCCGTCGATAGCTTATCTCACTCTTATTGCAATCCATTTCATACTTGGGTCCAGCAAGGCTGATACGTTGTTGAATTTCATAGAATGTAAAGAATCATTGGATATAGGTAAACAATTAAGAAAAAAAGAATTAAAAAATGTTTTAAATTGAAACAAAAATAAAACAATAGAATAAAATTATATTTCAGAATCTTTTACATGAGCATTGATACGGTTGTGGCTTCGTTAGGGGCAAGAAATGAAACCAAAATATAAGAGATGAGTAAACACATATATTAGCAAAGAACAGTAGTAAAACACATTTACAAATGATAAGGTTATAAGCGAGACTGTTCGGTCCGACTCTCAGGGCTGTCTGCTGAACTATTGACTAGATGAAGTACCTGCTGCTGTTCATAGCCAACATCAGATGAGAAAAACTACAGAATTGGGACCAGTCTCCCCCCCCCAAAAAAAAAGAAAACAATAAACACATGCGGTGGTGACGGCATCTGTCAGCGCCATACAGAATTTTCGCGAAGGTTCAAAGGGATGGAGAAAGCGTGGAGGCATCAATGGAATCCCGGGAAAGCTACTTACTCCGAATTCCAGATTAAACCAACAGTCGTTATCAGCAAACATTCAATGGTAAACGGCTGCTGCGACAACACAAACTAATCTTTAACTCTTACCGAAAGAAGCAGAGAGTACGGGAAATATGGCGAGACTTATTGCCAGGTAGAGTCCACGATAAATCAGGTGTAATTGCTAGTTTACGGTCACTGAAAATGACTTCTATGTGAGTAAATAATAATTATCTACTACGAATAGAATTTTTTCTTCCTTCTGTCTGAAGTCGAAACTATACTATTATGTTGTTGTATTGTACTTTTATTTCTAGGTGAGATTCGGTATCTGTCTGCCCGAAGTCAAAAGTATACTATTACTCATATGAATTGTACTATTGTTCAGTAAATTGCAAAATAATAATGCACAGAGGGTGAACTAAATGTGCGAATCAGCAATTCCTAGGCGAGAGTCTGAAAGTCAGATCTTCCTTCTAAGATGAAACGCAACATCTTTGAAGCCATTGTTCCATTAGTTCTTCTTGTGCTACCAGATCAGGCGATCTGAAGATACCGACAAAAATGCACCAAACATTGATGTTATTGTTTTTTTTCCTTTCCCTTTGCAAAACTAAATCATGTTCTGCAAAACCAAAAACAAGAACAACATTTTTCTTCTCCAAAAAAAACCAAACTAAACACCATGAATAAATACTCGAACATATAAATAACTTGCAGCATAAAAAAACCTTTGCTAAAATGATTGGATTCGGCATTAAATAACCCGAAACGGGTTAATATGCCGTAAAAAAGCAACCAAACCAAACATCTGTTATTGACAGTGTGTACACCAGAATATTTCATGGTCACGGAGCGACGTTTTTTGTGGATGCCAAAAACAGGAGTGTAGTTCAGTTGGGAGACCGCAAAGAACTTACGTTAAACAACTAACCGAGCGCTCGCTATGCACCTATGAATACTTACCTGGTGTGATGGAGGATAGAGTGAGATGGTGTGAGAGAGTCAAAAACACCCGTGACATTACTATGATTATATGATCATAAATAAACATGTTATCAAGGCCAAATGCCACTCAAGAATAAAGTTTAATCAGACTGTACCACTATAAGATGTTTTAATGCTCAATTCAGTTTAGTATACTAATTCAGACTAATGCACTATCTTTTAATGCTCTATTCAGGGGAGGGGAATAATCTAATATATGTTTTGTTCTCATGATACCATACTCCCAATTATTCCCTTTTTTTATGGGGATTAAAGATGGGGGAAGTGTAGTTTTGTTCCGTTATCATGCAACACAACTCATATGCATTACTTCTTCTTTTGTGTAGTGTAGTATATGTATGTTTGTAATAATATCATTTTCCCAGGCATTAGCGCCCTCGTTCGTCGTGAGATCATCTTCTCAGGCTAACAAAGATATGCGATGGGAAAGATCATATATTTACTACTACTACAACTACTATTATAACTATAACTACTACTACTACTACTACTACTAATAATAATAATATTAGTACTAATAATTATAATTAAAACACTTTTGTTTCTTTTGTGCTCAGAATTATCAGTACGTGTACATTTTGAAATTCTGAGAGTATAGACTCTCAGAATTTCAAAATGTACAGCATAAGTATATGTCTTTCGATTAGCGAAAAAGGTGGAGATCTCTGGAAATCTGGGTGGACTTTTTGTCACTCAGACTTCAGGGAACATTGCATGTTTTTGCCAGTGAGTAATCACTGCTAATTACTCGTGTAAAAGCTACCAGTTATTGATGATGATGATGATGACGATTATGATGATGATGATGATGATGATGATGATGATGATGATGCTGCTGCTGCTGATGATGATGATGATGATGATGAAGAAGAAAAAAAGGCATCCGCCTCGACTAATACCACACAAAATAGTCGAATAGTCAAGGACGATGGAAAGATCGAAGAGTGAGAACACTAACCAGATAACATGCGGTATTCCCTGGAGTCTGAGTGACAAAAAGTCCGCTCAGTTTTTTCAGAGATCTTGACCTCTTTCGATAATCGAAAGATATATACTTAGACTGTACATTTTGCATTCTGACAGTTTAAACTGCAAGTAAAACAAAAAGATGGAAGGAACATCACATGAACTTAAAAGAACTGAGACTGCAAGAAATCTTATGAACTGTGCCCCACTTTCCCAACAAAAGACGCCAGCGTTGGCTAATACCACACAAAAAAGTCGAATTGCCAATGAAGATGGAATGACCGAAATAGGAGATCACTATCCATAACTCAACTGGAAGAGTACAGGCAATGCTAGAACATTGGGAGGCTCATTGCCACCCACATCTCAGTGAAGACTAATGGTTTCTGGCAGCGAGAAATAAAATTGTAAGCGGCTGTTCCGATAATACAAAGTCATTTGCAAATGTTATCAAAAAAGGTGGAGAGTAATGGAAATCTGCGAAGATATATGGTCACTCAGACTCCTGGGAACACCGCCGGTTATTACCAGTGGGTAATCTTTGATAATAACCTGTGTAAGAACTCCTAGTGAGTAACAACAACAACAACAACAACAACAACAATAATAATAATAATAATAATAATAATAATTCAAAAACTATTTTTTGATTTTGATCAGAGTTTGCAGTCTAAACTGTCACAATTTCCAAATGTACAACATAATTATATATCTTCACACCTGACAGACGCCAGCGTTTTGATAGAAATGTCAGGAACCCTTTTAAAGGGTCACAATTCAGCATCTATCAATCACGGATCGATCACTTCCTTATATCGTTCATCATAATTTCGGAGTAATTTTTCGTTCTTTAGTTTTTCCTTTTTGACAGCAGATTTCACGATTTTCTGAACCGTGAAGCATCTTCTATCGATGCGCGGGGAGAGGCTTATTTCAATTTCCGGTGGAATAAAGAATCTGGCGGATGACGCCATTGGCTTTCCGAAATTTGGTTTCGAGTGACCTTCTCTCGTTTAGCAGTCGGCACGCCACTACAGGAAAGAAAGAACCTCAAGGGCAATAGTGTTTGGCAAACACAGGCGGAACCTGTCGTATGATACAAACAAAACACGCAAACACAGACTTACACATAGGCACACACACACACATATACGCATGCATATATATATATATATATATATATATATATATATACACACACAGGGTTTAGCAGCATAATCTGAAACTTGAAAAAAAGTAAAAGAAATACCGGATGTGCTGAGAAGCCTTGCAAAGGCCTGCATAATCTAGATCGCCGCCGGCGGTCCCTACATCTTCCAGCAGGACTCCCCTCCTGTACACAAGGCTAAGACTTACCAGGCATAACTTCTCAACAATGTTACTCACGACTGGTCGCCGGATTTGTGGACGCAGTCCTCACAGGACTACAACCCCTTTGACTACTTATTCTTGCGCATGATCGAGGTCAAGATAATCAAGCACGCCTACAAGAAGGCGTGTGCTGCTATAGACAAGGACATGGTCGCCAAGGCGTGTGACTCATTTCGCACCCGCTTTGAGAGTGTTGTCTCTGCCACCGACGATAACATTGAAACATAATGTAGTATGTAACTTTAACTTTTGCTTAGTAAACGGTCGGATCTCTGCATATACAACTTCTGTTTTTATTGCATTTGTTTCTATGTGTCAAGTGTCTGATTTTGCTGCAACACCCTATATATATATATATATATATATATATATATATATATATATATATATATATTATATTAGTCAGCAATACATGTCGGATAAAAGACAACCGAATTTTCGTCATTTTTTAAATCATTTTCTCGACTTAGCGAGAATGTTTCCAGGTCTCCGGTGGTAAATTATAGAATATGAATCCAAGAGTTCTTTTTTCTGGCTATCTATTCGCGATTGTCTTGAAGATTTAAAAAATTATTTTTGCTTTTATTTTTCTTGTTAAATGTGTTTTTATTATTTTGCTCGGTAGTATTGGCGGGAGAATTAATGGTGTAATTTAATCTGTTATTTATTTCTGCATTTGTGTATTTATTGTTTTTATTAATTCGTTCTGGTTTTTATGTATTCATTCATTTGTTTTTTTTTTCATGTATTTCTTTTAATTGTGAAAGAAATAATTGTTTTTATGTGCTTGTATATTTTTCCCGTAAAGAGTTTCAAACAACGCTGTGAATCGTCGACGCTTTGTTGTTTTTATCGACAGTGTTACTCACTTTGAACACATCTTTCTTATTGACGTCTGATATCTCCAACTAGCTTTGTACATCACGAAACTTCGATTGATGTTCGGCCAAACCGAGTATGTGGACTTTCTCCATGTGTTCCACGACAACTGCCAAATGTGGGTGACCTGAGCGTTCAACATAATTTGTGTTCGCACGACCGCGTTTAAAGTCAACGTACTCTTCTTAATAATCGAGTCTGAATAACACCTATCAAGCCATTGTTATGTTTGAAATGTATTCTTCTCATCAGAAAGCAATGCCTTATCAACATACGAAATTTAGATTTTTCAATTATTTTGATAAAATTAAACAGTAGCTTCAATGTAACTTTTTAACTAATAATCCGATTGGGCTCAAATTTTGCCGCGTGTCATAGGAACGGTAATACTTTATGAAATTCTAATGGATCTTTTATTAATGGCGCCATCTATACGTCAGTTCGTTTTAACCTCCAGAAAAAATGTCAGTTAGAACTGATTATTACTTAGCACTTATATCCGTTGCGAAGTCCTATTACAAATAATTCAAATTATCAATCCTAACTACGGGCGATGCTAATAATACAATTACGAATACCTTAAGATAATGGCTGACAGAACTAAAGCAAATTTCCCCGTGTTTTTAATAAAAAGGTTCCGTTCGAAATTCCATACAAGTTCCCGAGTTCAACATAAATATTCCCAAGTTCGATAGACGCACCTGAAGATGATCTGATGTTACATCGGTTTAAACGTTGTGAGAATAAAATCCAAGATGTGAACAGTAACCAGAATAATAAAAATAACGTAAATATATTAGTAACATACTAGCGGAACCCGTCGCCCGGCGTTGCATGGGAGGAAGTACTACCTATTGCATGGCGTCGAATAAAAAAGAAACGGCCTATTGTTGTTTCTATCCTGCTAAATCCTGTTGGCGAATGTTATCAATTTAAAAAAAGAAACGAAAAAAGTTGTAGAAACTGGCGCTCATGAAACCTGCCTTCCTAACGACAGCGCTACACTTTCGATTAAAAATACATGTGAAAATAGGTCAATTAAGCTAAGCTTGATTATGGGCATGCATGTTATGTTAAGATTCAGCAATGACACGGTTTAGGTCATTTGAAGTTGATGAAAATGAATGAATTTGGGAAAATATTCTATAATATGCGTGTTAAAGGTGTATGATTTTGAAAATGTAAATGTATCGGGGTCTACCAGTAACTTGGCGCTTATTGAATTAAATAGGATGTCGATTCGATCAAGAAATTGTAGCCGCCATGTTGAATGAATAAATGTTGCAGGAACTGTGTTCGTTAATTTCATTCGCTTAATTCCGGAATAAATATAAATGTAGAAGTCATAAATAGAATTAGAAATAACGTAATCTGATATTCGCGGAAAATCATCGGAGTGAACGGGAGCGGTCATTAAGACTTTGCGTATTGCTTTATATTATGTAGTAAATTAATACCAGGTAAATAATAAATAAGAACCGGTGTTTTGTGAAAATTAAACTCTGTGTATTAGTTCCTGGTGTCGATGAGTGTAGTGACAGTACATAATAGTTAGGGAGAAAAGTTTTTGCTACCACCTATATGGAGTTGTTTTTTCGGAGAGACGTTGATGGTGGGCCAAATGTAATATTTAGTGTTAAGTAGAAAAAAATAATAACAAATTTACTAAGACACGCTCGAGTGAATATGTGTAGTATAGTGGTGAGTTTCGTAGCCTGTGATGCATGTGGTTATTTTCCTATACTCCGAGAAGGTACAGGGGAATAATCGTCTCTACTTTATATATTAGATAAAATGTAATGTACATAAATCTTTTATAAAATCGATTGTTGAAAAAATAACTAAAAATAAATTTAGATAAATTATCTCCCTTTATATGACAATTTGCCACCGTCAAGTTAAAAGAAACTGATTTTTCAAAACGAATGGCATCATCAATGATCGTGCTAAAAGCTTGCCTACAAATGTTTCACCCAAGTCGAGAGAATAATAATCGTAGTAAAATTTTATACTATGATTCCATTCATTCATAAACTCATTCATAAATGATTACCAGCCGCATTGACAGGTTTCATTCATTTTTTCTCTTATCTGTTTTTCCCTTCCCTTGTATTATACTCGGACAGCGTATAACTCATTATCAAACCTTTTCTACGCATTCTACAGAATAAGATCGCTCATGTCTTAACTGCCTCCAAGATTTTCTGTCTTTCGCTACGTTCTTTAACAAAGGGATTGATCGGACGGCCAAGATCATACGTCATAACACACTCTTCTCAGTGGTTAAGCTCTTTTTCCTGCACATTTCATACATTTCTCCAGGACACACTAGATTTTAAATCGGTTGCTTTCTGCGTTTGTAGGATTCTTTATTTCTTATTTCTTTATAGAGCCACTTTATTTGAATATAAATAAATATTACTTCATGGTCAAAGACTAGCTAACGATAATGGTTAGATGGTTAGATTCCAACCTAAAAAACAGCAATTCTTCCCCTCAGAGACATAAAAGGCCAATATAAGAGAAGATAGAGTTACAAAGCATCCAATTAATTAATTACAACTTGTACTTACTTACTACGTTTTCATTCACATGGTAAACACAGGAAGTTTTCTTTTAGTTATGGTAGAAAGTTCTTGTTTAAAATGACTAACAAAGAGTAACAAGAGTTTCGAGCCTAGCTGAGCACACTCCATCGGAATAACGATAGCCTAAAGATATAGACACTAGAACCCCCTATACAGTGAGTAAACGGTTTTAACGGACATAAGATATGAATGGAATAGATTTTGAACTTTGTCAAGTCCAAAAAAGGATGCTTTGTGCAGCATCCCCGGGATGTGGCATTATTACAATTCCATTCTACCAGATCGGCTTTTGGCTTCATTGTGGTGTTCGTAACCATCCCCACATTGAGGCTGGGCCTTGTGTGGCATCCGACCTTCTAGTGAAAGGTTTTTGGATAGATAAGGCAAGCAAGACACAATAGGGACCTTAATGCCTTAATGTATTGTGGAAGAAAGAGGATACAACAGCGAGAGGGCAGTTTACGGAAATTCTGATTATTGAATTTCCCTCGGTTTGTGTAATATTCTTTCTATATTTTTGTATCATTTCGATTTCTACTTCCGGGTTAGTGTTCGTAGTTGATGTGTTTTTGTTTCCACATACGAGGATTTCCCTTAATATTTCGACAGTTTTCATATTCGTATTTCGTTGTATGGTTTCAAGCTTCCCTTTGATTCTGATTCTTTCAAATCTTTTTTCAGCTTTTTCGCGATTGTTCCTATAACTTATTAGTGAAATTATCTGGACTTTCTTTATCTTCTTTTCAGTTCAATGGCATGGTGCATCTATTTGCTTCGTTGTTTTTAATCTCCTTGATTCTTACCCTGTAAACTACTGGGACGGCGAAATATACGATTTGGCAGGTTTTTTCTTTGACAATTATAACGTCCGCTCTCCTTGCTTTGAAAAGTTTTTCTGATTATACCTCAACATCTCAGATATATGTGTGTTTTTAGTTTTCCTGTAGCGTCTGTTTGTACCATGCATGTCTAAAATGTACTCGTTTTTAAAGTTCCCCTTAGACAGTTATTATTATTATCTATATAATAAAAGCACGCTAAGACAATGCCATGTGTGCATATACAGTATTACCTTTCGCTCCTTTGTTTAAATGGAATCGTCCAATCGGAGAAAATGCAATGCAAAATAATTATTTATACACTTTCAACTGAGGTTCACTATTGAATATAACACATAGAAACAAATACGATGTGTTCGTCTTTGGAAAAGATCAAAGTGTAATATCTGTTCTGTTTAAACATGGTATAACGCTGGACGTCCATAGAATGAAAATATGCCACAAAATCCTACAAGAGTTTTGGAGACATACCCTTATAGCCACATATATTCTGAAACTAAATTAATCTGAGCAGTTAAATAAGTTGGTTTTAGCTTGAACAAATGCGGTAAAATAATATCGTCCACGCCATGGTTTCATGAAATAAAAATGTGTCACATACTTTCTTAAGCACGGCAACAATATACAGCAGATGAAGGATACACCTGCGGAATTTGTACGGGTCGCGATAGTGATTAATATTATTATTATTATTATCATGATGATGATGATAATGATGATGATGATCATCATCATCATCATTATTATTATTATTATTATTATTATTATTATTATTATTATTATTATTATTATTGTCCCATCGCCGCAATGTAGCATCCTTGTGCTTGTTTTACAAATACTTCAATGGATTATGCTCCGATGAATTGGCTACTCTGGTGCCCCCTCGACGTAAATTCACTAGACCAAGTGAATGGATGGGATTTAGTTGATTGTCGAAATCAACTAAATCCCATCCATTCACTGGGGAGAACCCCAGATGCCGGAGAGCTTTCTACTCAAATAGCTTATTTTCTCGTGCTGCTGGTCTCTGGAACTCCCTCTCTGCCGAACTGTTTCCCCGACAGTACTGACATGCAGAAATTTAAAATTAATGTAAACAGACATCTCGCTGCGCAGATCCCAGTTTAGGTTGACCCCCCCCCCCCAACCTTCTTCCCCATTACTTTCTTCTCAGTAGCCCCTTACGTCTACAGTGGCGGCTTGCCTTGTTTGGGGTGAACTACGTTAAAAAAATGATCATTATTATTATTATTATTATTATTATTATTATTATTATTATTATTATTACTGGCCTATTTAATAAAATAATGCTGTATAATTGAGAACAAAAACGACTACACACACACACACACAGACATATATATATATATATATATATATATATATATATATATATATATATATATATAGTCGTGATTGCTGCGTATGCATTGGTGCGCACCTTTTTATGAACAGTCGGTGTAACCACAAAAGAATGACCAACAAATAGTTTTCTCGCCCATAGATTTTTCTGACCTGCCCCACCCCTGGCCTACGTCTGTTACACTTGGTTGGTTAATGTCCGAAGTTCACATAATCGAGCGTTACGGACAGTTCACGGTCGGTGATTCTTAGTGGACGCACTGAGGTGGAACTGTAATGAGTCGCCCCCCCCCCTCTTTCACTCCTACGCTACCAAGACAGGGTTCGCCTAATAAAACGGTGAGAGGGAGAGTGGATGGAGAGGCCAACTATTCGTCGATAGTTTGGAGAGGATGGGCGAGTGATAGCGATAGGGTGTCTTGTGGTGGAACAGCGTGCATAATCAATGTCCTCTAGGGGGTGCAAAGATTGAGCGCCAGATCACCTATTGCCAAAACACATTTGCATACACGATTTATGTACATCAATAAATTATTGACATATATAAAACCACACACACACACACCCACACACACACATAAATACATACATATATATATATATATATATATATATATATATATATATATATATATATATGCGTGTGTGTGTGTGGAAAATGAAAGAAAAACGAAAATTGGTTATATGTTCATCAACGTTCGTCTTTATTCCAATACTTTCTTAATATGACTGATTTGAAAAAAAAACGAAGAAGTTAAATATTTCGAAGTACGTGGATGGTCTGTGACGTGAAAATTAATGTTTTATTCTTTCTCTTCGAACGGAACATAGACGTTAGAATTTAAAATATACGGTGCATTTATGAAGTAGAATGAGTGTTTTTTTATAAATAAATAATAAATATAGATGTTATGTAAAAAAATGTGTTGGAAATGTTGTGTAAACTATCTAGTCTGTATTTAAAATTAAGTTCTGTTCGTTTAGTATTAGTTTATTGATTAAAAAATATACATTGTTAATTATTTAAATGAATTTAATGAGTCCAGCTTGTGTACAGTTAAAAGAACGATCATATTACAATACATGAGAAGAATGGTGCATTTAGAGTATTGTTATTTATTCATATCTCTTTTATGTTCACCAAGTTTTTTCTTTAGTTCACATTGAGTTTCACCAATGTATATCTGATTGCAATTATGACCTGATGCAGTATATATTCCTGCATTAGATGTAGGTGTTTTAAGAAAAGTTTTTGTAGTTTTTAGTGTGTGTTATTTTATTTGTGATATAGATGTTATTGTTGGAATTCGTAGTTTATTTAGAGGGTTGTAAATTATTGTATTGTTGGTGTGCGTAATTAAAAGAAAATGCCTCTTTCTAAGAGAAGTGTTTGCTGTATATGATTTGTGTTTATTGCTTCCAGAAAATATTTGTAGGGCTTTTTTATATGCAATTAATGTGATATATCTGGGTTATTACAATGGTTTGAGTGAATGTGTTATATTTTAATGTTCTTCTAGATATTATGGGCTACAAATTCGTAATTCACGTACGGAGAAACCGGGTATGACCTGTTTTCTTTTTGTTATTATGAGTGAAATGTCTACAGTCATTTTTTGTGTAGTTTTGCGATGTATTTTGAAGGTAAGATTATTTTTGGATTTTATTGTTCACGGTTACATGGGTAGATTTTATGGAGAGGCTTAACTGTGCTCAATTTGTTTTTAACATTTTTAATTTTAATTAAAAAATTTCGTAAATATATGTAAAGTATACAGTATTTGGGTTTAATTCTTAATTTGATGAAACCTGATTCTAGGGATTTTAACAATGAGCAGGTGAATATTGTTACCCATAGCGAGTCTAAAATTTTCCTCATCAAAAAATATAGTTACATTAAAATAAATAATGTCAGTGATTAATCTGATTATTCTATTAGTGTATTAGAAGTAAACGATATATATAATTAGAAGGAAAAAAACATAATTTCTAGAATTAATAGATAGATGATTGCTTATACGGGAACAGAATAAGGGTAGCTTTATATTATGGTAAGTAACGGTGGTTACTTAGCATAAAGCATTGCCATTCGTAATCTCTAGGAAGTCATCAATATAAGAAATATTAAAATATTATAGTTTCCCTTAATTTCTTGACGATTAAGTAATATTAAGTTGTAATTACTTCGGGTAAGATTACTGTTTTTTAAACGATCATGTTTCGAATCCCTCTATACTGAAGAGTTGTGAAACACCAAAACAGCTATCTGCGGAACTCGATCTCTATCTATATATGGGGTCCTGATATCGAATCTTTCTAGGTTCAGCCACGCTGATAAGTCATATAACGAAGAAGCACATGTTCGTCGATAATTATATTTAATATATATATATAGTTGGAAAATGTATCTATGGCAAGTAAGCTATATAGAGGCGTCGATGTTTTATCCTTGCAGGGAATCATCAGTCATCAGCGTTAGAGTAATTATGTCAACAGAAGATTCGGAACTCTGGTTCCCAACGACGGTTTTATAAAGCTTTATAGCCGCCTTATTGAGTGAAAACCTAAAAGAAATATGTTTGTTTAAAAAAAATAACATTTTTATTTATGTTTTAGGGATGTTTCAACGGAACTGTTGAAAATGACGACAACATAAACAAAGACATGACAGGTAACGCATTTTTATTAATACTTTTGTCCTAACACAGAAACGAAATAATTAAAAAGGAGTGATTACAAAATAGATAATCAATTATTATGGCTTAATTTTAAAAAAGGTAATAGTTAAAAATCTAGCCGACAAGTAGAATTTGCATATGTGCCACTGTTACGATAGTCGGTAAAAACAGAAGTCACGAATAAATGAATGAAATGAATTCACAAATGAATTTGTCGTACGCTTTCATTAAGATTTCGCCTGTTGCTAAGCGATGGTAAATCGGTGATTTAAGAAGTTTACAAAAGTGAAATAATTAGTTAACGGTTTGTTGAATAATGTTTATTTCCCCACCAGAAATTATTAGATGTAAGGAAACAATAATTTAAAAAGAGGATTTACAAATGTTCATGCTTAGAATAAGTCAACGAATATTAGTTGATAACGTATATTAGCCGCATACTGTTCGAAATTTTAATTGCCCATTTTCTCCATGGTTTGCAGCCCCACAAAATAGCAATAAAATAGGGTTTATATAATATACTTGACGTTACCTGGGAATGGTAATTTTTATATCATAAATCTTATAGTTCGGAAAACGTTAATCTAGAATACGTAAAAAGTAAGCATAACATTAAAACGTAAGAGTAATGGAACTGACTGTTAACGAAAATTCAGATAATTCGGTTAACCCGATGTAATGTTATACTGTCAATATGAAATGTAGAGGAAAGTATGATCAACAGCCAATGAAAACGATCGATCAAAAGAAAGTGTAGTTGTAGGGAGCGCCCCACCCCGTATTTTAATAGGACATAGTAAGAACAAATAAATGAAATACTGACGGCTCTAAAAGTAAATAGCAAACATATAAAGAATAGTTCCTAATCAAGTCGGTGACAGTGGAAGTAAGTGTGAGCGTAAGAATGGAAATACATAATACTTCGAGCGTAGATGAGTATGTTCAGAGAAGCTGTATGACAGGAATTAATGTAGAAATTGTTGAAAGTAAACGAAGTAAAGGTATATTTTCTAAAAAACACATATAATCAATGGGTCGAAGAGGCTGTCGCATAATATTCAAATATACAGTTTTTGTTTACACAACGATTATGGTCAATAAAATAAGGGAAAATGAATCTCATATATATATATATATATATATATATATATATATATACACATATATATATATATATATATATATATATATATATATATATATATATATATATACATAAGGTTTATGTAATGCAAGATTTAGAAATATGCCCGTGTGGTGCAGGAAGACAAACATGAAGTGATTGTTTACATTTTATGTTAAATTCTCACAGTTTCAGAAATTTTGAGACAGCTAATATTTGATAAAGAGATCTTATCTCGAAATATATTGTGGAATACGGTTACACACACATTGAATCATTTTGAATGAGTTTAGACTGAATCAAGTAAGATTTACGAGAAAACAAATCACTTCGCTTTTGTTCACCTGGCATATTTCAACTTCTTACATTGTGGTAGCTTTCTATTACGCCCCCTCCCTCTCTCTCTGTCTCTCTTTCTCTCTCCCTTTCTCTCTCTCTCTCTCTCTCTATATATATATATATATATATAGAGAGAGAGAGAGAGAGGTAGATAGATAGAGTATGATAGAGAGATAGAGACATAGAGAAATATAAAGACACACAATGGGAAATAATTGAATCAAGAAATACTATTTATAACGTGAGAATACACTTTTTGATCATTGCTATTGCCTTCCGCCCCGCGCCTTACTGGTCTCAACGTATCTCCAAGCCGATGTACGAAAAAATCCTGTACTAATTAAGAGGAAATCTACCAATACTTGTTTGCCTGTTCTTTTACGGTTAATGTCAAGTTCTGGCGAACAAAGGCCCGAGAGAAGCGAATTTTTATTTTGCTTTCTTCGTATCTACACTAATGCTTATGAGATGCAGCTAGCTTTCTATTTCTTATGTTTTAGGTGCGTCTACGTATCTCTATAAGAGGCTATGTCCGTAGAACATCAGAAATGAGAAAAATGGACTAAAAGTTGTGTATTTGCTTTTCCAAAAGATAAAAACTGCTTTTAACCTGGATACGTTGCATTAAGCGAGATGAGTTCACAAAATATAGCAAGGTTTGTGAAATGATGTTTTAAAATCTTACATTAGTCACAATTTTAGCGCTAATTTTAAAGAAAAATCTGTATCTATAATAATTTTCAAATCAAATTTATAATTTTTTATTTATTTATTAATAAAATAAAAGTAAAATAATTTATTCATGGGTGTCAAGGAAAAACTAAAACATCACAATATTTTTATTTATAAAAATAAATAAAACCGGACATTTTAAACGACAGCTTACAGCACAGGAGTGATTCTATAAAAAAATAAACCTCAATTGAAAACAGAATAGAAAAGGGTTTTAAAAAATAGTAAACAAATAAATGTTGCGTTTTAACTCATTTTAAAGAATTTTCTTTTCTTCCAAAACAAATCTAGGGGAAAAATAGCTGAAATGACAGAATTCCGATAATGTTGTGTTTTAATTTAGTTTGAGTGTTCGAATTTTAAGCCTAAAAGAAAAAAATTAAAAGTTTATTTTCAGATAAAAAATAAAATGTAAGACTAATATATTTCGTCAAAAATGTGTGCGAATTTATTGAGATATTCAAACTGTACTATATTGTAAGAACACACATTTTCAATTATTTCAATACATGTTATGCACCGTTAATGTTGTAATTTCATGACCTTAATTGATAACATGGATTACATTTATTGGATGTGTTTCTATAAGTATTTTTTTAAATTTCGATTTTTGAACTTATTTAATATTGTAGCTGTTTGTTCAATATCTTTTCTTAGTTAATCACAAGAGTTACAATTATGGTATGGTTGTCGTTTAAATTATTTCTTCAGGTATGTGAATTTCATTTTCGGCCCGAAGATATACAAAGAGAGACTTCAGGATATGACAAATAACAGGACACACCATTACAGTTAGACTTAGCGAACCATTGCTTCAAAAAAGTGATATACCTAGATTTTTTCTAAACAGTCCCTCATATGTATTTACATCAACCTCATATAGAGAGTCACAAAATGCAAAAAAATAGACTTGAAAATTCTGCACTTAAACCTGCTTTAAGTTAAAGTATTACTGATGACTTAGAATACAAAAAAAAAATTAATTTGAAAATTGATGATGTGGAAAATGAATTACATTTTATGGATAAAAATTACTGGAGTATTATTAGGCAACAAGATACACTTACTATATGCCGTATCATCAAATCTTTATTCCTTAAAATAACACTGTCCCTGGGAATTGGATCTGATCAAGTAGTACATGTATTCTGCACTGATGTGGAAATGAATACTATAGGAGAGTATACAATTCTTAAGCATGTAAGTGATGAAATTGCTCCGCACATTTTGATGGAGAACATGAAAACATGGACACAGTAAAACAGCAAACCAAACCTCAAAATGAAATTCCTATATTGAAAATAATCTTGTCATTTCTGTTATTAGTGCAAGATGAGTCATTTAAATATTTCGATGCAAGTAAATTCATGTACGAACAGATAAACATAATGACATTGAATGAGGTTAATTATTCGAGTGAAATGATGATATTTTCTTCCTTCTTATATAACTGCTCCCCTAGAAGGTACAGACTGTTAAGAGATACTAAAAATGTAATTTTACCAAGTTATTCGACCATCAGAAGACTAACCTTATCAACCTCTATGAATCCTGTAGTTGAACAATATGATAACAAATTTTTTATGCATATTAAAAGTAAGTTAACGTTACTAGTGCAGGAGGACATCACAGTATCTTTACTTGTTGATGAAATTCATCTAAAACCTTATTTTGATTATAAGGGTGGTAATGTTGTTGTCTTAGCCAACAACATCAATGAATCCGTTACAAGTGCATTTGGTTTTTTGCTTAGCAGTGTGTTCTTACAATATAAGGATGTTATGCATTTTATGCCAACTAAATGTCTTCGAGCTGAGAACTTATTTGACACAATCAAACGTTTAATAATTGGTTTACAGGAGATAGGCTTTAGAGTATTATCTGTTATAACAGATAATAATAAATAAATACAAAGGCTGTCTTTCTTTTGTAGTCCGGCAAAGCTTTCAATTGTATATCAACATCCAGTTATAAAGTCTAGAATCCTTTCTTCTTATTCGACTCAGTACATATATCCAAATGCATTAGAAACAACTGGCTTGGCAAAAAGGTGAACGTAAATGCATGATGTTCCTAAAGTATAATCATGATGGAAATCATGAATTAGATAACACCCAAATGCCCCATGTTCTAACTTACACAAACTGTGTGCCCTGGAATCTCAATCACTTTTGAAATATTGTTACAAATTACCTTCTTAAGTCATTTCCCTCAGTACTCTTGAAAGGCAAAATGTTAATTTGGTTCTGCAAATTTTAATGAATACACTATTCATGGATTGCTGACCTTAGGAAAACAGAATGTTTGCCCAACTTTGCGGAAACTGCAGAATACATAAATATATTTGATCTTTAATGGATCATAATGAATGTAAAAACACCATATTAAAGTTGCCGGCTTAACAATGAATATGCTAATCCACTTAAATTAAATGGAGAAACTTATAGATTTCTCACTGTATTTTGTGACTGGTTAGAATGTTTGAGTAGCATTCCTGGAAGAACTGGGGAATTAACAAAAGAAAACATACACTACTTTACATCATACCACATATGCAATTCTTGAACTAACTAAGTATTCTATAAAAGAAATGAACATGACGTATATATTACCTGGCAAGTTTCAAACACTTAACCTTGAGGCAAGGTTTGGCAAGTATCGGCAACTTAGTGGGGATCAGTATAATATCTCTATACGTCAAGTGTTTGAATGTGAGAAAAACTTAGAATGTTGTCAGTATTAAAACTGGGCCTGCCACTTAACAACCAAACAATTGATTTGAAGAATTTACAAGAAGCTAACTGGGAGGAAATTACAAGGGAGCAACAGTTAGATGTTTACTAATTTAACAAAGATCTAACAGACGATGACGTTAATCAGTGCAGAGAAATACTCTATGTTATATTATACTTAGCAAGTAATTGTTTTTATGCCGTTTTTAAAAGAATGAAACGCAATAGTTTAACAAAATTAGTATCTGGAAGAGATGATGTAGAGGAAACAGCTGAAATAAACAGTTATTTTTAAGAGATCAATAGAGGATCTGTATTATATCCTAATCATGTGACGACAACTTTCGTTCTCTACAATTATGTACTAACTGGCAAACTTGTACAAAATCCTTCTTTTCTTCATTCTGTACATCAACGTCAATTAGTTATGTACATCACCTTAAATGTTTTGGCAGATTCCAATCTTCTTTTTCATGTTGACTCTTGTGATGAGGGTCACAGTTTTGACAGAATCGAAAGAATGATTATATGGAGCTCTTCAAATTCTCTACTGAACAATTTTTGTCGGTAAGGAAAATGACCACATTAATAAAAAAAATTAAGCTGAGAATTGCGAACTTTTAATTAAAACTCTCTCAAAGACGTGATGTTGTTAGTCTAAGTCTTTTCTATAAATACTATTATGGCGTGTTCTCTAGAATTATGTGATCTATTCCCTGTTTTTTTTTTGTTCCAGCTAATTTTACTCGTTTGTCTAGTGGTCTCCACAAGTCGCTGTTTTGATATCTCATTGTAATACAGCTTCCTATTCAAGTAGCCTCTTTGCAAGAACTGCAAAATTATTAAACTCTCTTCCTGCTGACTGTTTTCTTTCTACCTTCATAGCCTTGGTCTTTACAAGACTAAGAACAATAGACATATCCTGTCTTTGTGATAGTCATAGTTGTTCTTTGTAGCTCCTTACACAAAATGGCTTCATGTAATGTCTACAGCGATTTCTAAAAAATAACAACAGATTTTTAAATAAGTTTGGGTAAAAACAAAATCTGCACTACAAACTTTATTGTTTGTTTGTATTAAAATGATTTGGTTTAATTTAATTTGTTTTATTTATTGTTGTTTTACATTTTTAAACTAACTGATCGTTTGTTTTTATTAAAGTTTATTTATTGTTTGTTCACATTTTAGAAGTATTCACAAGTTTGTTTATATAATTATTTGTTTTCTAAATTTATAAATAATTATTTATTGTGAAGATTTTATATTAAATTTATATTAAATAAAAATCAGTTTCAATATAATTCGAATCGTGTTCTTTCCTTTTTCTATTTTTAAATACAATTTTCAAAGTTTTTAAAAATTATTTTTATTAAGCTATCATTAACTAGATATGTGCAAATGTTAGGAAACTGCGTCGTATTATTTCTGCAATGTTATTTAATTTGAGAACTAATTTTTTCTTTGAGTTATGTTGATTTTAACAATACGGATTTTAGCGGCTTTCGTTTTCGTAAAATATGAGAACTATATTTTAAAATATTTTTTATTGACATCTTAATTTTCATAAAAAAATATATTCATGGTATAATTTGAGTAAAGTTGTTTTTTGTTTACACGAAATAATACATTTTCACTGGGATTTCTAATAAAGTAATGCATTAATTATATTCAGTGATCGTCAATGAATAAATACTGAAAAGTTCATTAAAATTGGTTGATTTTCTGAATTTTGATGAATTTTTAAGTGACGGAGGTGTCAAAATTCCCATGGTCTGACTGTTCGACTTACCTACAGAGCATGACGTTATTTTTCATTGGAGAGGCCTCCTAGTTATTACGACGGCCATGAGCAAACCCCATTAGTTTGCGAAGTCTCTTTTGTATTCGTCCCTTTTAAGGAGTGCTCTGAGCGCTCTTTATCCCAGATAAAGAAGCAGTACTTCATCTACCTACGTATCCGACCTTCAGACCGATAAAGGATTACATAAGGAATGAAGTACTTTCTCAAGCAGTAGAATGATCCTACCATTTCTCCAGCGACTTTAACAACATATTTTATGTAATTCTTCCATGTTTAATCTCGAGTGAAAATCAGTCCCTGAAGCCTATAAAAGCAAGGGGCATTCTCAAGCGGAGAGCAGTTATTTGTCCGTAGCATTTAAACCTGAAATAGAATTATTTTTTTTTATCTATTATGCCTCCTGACGCAATCCTTTAGGATATAAAAAACGTACCACTAGGAAAAGTTTGGAAAAAAAAAAAACGTATACATCAGTATAGAAATAAGAAAATAAATAAAGAAATAAACGTACCATTATCGAAAATAGATTCGTGTTTCATCTTTCCTTGTTCCTGACACATACCGGAAGGATATATAGTAACATCTAAATACACATTTCTCTCTATTTTTAGAGTCGAGGATTTTAAAAAAAATATTAGTAATTTTTTTCTACTTTGCACCCACTCCCTCTCTCTCAGATGAGATGTTGCTAGTCTCAGTCTTTTCTATAAATACATTTATTGCATTTGTTCTTAATAATTTTTCGACCTGTTCCCTGCATCCTTTGGTCTAGTGGTTCTAATTAATTCGGTGTTTTGATACCTCGATATTATACAGATTCCTATTCTAGTAGCTTCATTCCAAGAAGCACATGTCCCCATGAGCAAATTCTACAGCAAGCCCCACTCTCCACTATTGTTCACTTCAAACTTTGCAGCTGCTATTTCTCAAATGCAGCAAGCATTCCGACAATTCAACCGGCACAAGTGAATTACAAATAGACAGAAACGTATAGCGTCAAGAAGTCATTGTAAGACTGCAATATGAAGAAAAGGGAATGTATACAGAGATGGCCCCAAAAAAACGACTTCAGTCACAGAAACTAGGTACTCGCGATTTCTGGGAAATCTTCAATAGTGTGGTGAACAATGGGTAATCAACAATTCTCCCGCTATCAACCAAAATAATGTCGTTTGTCCGACAACAGATAAGGCTGAACTACTTGCTCAGCGTTTCGCCTTAAACCCTGTTTTAGACTACAAAACACTTTCTCCCTAATTTCCCATTGAAAACTGGAGCCACACTTGATGACCTGACTTCCCCCCCCCTCTTATGTCCAAGACATCATAAAAAACCTTGACACTTCCAAAGCATGTGGGTCTGATCTTATACAAGTTATAGTAAGAAAAAAATTATCTGCTGAACTGGTACCTGTCATCTCCAAACTCTACAACAACTTCCTTGCCAAATATTGCTTCATTATAGCTTGAACATTGACTTTGTGGTATCAGTCTTCATAAACTCTAGAGATAGAACTGACCCTTAGAATTATCATTACATCAGTCTGCTCCTGCTCTTCGCTAAAATCTTTGAATCCTTAATCAATCTAGCGCTAGTCCGTCACCTCGTTAATGCTAAACTTCTATCTGACCATCAGTATGGATTTAAGCATATTCTGATGGTCATCACTGAGCACATCTTCGATATACGTGACAAGGCAGGTGGAACCAGGCGGTAGAGCTTGATATATCTAAAGCCTTTGACAAGGTCTTCTCATTAAAAGTAATTCATATTCTATTACTGGACGAATATTAAATATAATAAGATCCGTCCTATCCAAAGGAAAGATCCAGGCTGTCTTCGATGGCTGTTCATCCAAACAACATAACATGAATGCAGGTGTACCCCAAAGATAGATCTTGAACCTTCATTGCTCTTGACTTTCATACACAGCCTTCCTAATGACAATGTGTCTGAGATGGGTATATTTTTTTACGACACCACACTCTACTCTCGTCATGTGTATAAAACGGACGCGCACATATCCGGGGCAATGACTGAATGCTTAAAAAGGACCCGCCAGTCTGTAATGGAATGGGATCATAAATGGATGATGACATTTAATTCTGCTAATATAGAGCTCATTTCCTTAAACAACTGAAGAAACCTATTTAACCACCGATTGTCATGGCAAATAACACCGTAATTGAGAGTCCAACGTTCAAACTCCTCGGCCTAACATTCTCAGGTAACATGAATTTGAGAAAATACATCGAAGAGTTTTCCAAAGCTGCTGCAAAAAAAGTGGGCTCCCTTTACCGTGCTAGAAAACTACTCATCCATGTGCTTGTTTTACTTCAATGGAATGTGCTACGATAAACTTGCTGCTCTGGTTCCCTCCCCCGGCTCGACGTAAATATACTTGACCAACCCGACAATCAGCTAAACCCCATCTATTCACTGTGTAGGTCTTTAGATGTCAGAGAGCCTTCTACTCCCATAGCTTCTTTCCTCTGGCTGCCGGCCTTTGGAATTCCCTTCATGCTCCTTGTTTTAACGAATGTACCGACATGGATACATTCAAAACTAATGTAACAGGCACCTATTAAAGATGAACCCTTAAACTTCACCTTAATTCTCAAGAGTCTCTTACGTCTACAGTGGCAACTTGCCTTGTTGGGGCGAACTAAGTTTTAAAAAAAACTGCGGGCTTGTGAAATACTCTTTCTGCTGACTGTTTCTTACCTTACTATTACGTAGGTTTTTTCAAGACTAAAGCCAATAGACATATCCTGTATTTGCGATGATCATCTTTCGTTTTTGTTGGCGCTTTACATCAAGAGACATCATGCTTTTTCCGGAGCGATTTCATGAGCAAAACTATCGAAAACATAGAACACAAAGTAAAAGCTTTAAAAATGAAATAAAAAAAATACCGGAAAAAACTGGTTTTCTTGCAATGTAAACTTTTCCACCAGTTAAACAACAAATGAATCAAAGCAGTGAATGAATAATTTTTTATCATGCATTTGAAGCTAATAACCATGTTAGGTCAGTTAGTTTACCATTAGACTGAAGGTCTCTGTTTCAATCACGAACCTCATCTTTATATTTGGCAATCTATTATTTACTATTGATATATATATATATATATATATATATATATATATATATATATATATATATATATATATATATATATATAGAGAGAGAGAGAGAGAGAGAGAGAGAGAGAGATAGATAGATAGATAGATAGATAGATAGATAATAGCGTAAAGAACTTAGCCAATGCATTTCTGCTACTTCAACCTATAAGCACCAATGGCTTTTTGGAGGACCAAAAAGAATATTAACCATATTTCATAAACATCTGAAAAGCTTCTTCAGCCATGTTGAACCTCTAACAACATCTCAGGAAGAGTTCAGACTAAAGCTGTGGAACAGAACGCTAAGGAATTCCCGCTCCTACTTTCATGGAAATTCTCCTGAGGTCCTTCTCTCGGTTGAGAGACACTCTGACATCGGTGGAATACACTCAGACGCCTGAGAACGGGAATGGGTCGAGCAAAACTTACTCTGAGTAGATGGGGATACAAAACTGAACTAATCATGTGTGAATGTAGAGAGAACGACAATACGATGCAATACTGCTTTGTCTGCCCTCTACTGGCTAACCGGTGCTACTGGAAAGACCTTGCAGAATACAACAATAATGTAAAAGACTGCGTAAAAAGTGTAAAACTGTCATATGACAACATGCTTCAAAGACACGCAAAGAAGCAGCAACATCTGTAGTTTACTATATTCAGTAATATAGATTGGAGTATCTTTCAAAGATTACACTTACTGTATGATATATATTTTCCCAGTGTTTAGTGTATTGTAAAAATTGAGAGAGGCACGATATTATTATTATCATTTATTATTCAATCACATTGTTTTAGGTAAGTAATCCTTATAATAAAGCTCCATTTTAATATGTAGTGTAAATGAATGCTCTAACGTAAAGTCAAGTAAAAGAAAGTAATTTTGCTCAAATATTATACTGTATTAACAACATCTTATTTGTAATAAATGAACGAGAGAAAGTTGTGCACTAATGGATTTTTGTGCACTAATGGATTTTGTTTTATTTTCGAAAATGAATTCGTGTGTTACCCTTCGAAAATTCTAATA
Source organism: Sepiola atlantica (assembly GCA_963556195.1). Taxonomy (NCBI): domain Eukaryota; kingdom Metazoa; phylum Mollusca; class Cephalopoda; order Sepiida; family Sepiolidae; genus Sepiola; species Sepiola atlantica. The sequence goes on along the minus strand of OY744516.1, from coordinate 104,249,669 downwards.
AAATTTAACTTTCAAAATTATATTTAAAAACAAAAATGTATTTTAGAAAAAACAGCATAGTTTATATATATATATATATATATATATATATATATATATATATATATATATATATATATATATATATGAAAGTAAAAGAATTAGCGAGTAACACCGTGACAGGACAGCTAGTATTCTTATAAAACAAGGATCTTCTTATTTTGCTTGCTTGTATGTATATGTGCACAGTGCGTGACATGAGAAAAGCGTCATGCATACTGGATTACGTCATAAAGTTATGATAAATGACAAAAAAGGGCATTGATTAGTTGCAAATGTAATGAAAGAAAGCGAATATTAAATGAGAGAGCGAAAAAATGAGGGAAGAGAGAGAATGGTAATAGAGATAGAGATAGAATAAGAGAGAAAATGGATGTAAAACAGACAGGAAAAGGTAGAGAAATAGAGTGTAATAGTTGCCCACTCTCTTTCACCATCTCAAGAGAGAGAGAGAGAGAGAGAGAGAGAGAGAGAGAAAGAGAGAAGGGGAGGGCTACAACACATATTATAGGTTTGGCAACCTGTATACTTATTTAGACCTGTAGATGCTATTAGCAAGTACTTCGGAATAACCTGCTAATCCGCACATGTAATGCCACAACAAAACTACTGACCTCTCACCGGAATTTCGTTCTGAAGAATGTGGCGAAACTCTCCGAAGTATACATATGGAGATGTCGGTTATAACAAAGTCGACTCTCGTGATTTTGTCATATTATGTTGAAAGATAAGAATGAGAAGTCAGAAATGAGAACTCAGCAACAAGAACTCAGCAACGAGAGAGTAAATCCGTTAGAAAATCGGATTCTAAAATAACCTTTGACATGATCTCTGTATTACGCAATGTACATGCACCAGTTCGCTTATCAGATAATAACTCTAAAATGTGTGTCATATTGTTACATTGACTGGCTTCTGACATAACTTTAATGTCGCATGTCGTAGGAGAACCCTCGCTGTTGACTTAAATGGGGCGATAAGTCGTAGCTACCTGATCCGATTCTCGATCGCCGTCGCCGCCATACTGCTACTCGTACCAACCTTTTCTCTTCTCTCCTTTCTTTTCTCGTCGTCTGCCTGTAGCCATTTTCCCGACTTATATGGTTGTCTTCGTCATCACCGTCACTACAGTGCCGCCGCCGTCGCCCTAATCCTCGTTGGTCATCCATCATACCGGCGTTTCTTCATGGGCTGAAATCAACTTCTTAACAAGTACAACAAGTCTTTTTCTGTTTTAATTCGAGCCGTTATTTAACTATTTAATTAGCCGACCTGAGGAGTTTGTTGGAATCAAGAGAGAGGTTACGTTAACTAAATACACTAGTTATTTCGTAATTACTTTCAGAGAGAGGAATGTGAAAGATTCTACTAAGGCTCTTATATTTTGGGACTCTTATTCCCTACTTCCAACAATTACATGAGTTTGACTTGTTCTCGTCGCTTCCAAGTGAGAACTGATTAAAATCCCAATTCAACTTTCCCACGCAGAACTCTCGTCCTCCAAATCTCGTTATCACTCGCAGCTATGACCTTAACTCTTGACCTTAAGGTTGCGTCACCTGTCATCGTGACGTGGGGAAACACATCGGAAGCTTCGCTACAATCGCGTAAGTCAAACCCGTCTCGATAGATGCGTCCATCTCTCACGGGGTCATTATCTAACGATATTATTATGTGCTATATACTTATAAATAAAAAAATAAATAAATAAATAAATTCGTTTAATTATAACAAACAAATAGTTGTTTCTTTCATTTCTGAGGAGGAAATATGAGAGACGGCTAGTGAATCTACTTGTCTATAGATTGAGGACCGGGTTAAGCGCTTGACCATCACTTGACTACATCGTTATATAGCGATATCTATACATATATATCTATACATGGTAGATAGAATATCTACCTTTCTCAATGGTTACGCCTGTAGAAAAGACTAAAGATGGGAGATAATATTAATTCATGACCGCAAAAGCAGTGTTTTCTACTTAACAGTGCCGGTCCTATAATGCTAGAAGCTCTTGTTTCACCTTGCCCAAGAGAGAGAGAGAGGGGGAGATAGAGACTAGTGATTGCTGCTCCATCCCAGATATGACAGCACTACTCCATGCCTTACTTTATAAGGTGTAAGAAGTTTATTAGCCCGATAAAAGGGAGCCTACCCTCTTTACAGCTAAGTTGACAGTATCTTCTATATATTTATTCTAATTCATGTTACCTGTAAATGTGAGAAGTAATGCTTGAACGTTATACTATCGAAAAATGTGCTATCAGCCATAGCTGATAACACTCTTTTAGCACGCACAATGCGTGAACCCCTCGGTAAAACATTCACAGAATTTACTCGCCTGACTACAACCACAGTAAATAAAATTCTCCCTCCCCCTTTCTGTACGAAAGACCAAACGGAACTTCCATGACCAAAATATAACGAGGCTGCTCAACAACAAACTGCAAAAGGGTCCTATTTATGTCTGATGTAAAAAAATAATTTTTTAGCCGTCCTCTTAGATAATAAATTCCTCTTAAGTAATTTTATAACTATTCACCCCCATTCCTTCTAATCCTCTAGTCGTATTTTTCATCGTCCAACTGACAATATCTTAAACGTTTATCCTCGAGTGACCTCAGGCCTTGAAAAGCGGTGACCAATTAGTACCCCCCCCCCCAAAAAAAAGAAAACAAAAAACAATTTAGTGTTTCTGATATAACATAATATAAGGATATATCCTTTGGATTTAATTAATGTAAAGCTTTGTTGTACTAATGAATCATGGCTAATAAAAGCCAGTGTTCTACTCGAAGACAACAGTTCAAATAATTGTCGGTTGGGCGATAATCACCAGCACGAGAGAACTTGAAATAGTTGCTGAAATTCGCAGAAGATTACTTAAGAAGACTTGATCTTCCGAGATGACGGCTCGACAAGTATTTGTTTACGTTAGACTTGATGACGACCATGCTGTAGTTGGTTGTGAATCACACTCGTGGTATCTTGTTTCACGGATATCATGTGCAAGGAATGCATCTTTGTTCGATGAAGTTCCGTTTAGTTTTCGCTTCAGAGAGAAAGAAAGTAAAGTTATTTTCTGTGGTTGTAGTCAGACGAGTTCGTACTGTGTATTGAAAGGGGAGGGGCAAAGATTTAAGCTTAGTCGATCTCCAACCATGAACATAACTATACAATAAAGGGGGGTAGTAACATCTCTTCTCTGTGAAAAAGTCTGTAGAGACGAGAAAAGATCACCTCCCACTAGATTGCAGAGTCAATTTTGTATTCTGTCAAGACAAGAAAGAGTGCTCCGATCGGCACTTCCCTATACACATCAGCAGTACTCTATTTTAGGATGAATCCGGTTATTATACAGGCAGAGGATAACATCAACCATTTTTCCAGCAACTTTAGCAACAGATTTGATGTAAGTCTTCTATTTATGATCTAAACTTTCTTGGACTTGTTGGCACTTAAGCCCCTCCTTGCTCTATTTGTCATGGGTTTACTGATCGCACAAGTGTGTATCTATCAAGATTGTCCATTAATTAAGAAAAATGCTACCGATTCATTTGTTCCACGCTGATGTTTGGTTTTGGAAAACAAGGTTTGCGGCCAGAAATAAAGGCCGTTTTAATTCGTATCTACATCTCCTATACTTAAATGAGGTCGGTTTTTATTTTCTTTCTACATGTTTGCTTTTGGGTTTACTTCGATTGCATGTTTTTCTTTTGTTATTTCCTTTTAGTTACCAAAATAGGCGGTAAATATTGAATTTCGCTGTTAGTCGGTTAGTTAGGACGAAAAATAGGAAAGGTTGTTTTTAGTGGAAAGGATTGTTGCTACTATTTAAAAAAATCTTAATACGTCCAAGTATCTAATAAAACAGCTCTGTCTTCCATTCGGTCGACCCGTTTGCTCGTTAGTCTGTAACGCTTAAGTCGGAAATAGCATTTTCGTTGGTTTGTCATAGTTAAGTTTTAAATAGCATTTTCGTTGGTCTGTTATGCTTAAGTTTGAAATACCATTTTCGTTGGTTTGGCATAGTTAACTTTGAAATTACATTTAGTTGGTTTGTACATAATTAAGTATGAAAAGGCATATCGTTTGTCTGTCATGATTAAGTTTGAAATAGAATTTTCGTTGGTTTGACGTGGTTAAGTTTTAAATAGCATTTTCGTTAGTCTGTTATGCTTAAGGTTGAAATAGAATTTTCGTTGGTTTGGCATTGTTAAGTTTGAAATAGCCTTTTTGTAGGTTTTGCATAGTTAAGTTTATAATAGTATTTTCGTTGGTCTGTTATGCTTAAGTTGTAAATCGCATTTTTGTTTGTCTGTTATGCTTAAGTTTGAAATAGCTTGTTAGTTAGGTTGGCATAGTAAAGTTTGAAATAGCCTTTTCGTTGGTCTGTTATGCTTAAGTTTGAAATAGCATTTTTGTTTGTCTGTAATACTTTAGTTTCAAATAACAGTTTATTATGTTTAGCATGGTTAAGTTTAAAATAGCATTTGCCTTGGTCTGTCACGCTTAAGTTTAAAACAGTTTTTACCTTGGTCTACCAGGCTTACGTTCGAAATTTGCATTTTATCTTCAAACAGTCAGATTGCTCGGACACATCTTTTAGAAGCGTCCGTGTATCTTTATAAAACGCTCTGTTATATTTTAGCTCTCTCTTCTCTGAGTATACAAAGCCACTCAGATGGTAATGTTTATTCATAAAACGATTTAGTTGGAAAATGAAGAACAGTCACAATTAATATCAAAGAAAAACATTACATTTTAAGACAGATATAGAGAGAGACATATAGATGGACACGTTACTCGCATTTTGGCTAAGAGCAAAGTTTAGTATCTGTTCAGGCCCTACACTTGATCTTTTTGTCCTCACTCATTGTCATTGAATAATAAATCTTTATAGACGGAGACAATTATTTGCTCTTTCTAACCAAGAGTTCTCCTTTTGGGGAGTTTGATTTTCCCCACATGGAAAACTGATCCTGTGTCTAACTCTGCCCACGTGGGAATGCAAGTAAATTGTAACTCGTCTAACAGCATGCAGTCATGGTGTGCACGTTGCACCGCCTCTATTGTGGACAGCGCCCTTGACACATCTTTCCCGTTTGAAGTATCAAGGGCCAAAGAGACAGAAAATCTTCGGAAATAACATGGTTTCACGGATTCCGTCTGGGGGTCATCTACCCTTAAAATGGGTAAATTAAACTTTTACATTAAAACACGGGCCTCGTAATGCAACTTATCGATCGTTCGGCTTGCCAGTCGCAATTCTGCACTTTCATCATTAAACGCACAAATTCAATATATGCATCGTATTTTAGATGCGTCCAAGAATCTATGTAACAGTTTCGGTCGACCAATCTGTCACTCTTAAATTTGTATCACAAGTAAAACTCATCTAGCTAATACCACTACAAAACTAATTTTTTCCTCTGTGTACTTAAAACTAAACAGCTATCACATAAACAGAGTTTATTTCTAAGAATTTCCTATCTGTCGAACACAATGATACGGAACTGCTTTCCCGCTGACTACAATATTGTAATCGTCAAGTTCAATGTCAACCTCTCCTCATTGCACACATCTTTAATAATTCTCTCATGGTGTTGTTCATAATTCAACTGAAAATCACATTAATATTTATTTGCAAATGGTGTTTGAACTTAATAAGTGGTTATTCATTAGTATAATACATCTCTGAAATAAGGTCTGACCGTGCGACGGTCTGTAAAGTTTAGATTTGACATTAAATATTGAGCTACGTTTATACATCTCTATGAGAAGGTCTGTCAGTTTTTTGGTCTGTAAAGCTTAGGTTTGAAATTGCATATTGAGCTGAGTCCATACATCTCGATAATAAGGTCTGACCGTCTCTCGGTCTCTTCAGCTTAGGTTTGAAATAGTATTTTGAGCTGCGTCCATAGATCTTAATAATTAGGTCAGCCCTTCTGTCAGTCTATCCAGCTTAAGTCTCAAATAGTATTTTGAGCTGCATCCATACATCTTTATTGAAACGTCTTTCCGTCTGTCAGTAATTAAATCTTAGATTTTAAATAGCATTTTACAGCTGCGTCTATACATCTCTGTAAGAAGGTATGTCCGTCCGTCGGTCTGTCAAACTTAGGTATGAAATAGCTTTTTCAGTTGCGTCCATACATATCTATAATAAGGTATGTCGGTCTGTCAAGCTTACGTTTGAAATAGTTTTTGAGCTACGTCTATAAATCTTTATAATAAGGTCTGCCCGTATGTCGGTCTTTCAAGCTTAGGTATGAAATAGTATTTTGAGCTGCGTCTATACATCTCTCTAATACAGGTCTTTACGTCTGTCGGTAATTCAATCTGAGGTTTTTTAAATAGCATTGCTAGCTGCGTCTATACAACTCTATAATAAGTTCTGTCCGTCCGTGGCTTTTTCAAGCTCAGGTTTTAAATGGCATTTTGAACTGCGTTTATACATCTTCATAACAAGGTCTGTCTTTCCGTCGGTCTGTCAAACTTAGGTTTTAAATACCATTTTGAGCTGCGTCCGTACAGCTCTGTAGTAGGGTTTGTCCGTACATCTCTCTTTCAAGCTCAGATTTTGAATGCCATTTTGAACTACGTCTATACATCTCAATAAGTAGGTATGTCCGTTAACGGTCTGTCAAGCTAAGGTTATAAATTGCATTTTCATGGCTACACGTGGAGATTGATTCGGTGTAACTTGTTTAGGTAGGAGGGCGATTGTTTAATCTTGCTTGTACTTCATTAGTTACTGTTTATCCTTTAGTACAAAGTGAATTGTTAAATAATAGTAATAAATAAGCAACTACAAAAATAGTACACTTAGTAGAAAAACCGAGCAGTATAGTGAGGTTAAGTGCTTCACGAGTTTTATTTCGTTTTCTTTGCGCTTTGATTTTGAAAATCTTCGAATTGGAAACAGGATGAATCTTGAGGAAATCCGATTACTGGATGTTGATTACTGGAGCAAAAGTCATTCTGCAACAAATGGGGGAGATGCGGGAGAGAGAAGTGGGAGTGGGAAAGAAACGGATGCATTGATAGATATAGACGCAGGAAAAATGTGTGAGTTTAAGAGACCTAGATCGAGAAAGATTAAGAGAAAGAGAGAGAAAAGAGTGGGGAAAACGTTCAAATGAGAGTAGGAGGGGGAAGAGGGAGAAATAGAGGGGAGGGGAGGTAGAACCCGATAGCTACACATATAAATATAAACGATAGAAGAGAGTTTTTAAGAGAGAGAGAGAGAGTCACAGAGAGAGAGAGAGAGAGAGAGAGTACAACTGAGAGGGGAAACGAGAGAGTGAGAAACAGAGAAAATTTGAAACAGAAGATGATGCATAGAGAAATAGATGATAGTTGAGCAATAGAGAGATATGTCGCGGAAAGAAATAGAGAAATAGCGTGAGAAAGATGAGGGAGAATGAAGAAATCGATAAATGCACATATGAATATAGACGAGGAAAGAGAGTGGGAAACTTGGCAAGGTAGATTGAAAGAAAGAGACAGGGAGAACAACTGTGATACGTAAAGATATAAAAGGTGTAGATGTTAGAGAGATATGATTTGAGAGAATAAGATGGAAGGGAGAAGGAGAGCTTAGGAAAATGAATACGATAGTTACAGAAGAGAGAGAAATCAACAGACGTTCAGAAGAGATCGGGAGAGAGAGAGAGGAAGAGAGAGAGATCTGGAGAGAGAGAGAGAGAGAAAGGGAGTATATATATACGGATACAGAGAGAAAGACCGGTGGTAGAGAGACAAAAGATGTATAGACACCCGGATATACACAGAGACATAGGGAGAAAGTGTGAGATATGAAGAGCGTTAAATACAGATGGAAAGAAATGTAGGGGAATAGGGAGACAGAGAGCTATGCGTTAGTATATAAAGGGTGTAGGAGTCAGAGCGAGATATGGTTAGTGATAACAAACGAGAGGGCGCAAAAGAAAGAGAAGAGAAGAGGGGATGAATAGATACAATAGTTGGAAAATAGAGAGAAATAGACAAATGTGCAAAGAGAGACGAAGCGAGAGAAAGAAAGAAAGAAAGAGAGAGAGAGTAAAATACGAAAAAGGCGTGTGAGCGAAAGAGAGAGAAAGCGGCGATAGGAAGAAACAGAAAGCTAGAGATATACGCAGATGAATATAGAGGCAGAGAAGTAATGTGAGATAAAGATTGAGAGATGGAGACGGTAGAGACGGAAGGGTATGCAGGTAGACACCGATATGCATATACGGTAATTGTATTCGAGCCATAGAGATATATAAGAAGAAATATGACGTGAGATAGATAGAGAGAGGGGGTAAAATAGATGGTCAAGTTGAAGAGATAACTAGAAAAACAAACATACACACATGATACACAGGCAGATAAACAAACATTATACACGCAAAGAGATAGAGCATGTAAGATAGATATAAATTGTCAGAGGAACATAGAAAGAAAAAGAAAAAGAAAGAGAGAGAGAGTATATAGATTAATCGATAAAGACAGAGGGAGAGATACGGAAAAATACACACACACATATATATATATATATATATATATATATATATATATATATATATATATATATATATATATATATAGTGTTCAACTACTGAAGGGAACATGCATTGATATATATATATATATATATATATATATATATATATATATATATATATATATACCAATGCATGTTCCCTTCAGTAGATGAACACTATATATATATACATATATATACATATATATATATATATATATATATATATATATATATATATATATATATATATGTATTTTTTCCGTATCTCTTCCTCTGTCTTTATCGATTAATCTGTATACTCTCTCTCTCTTTCTTTCTTTTTCTTTTTCTTTCTATCAATGCATGTTCCTTTCAGTAGTTGAAGACTTTGACGGTGGCTTCCTTTAAATAAAATAAATTTCACGCTGATTTACTGAGTCGCTGATGACGGCCTTGTGGGCTAAGACGTTGGAATTATGTTTGAAACAAGTCGCGTGTTCCAAGGTTCGAGTGCGACGATCGGTATAAATAATCTTCTCTACACTGACGATTCCCGTAAGGATTAAACGTGTACCAATGTAGATAAAAACTTATATTTATAGTTACTTTTCGCCCCAAATATCTAAGCTGGGCTCTGTAGTGAGTAGTTTCTTTTGTTTTTATACATTAAAGATAACCACTGATCAAGGCTTTAAGGCCACTCGAGGATAATGTTTAAAGAGTTGTACCCAGTCGTTATAGTGGTATCAATTCATGTCTCTTCACTAGTTGAACACTTTCACAGCAGATTCCTTTAAATATGATAAATCTCTCGCTGATTTACCGAGTTGTTGATGACCGCCGTGTAGACTAAGACGTTTGAATTTTTGTTTGAACCATGACTCGTACTCCGAGGTTTAAGTCCGGTGACCGGTATGAATAATCTTCTCTACACTGACGATTCCCAAAAAGATGAAAAGTATACGTATGTATATAAAAACAAATATTTATAACTATTTGTCGCCTATACAATCTAGCCTGGGTTCTGTAGTGAATAGTATTAACATAGCCGTTATCGTGGCTCTAATGTATGTTCTTTACCGTAGCCGATTACTCTCTTGCTGATTTACCGGGTTGTGGGCTAAGAAGTAGCAATTTGAGTTTGAAATATGCCTTGTGTCGCAGGTTCGAACCCAGCGACCGGTATAAATTATCTTCTGTACACGGACGATTCTCGAAAGCATGGAACGTATACGTATGTAGATACAAACACATATTTATGATTATATATATATATATATATAAATATATATATATATGTATCTGACTCTATCTCTCTCTCTCTCTCTCTCTCTCTCTATATATATATATATATATATATATATATAGAGAGAGAGAGAGAGAGAGAGAGAAAGAAAGACAGCGAGAAAGGGAGAGAGAGACTGATAGAGACAGGGGCAGAAGGACAGAAATAGATAAACTTTCGGCATGTATTTTCTGTGATTAAAATACATAGATACACAAATAAAGAAAATGTGATTTACCCATCTTTAGTATTATACTTATATACCGATCAAGAATTTATAAATATCTTTGTTTAGTGAGGTTGGACACAAGTAAATGGAAGATACTATGTTATCTATGAGATTACTTACTTAAGTCTTCATCCGCCGTAAACATGCGAATACTTCAATAAATCCACCCTTTATTTCATTTGGACTTAACTAGAGAAAATAAGCGAATAAAAAAGAAAGTGCATGCAAACAACAGGAAGTACACTTGATTGTGATACTATATCTCCACCGCGGACATCAGGTGAAGAAATTAATCTGATCCATAAAACCTTTCTCTTTCTATTAAAGGTTAGAAAAATAATCGAAAGAAAAGACACCCTCAAACAAAAACAAAAAACAAAAAACAAACAACCAATCAATCCGTTGGTCTATGTTTTTGCTATAAACATGCGCCCTAGATTAAGTTGTTATCTGGACAAAGCAGCGTTTTTTTTTCTTTTTCAGCATGCGATTATTGCGCGTTCTGGCGAATTAGTTCCTCGATGCACTCAGTCGACGGGTTAAGGAGATTCTATTAATACCTCACTGCTTTGGTCTCAGGAAAACTGAACGCTGTGTTTTCGTTTTTTGTTTACATGTCTTCTTGTTTGGCGGATCCACAATTTCCGAAGCCAAATCTTTGCTAAATAGTTTCTTTTTTTTTACTTCCATCTTTTGTGATCTTTTTATATTAGTCGCCAGAGCGTGGGTTATTTTTGCTTTGTATATAAAAAAATAATCTCTACGGAAAGGTCAATGCATCTATCTATCTATCTATCTATCTATCTATCTATATATATATATATATATATATATATATATATATATATATATATATATATATATATATATATATATATATATATTAAGGATCTATCTGTCTATCTTAGAATCTGTCTCAATACGTCTCTATGTATTTATTAACTTATATATTCATGTATTCCTGTAAGTCACTTCATCTTTCTCAATATATATATATATATATATATATATATATATATATATATAATTTATAGTAAAAATAATTTGATTAAAGAATAGTATAAATGTACAATAGCATAACTCACATATAGTAAATATTAATGAGTTCGAAATACAGGCATTTAAATACTCAAAATACTGCAGTTATTAACATCAGCTCAATGGTTGATTATTAAAGTCAAACGGAGCTATTATAAAGTAGGTTGGTAGACTTTTTAGAATCATATAAAGTATACTGAATAGATAGAAATAAATGATTCCGACTCGTTTTAGAAACGATCGTACGGCAAATATTGTTGTGTTTGAATTCTTGGAAATTTTTTTTTTAAATCTCAATCGACTTTATATATATATATATATATGTGTGTGTGTCTGTCATTTTTGGAAGGCTTACCAAAACATTCCGTTCAGGAGACCAATCATCACCACAACATACTTTTTCTTTCAAAGATTATTTATTTATCACATATATTCAAATTAAACAGTCAAAACACCGTTCCCAAGTTACCATTCCAAGCCACTGATAGTAACTTGTGAACGGTGTTTGGTTTTTGTTTGGGGAGTGATGCTTTTCATCGTTGTGCCGCCCGACGAGAAGGTGTATTCACGCATATTGTTCCTGTTTCTTTTGAATGCATTTGGGACTAAGTCTTTGCTGTTTTGCTTAGTAGCAATAATACTGCGAAAATCTTACGAGCTACTTTTCTAAGACATTTTCTATTTTTTCTTTTTATCTTTTTTTTTCTTCTCTTCTTAAGTGACACCAATTAAGGCAACACCGCATTGTGTATTGTCAGTTGTTGAAACTCTTATTCCAGGTACTTAATTACCCTGATGATATGCCAAGCAAGGACCTGCTTTGTAGTGAAATACGCGTAGGAAGAAAATCTTTAATTTGTATATATGATAAATAAATAAACTTTGAAAGAAAAAGTATGTTGTGGTGATGATTGGTCTCCTGAACGGAATGCTTTGGTAAGCCTTCAGAAAATCACATATAAATGCTCTGTACCCTGTAATCGAGTATTATCGAGCTTATTTTTATTGACCTAATCATGGTCTTTCACTGAATAATCTATCTTACAAGTTACAAATCTAAATATATATATATATATATATATATATATATATATATATATATATATATATATATATATATAGAGAGAGAGAGAGAGAGAGAGATAGAGAGGGGGACGGAGAGGGGCGGTTAAAAAACATTAAATTAAATTTCAGACAAAATGGAATGTTTAGTATATAGAATAGTGGATGAGCATGGAACAAACTAGTAGAAATAATAACACACACACACACACACACATACACCCACACACACACACATCTCTAAATCAAAACGACCTTAACATTTGTGTAGAAAGGTACGTTCGTTAGACACGAGCGAAATATCGGTTGACTTTAGAAATACATATGTGTTAGTATTTCTAATAGTTTATTTGCATTCTTTAACCTCTATCTTATAATAGAAAAATAAATTCCAAAGAATAGTATATTACAAAAAATAAAACACAGCATGACTATCATACTCAACACTAAAAACTAAGCCTCAACTATAATAGCTACTTATAATATTAAAATAAATAAGAATTTAAAAGTTGTAGTATCAAATAACTTCACTAATCCCGAATTAGCACCTCAATGCAATGGTAAACCAGCAAATGAATAACTTCGCACATAGCTTATGAATGTACAGTCATAGATATAGATAGCACTAAATCATATATAGGCTTTACCAGTGCCAATTTAAAACTAGATACATAAATAATATACAATTACTATAGTTGATATAGCGCTAACTATTTGTCCGAAACAAATGAAAGACAGACCTTGTGCCAAAATGCAATAGCCAAGAAAATAGGGCTTCTCATGGTGATTTAGTGATTTGATAAACCCATTTTGCCCCAATGAAGCAAGCTTCTTTATAGCAGTAAAGAAAATTAACAAATGTTTTTTAATCACCTTTATGCAAAAACTCGAAGCACTATATAGTGGTTTTGCACATCAAGTGTTTTTGCTAGCCAATTGTAGAGTCAAGAATCGAGTAGGATGTGTAACACAAGGCTCCAAGTTTTCCCTGACAGATTTTGGAAAACACTGTTGGTTAATATAAACCTCTCAATGCAAGGTAGTCTCCCCTATATAACCAGCAAAATAATTGTAATTAAATTTATATACACCACTACTATAACGGATATAGGACACACTATTTTACGAAACAAAGGAAAGGCAGATAGTGTAAACGTATGGAAACAAAGTAGTAACAATCTGCTTTCCTAATACTTGACGATGTCTCCCAATCCGCGGCAGTTTCACACATTAAATACACTAGCAGGAAAATCCGACGTTGCTCAGGATTGAATGAGGAACAATACTATGTATCATTTCACTATAATCAAAATATTATATTACCTTCTTTGTTTTTACTGCCCCTCGATTTTGTTTCGCTCTCTAATATAGTCGGAAGAAGCTGAAATGTTAGAAAAACACACTTAGTGTCTTATACATATGGTTTTAATTTCAGTTCAATCGCGTGGACATATTAGAAGTTTTGAAGGGGTTTCTGTCTCCATGGGTCACTTAGAAGTAGGGGCACGTAGATATTCGGTACATAGAAGGTAAGGTAGAGATTCGGGACCACTTCCATTGTCTTCTAGGTGAGTTTAATACATATGATATACATTTTGAAGTTTTAAAGGAGGTTCGACCCCCATAGGTCTCTTAGGTAAAGAGATAACTTAGAGATGCAGGACAACTTCTATTGTTTTACCAAGAAAACTTCATACATATAATTTAAATTTCGTAAAAATGAAATATATTCAAAGTGCTAAATAGGGTATTCCGTCATAGACCTCTTTAGAGAATGCGCTTAGAGAAATAGAAACGCATACATTGACTTCTCTACTAAATCTCACATGAGAATACATTTTTGGATTTTATGTAGATTCTCTAACTTTTCTGTCCACAGGGACATACAAACATCACCCCCCCCATATATATATATATATATATATATATATATATATATATATATATATATATATATATATATATATATATGTGTGTGTGATTTTTGTATGTCCCTGTAAAGAGTCCGGAATGAAAACACGAACTTGGAGCTTTAGAGAAAACAAATATATTGAAGAAAAAATATAATAGAATGGAGAAAAAGAGTGGTAATACGTCAGTCTTGACTGCCAGTATAGACTGGGGTTGATTCAACACGGAGGAGCAGGGGCTCCAAGTATTTCTGGTGAATGGAAGAGTCAAAAGTCAGTTATATGAAAAGTACCATTAACCCTAAGGTGTGTCAGTATCGTTTTTTTCTTTTGGAATTGATTACGAGAAAATCCGGAACCTTCCGTTTTCTTTCAGATTGCAGCTTTTCTGGGGCTGCCTGGGGTACTGGTATGTCGAAAGTATCGTATATTATGTCCATAACTTCTTCTACATAGGGAGTGCTGTCAGGGTTATCCGACAGTGGATGCTTAATTTTATTTAGATGTCTCTTATGAAAGAACTGATTGCCTAAGATTATGTATACCATATTTCAAATTCTCTTTTCTATCGGAGCAAGTCTTTAGAAAAACCTTTTATTTTTAAACATTTTGAAATATACTTTATCACCTAATATCATGTAGCATATTTTTTTGGTACAATAGAAGTTCGACCTTGTCAGGTCTGTTTGGACAGTAATTTGTCAAAATGGATCTTACTTTTCGCTCAAACATCATCTCTGGAGATAATGAGGATAGTGTCTTAACGTTTTGCGTTATCCTGTATACTCCTTAAAACTGCTGCAGTGGCGTTTCCGTAAGAAGGGCGCAATCTTGTTTCAGAGCCTGTCCGTTTGACCCAGAATGGTGTCGTGATGTGTCTCAACTTGAAAATCTCACAGAAATCTTTAAAGTAGGGGGACGTAAATTACGCCCCGATGTCATCGACCAAACAATCGATCACCTCTAAACGGGCGAACAATTCGTGAGGGAAGGTTTTCGTTATCCCCGTAGTTTTCATTTTACATCGTAATACTCTGCCATCTAGAAAAATTATCGGCTACAATTAGATAGTAAAATTCACCCATAACAGGCCTGAAATATCTATGTGCATACTTGACTAAGGTCATTCCGTCTTTCGCACAGCCTTTACACGTATTAACGATGTTTTCAATGTTCTGGTCTATTTTAAGACAGTAAACGTAGCTTCGCATTTAACGTAACATACTATTTGTCCCCGGATGGCCAATCCGTCAGGATTCTCTTCTGTAGTTTTTCTGTACAAGAGTTACTCGTCGCATGATGCAGAACTGTCTGAAAAACGTTGGTCTTCATCAGACATGCTGTCAAAATAATGAACTCATAATTGGAGGCTTCCTTTCTAACTTCCTGTAGGGACACAGGGACTTATCTTGTCGTGTTGCACAGCATAACTTTTATCTCCCCGTCCGCTCACAGGGAAGCAATCACGGAGTCCTCTAGTGGCTCTCTATATATCGACACCAGTCTAGACAATCCATCCCCGCGATAGATCTTTTCGACGTAAATACTCCATTTTAAAATTATAATTCAATAAAACTTTCCCCATATCTGTAGTCTATTCGCCGTACACACAGGCCTACCTTTTTCCGAGCCGAAAATGTTGATTACCGGTTCATGATCGGTCTATATCCATTACTTGCTGAAAAAATTGCGGGATCA
This sequence comes from Sepiola atlantica, assembly GCA_963556195.1. Lineage (NCBI taxonomy): Eukaryota > Metazoa > Mollusca > Cephalopoda > Sepiida > Sepiolidae > Sepiola > Sepiola atlantica. The sequence continues at coordinate 104,233,893 of OY744516.1, read as the reverse complement.
ACTTTGACCCCTTAAACAAGCCGTTCAACCTTGTATAAACGGCAATACGTATTCATACATACTAAGTTAAACTTTCTTCTTCCACGGGTATTTGGAGGTACGCTTCACTAAGATCTATTTTTGAACAAAATCTGTTTATATTAAATTTTGAAAATATTTTTTCTAAGCTTGGCAGTGGATAATTATAATCCTTTAGTGCTGCATTTAATAATGTCAAAAAATCTGCATTCATGCGGATTTCTTTTTATTTCTATTTCACATAGACAGTGGGTGCTGCCCATTGACTATATTACACTTCCCATAAAAAGCAGGTCGTCACAAGTCGGTCCTATTCCTGACTTATTTTTTTTAACGATGCAAAAGGCACATTTCTTTTTTTCTTACGTTAAAATGTGGCTGTCATCTTTGTGCATCGATCAAGACCGCTCAAAAAAACTTCGGGAAATGTTTTTGTAAAGTCCTGCTTTAGTTTTTCTGACTCGGTCATTCGGCTTTCTGTTTTCTGGCAAAACGTATTGAGTTGTAACTCTCATGAATTAAACTTTTTCATCCAATATGTGCCAAATCAATTATTAGTGTCTGTTAACACGAGTATTTTCAAGTTTCTGGTAGTTCCCATTTGGGTTACGTTCGTAATTATTTCACCCTAAAATTTAATTTTCTTCTACTAGTCATTGTACTGGCAAATTTGTTGGTTCTTAACAGAGTCGGTGTATTCAACCTTTTCCATGTAAGGAGTTTGAGACGTCCACGCCCAAATCTAATTGTAATTTTATATTTTTACTCAGTATTTGTACGTGCACATATCTTCTTATATTAATGCAGTCCTGTTACATTGTAAATGTGAATGTAACCCGCGTTTTCCTTCCACTATTCGTTCAACAATATGAACTTTTATGTCCGACTTTGTTACAAATCTGGCAGGTTTTAAAACGAAATGAGCAGTTTATATACGTATGAAGGTCTCCACACCTAACCCATGGGCATTCCGGTATATCATTCTGTGTTTATTAGACTGAGTTGTTTTAGTAGAGGCGTAAACTTATTTCTATTGGTTTGCATTGTTTTTGAAAGAGAGTTGAATTTCGATTTTAACGTCTGCAATGTGCGACTCTTCAGTCTTCTTCGAATCTTATTGAACACTTACAAATCTCTGGCAGACCCCAGCTAACTTCTGTAGTGTAAAATTCGTTTCATTTTCTAACTGATCTCAGCGACTTTACCTGATACCAATCCTTGTACGAAAATTAATCATTTACAGTTATCTGCATCAAGTTCGGCTTTTTTGAAAAAGTCACATGTTTATTGACGATTGATGCGAACGTTAAATAATCGCCGTTGTTTTTTTTGATAAAGTTAAAACACGTCTCGCATTTGTGAAACAAAGAAGTCTTGGTGCTAAATAATTCAGTTAAAAGATTAACAGCTTCAGCTAAAGTCAAGTCCCTCATTTTTCGGAGCAAAATGAAATCTACGAACTTAGTATGTTCGGTGGTGCCTGATTTTCGGAGCAGTAGGCGAACCTTTCTAGAGTCTACCCAATTTTCACAATCTATTTTGTATAAATCCTAATATCTTTTAAAATACGAAGCAAAGGTTCTATATTTATCTGGGTAATTAGTGAAATTATCAATTGCACTTCAAACGGTATTCTGTGATAAATCATTATCGTTTTTGTTACTTTGATTCATAACCGATATTGTTTGCATTAATACTTCAATCTTTTCATCGGTTTCTATTTTTTGTTTAAAAAGTTTTTCATTTTGTACTAGAAGTTTTTCTTTTGTCTTGTATAATCTGTCGCCGGCTTCTATTTTTTCTAGTAGTTTTTCGTCGGCTTCCTTTTTTCTAGTAGTTTTTTTTCGGCTCCCTGTTCTTATTAAAGAATTTTCCATTTTGTTTTAGTAAAAGTTTTCGAAATCTTTCTTCAGCTTCTCGTTGCTTTTTTATTTGAAATTTCACTATTTCTCACCTGGTCGATTTAAAATCTTCCATGTTTAAACTGTGCCCTTTTAGAATATATCGTTTTAAAGATAATTACTTCTATATTATGCTTGCTAAACGTAATCTTATTTGTAAAATAAAAAAAATAGTATAAACAAAATTTTCAACAAAATAATCAAATCACTTTATTTTCATTTTTTTCGGTACGCTTTACACGTAACTTTCTGGTGAATGTTCCGGTTATTTCTTCACGTTTGTCCTTTGTAGTTTTGTCCCGTAAAAGTTCGAATACCTCGTCGCCAGTTGTTGTAACCCTGTAAAAAATGCGGAATTAAAACATGAATACGATGGTTTTAGTAAAAACAAATATATTGAAGAAAATATAATACAACAGAGAAAATAGAGTGGGGGTACGTCAGTATTGACTGCCAGTATAGACTGGGTGGATTATACACGGAGGAGCACGGACCAGTATTTATAGTGAATGGAAGAGTTAAAAGTCAGTTAAAAGTAAGGTATCATAAACCCCTCTCCAAAGACTTACCTCCTTAGGAATATCAGTATCGTTTCCCTATTTGGAATTGATAACGGAACCTTCCGTTTTCTTTTAGATTTACTCTTTTCCGTTTGGAGTAATGGTATGTCGAAAGTATCGTATGTGATGCCCATAAGCTCTTCTACCTGGGGAGTCCTGCCAGTGTCATCCGACAGTGGGTTCTTAATTTTATTAAAGTGTTTGTTATAAGAAAACTGATTGCCTAAGATTATGTAAACCATATTTCCTATTCTCTTTTCTATCGGAGCAAGTCTTCAGAAAGACGTTTTATTTTTGAATAAACAACATATATATATATATATAAAAGGAGATTGTAGTTTGCTTGAAGCATTGCTGGTAAATATAAGTGCAGATTAGTAATCCGAGGCTGTAGCAATGCGATGTAGTTGCCGGAAGATGGACAAGTGAACAGAAATAAACAGTGAGGTAAAACGAAACTCAAAACGATTTATTAATAATTTCACGAAAGACTGATTACATACCAGAATAGTATTCTGGTATTTAATCAGTTTTTCGTGAAATTATTAATAAATCGTTTTGAGTTTCGTTTTACCTCATCGTTTATTTCTGTTCACTTTTTCCATCTTCCGGCAACTACATCGCATTGCTACAGCCTCGGACTACTAATCTGCACTTTATATATATATATATATATATATATATATATATATATATATATATATATAATTTTTCAAACTGAAACATTTTCTCGTAATATCTCATTCAATGTTTTTAGTTTTTATTCATCATTCTGACGTTTCCTGTTCGAGGGTAAGACGATAGGGCCTTAAGGAAAAGTTTCAGCAATTTCTCTTTTTTGTAACCAGCCAATTTTATTGATTACAATAATGATTACTATTAAATTTATCTTACCATTTTGTTGTACCCGAAATATACTGAATCTTCAGGTTGGAGATAACGGTTCAGACGGTTACACGTTTCGAAACCATAGGCACTAGTCACCTTTAACTCAAATTGATGAGGACAGTGTGTATGTGTATGCGTGGTGTGTGTGTGTGTATGTATGTGTGTGTGTGTGTGAAAGAGAGAGAAAGAAAGACTGTGCATGAGATAAATTTATAAAGGACAACTACTTTGGAGTTTTTTTTTAAAATCAGCAACCACTGATTAATTTTTTAGCGTAACCATTATTAATACATAGTTCTCTGTTCTTATCAAGTTCACAATGCACTCTGTTTAAGGAACAGATCACAAGAGCTCGATCTATCAAGGTATGAATTAAGGCCGCCTTTTTGGATTAAGAAGACGAATTAACATACAAGCCAATAAAAGTAGGTTTCCGGCACATGCGGATGAGTAAGTCTTGGACGTTAAAGAAGGTAAAACAGTCATCCTTCAATCGTCATAGTAAACATTAAAATCACAAAAAGCTAATTCGACTTATCAAATAATAATTTGCGAGTAAAACGTAGGAAAAGTGTCTTCAAAATATTTAGCATACGTTGTGGATATGGTTAATAAAATAAATAATATGGATTGTATTATACCTTTTTAAGTTTATCGAAGTTCCAAATAATCTTATGTGTGTCAAAATACAATTAATGTTCCATAGGTATCATGAACATTTTCGATACTTCATCGAATCTCTTTCAGTTGATAAAAGGCAACAATCAAAACGGTGGAGAAAAGAAAATAATATTAAAAAAACATCTAAAAACACCTAATGTGGGTTGTTAGACGACACACAACGAATCAGTGAAGTTCCAGAAAAGCGTTTTCCAATTTCTGGAATTGCGCCGGTTAGTTCTTTTGACATTTAACAATCTCACACACGGCGTTCTCGGCTGTTTTTAAAATTATTTTTTCTACAGTTGCTGTGCATTGTTTTTCTCAGATGAAAAAATCCAAGTGTTCGTAATACTGATTGAACATGCATCAATCTTTTTGATTTTTACACAAAAAAAAGGATTAGTAAAAAAAATTGTAAATAAAGAAAACAATATATAATCAAGCATAACAATTGTGTTAGGTTTAACAATGTTTGTATATATATATATATATATATATATATATATATATATATATATATATATATATATCCTGCACTTGAAACAAGAAACGAAATAACAGGATGTTCTAAGGAGCGTGATATAGGCCTGGATGAAGGAGATCGCTACCGGACGCCCTACGTCTTCCAGCAGGTTTCCGTCCCTACCCACAAGGCTAAGACAATGTAGAGGCACCTCCCGACTGCTCACAGAACTAGTAACCGACCTCTTTATCCGACTGCAACCCTTTGATTGTTTCTTGTTGAGCATGATCAATGTCAAGATCAACAAGCACGTCAACAACACGGTCGACTCTCTGAAAGCTGCTATATCTGTGTGTATATATATATATATATATATATATATATATATTGAGTTTAAGTATAACCCATGCGAGTGACCTCATAACCCTTTTCGTTTACGTAAATATAAATTTGGTAGAATGGTAAATGTTAATATACAGATGGTAGCAGTTAAGCCTACCAATATCTAGATACTTGTTAAAAGACAAAGATGTGAAATTCGTAATTGGACTGAATGTGCTAAAAGTTACACATGATGAAGAATAATGATCGATAATCGATAACAAAACTTATTGATACGATTATTGTTGCCTCATATCATGGAAGAAAATTTAGTCGTAACATCTGGTGTTTATGCCTTACGTGGGCAGGTCGATTTTTGAAGAGATCAGTGTCACTTGTGTCAGCGGCGTCTCTACACATTTGGACGACCCGGCATCAAATCTGGTGGAAATGGTTGTCGGCAATGAGGCTATGCGCACGCGTGAAGTCGGAGCTGAAGACACAGCATGCCACATTTCTTCACGGAGTCAGTTTCCTTCTGATATTGACATGTCGGAAGAGTTTGCACAGACCGCCCGGCGAGCAGTTGGAGCGTACTTGAGGTATAACCCTGTAGGAAGTTGCACTAGATAAGAAGAAGGGCCAATATCGACTTCTTACCTTACGGATACCTATATATCAATTTAAAAGCATCCTTCTAATATATACACATACACTCGCTCACACACACACGCACACGTACACCCACACATACGCACACACACACACACACACACACACATATATATATATATATATATATATATATATATATATATATATATATATATATATATATATATATAGGTATGTGTATATGTTTATATAATTGTATGTAAAGGATTCACTCCTAAACAGAGCAACCGAACATTATGAATTTTGGAATACGACTAGCAGTAAATATATATTTCTAAAATTTCGTTTTCTTCGGAGGATTATAAAGGCATTTTAGGAGGTATAATATGGGCATAACCTCAGACTCAAAAATTCATATATATCAGATTTGCTTTGTATTTGAACAATAGACATCAATTACGCAAGATTCCTTGTTTTTCAATTTCTTGCTTACGACTTCTGCCGACTCACTGCCGATGGAACGCGAACAATCTACACACGTCAATTAAATAAATGGTTCGGTTTTAAATTCCGTACATGTCCCCTAGTTAAACATAAAGATTCCCGAGTTCGACAAAACGCTTAAAAAGAAAGTTATGAGGTTACATCAGTCGAAATGTTGTGAGAATAAATTTGTCCAAGTTCAGAAGAATAGTCCGAATAATCCAAATAATATAAATGTGAATTTATCAACGTTTACTTTTCTGTTTTTTTCTCTCACACACAAACACACACACACACACACACACACACACACACACATATATATATATATATATATATATATATATATATACACATATATATATATAGTAAGCTATGACAATATATTTATGGCAATTAAGCTACACAGAGTCTCCCGCGTTTCATCCTCGGGGGGAATCTTCAGGCTAAAATGCATTGAGTTATTTTTGCCGGGTGTTTTTATATACACGGCTAGCTAGTTAACCAATCAGATTATTTCTTGTTCTCTCAGCCAATCGTTGGGCTTCCCACGAACAAAGGTCTTGTTGGTGTTTATTCCTATATCGTGTTCTATTGTTCTGTTTTCTATAAATTGGCCTACATCATGTTTCCTTTGTTGTGTCAATATAATAGGTGAATTTATTTTAACACGTGGTTCCTTGTATTTCTATTTTAGGTTTTAATTTTTAAATTGTTATATTCATATATATATATATATATGAACCCATGTTTGTGCCTCTAGTGTCTGTAGTAGTATGCAGGGTTAATCCGATTGTTATGGCGCCAGATGTACATTCCTGCGTGTGTCTCTGGCGTATGCTGTCTTTTTAGTGTAAATTATCATTACAGAACTGGATCTCAACGTGTGTCTGTATATTCGCGGTATCACGATGAGTAACATAGGCACATGATTTTTTTTCAAAAGCTTTACCATTTACGAGCCTTAACTCCAACTAACCTTTCACAAAAAAACATTTAAAATAAGGGAGATAAAAAAATAATACAGAAAAGAATTGTTATTCGTCAAGTTTTGAGTTATACAGGGACTTTTAAACAAAACCAGGATGAAAGTATATAAACTCAAAGAGACTTGTTGCTAATAGGAATCAGTAAAATACTTCGAGTGCCTCTGTTTCGTGAAATCATAAACAATCCAACATACATGATGAGTTTACTTGCTTGACCTTGGAACATGTGACTAGGGCAAAAGAAGAATCTTACATTCGTTACTTTATAGAAAAGGTATTGAACACGTTCACAACAGATGCTGATGCTGATTCTTCTTTTGATGATTGTTTTTTTTGTTGTGAGGCGAGTTGGATTCATGCATACATCCCATGTTGATTGTGCCTCAGGATTGTCTGGTCTGTATCAGGTGCTCCTCGTTAGTCGCAGTTCTGATTAAAGCCACCGGTTCCGAAGACAGAAAGGTTTCATGCGAAACCGGAAGAAGATTTGACACAAACCACACAAAAGAATGGCGTAGAAACAACATTGGCAACGTTCACTCTATGAATCTCTGGTATCGCGCGTGACGCGTCTTTGCTTTTCACACGCATAGGCAGAGACGATCGGAGAACGACGGATCCTGACGCCGATTCCGTCTAGATTTTCACCAGAGACCTGTTAGCTAGGTAAATTTGACACGACTACGTTACCACCGCCCTTACATCGGTAAGGAAGGGGTTTTATATAAAGGGATGATGATGCCAACAATGATGACGCTGCTGCTGCTGCTGCTGATGATGATGATGATGATGATGATATTTAGGTAGAGTAAATCCGGTCAAATAACTTTTTTCCTAGTACTACAGTGTTCTTTCTACCAATATTTGGGAGACTTGTGAAGCTTTATATTTTACCGATAACTAAGGGTAAGATTATTGGATTCCTATCGTTCCTTAGAATATTAGTAAAAATTATTTCACCTCCCAGAGGTGGGTGGGCTTGAACCCGTTACGCAGAGTCTGTGAATATTATACTACTGCCAGCTCCAATTCTAAAGTGGGTTGACATAACATGTATGAATGGAAAATGATTATTAAACATTAATAAAGTTAGAATAATAACTTATTATTCTCTGTTGCCTATAGATGGACGTGATTATTGATAGTAATTCTGATTTTGTAACGTCACGAAGTAGAAGTGACAGCTGGAACGGTCTCTTTTTCAAAATATATTTGAGAGAAAGAAAGAGAGTGAATGTCTTGAAAGTCCAAAAAGGTTTTATTACTATTTGTGAGGCAGCTTATCCAACCTATTGTGCATTTTTGATACAAGCACTACATTTGGCACAAATGTACATTGACATATGGCAAACATTTTCAGATATTGGGGCACTCGTTATTCTCTCTTCATGTCGGCCATATTGCAATTCAAAATGGTCGCCATTTGAGATCTACATTTGCGCTTATCTGTGGATCCAAAATTGCTATTGACTCGATTCTGGTGCCTGAATGTAGGTTTTTAGAAGCAAGGTATCCAATGGTAACAATATGCATTCCGTATGTTTTACCACTTAGCCGTCATATTGGATTTCAAAATGGCCGTTATTTGAAATCTTTCTTTTCGATTATCAGTTGGTCTAATGCTGCTTTTGACTTGATTCTGGTGTCTAAATGTATGTTTAAGGGGGGCAAATAATCTAATGATAACAATCTGAATTTTGTATCTTTTAGCAATGAGCCGCCATGTTTTATTTCAAAATGGCCGCCATTTAAAATCTACATTTGCGATTACCTTTTGGTTTAATAACGCTATTGATTTGATTCTTGTGTCTAAATGTATGATTGGGTGGCATGGAATCCAATGGCAACAAGCTTAATTGCGCATCTTTATTGATTTCGCTTCCTTATTGAATGACACGAAAAAGGATCAGTTGGAGCCAAACTCCATTTCGGGTAAAAATGACACAGATAAAGGTATAATAAATATGACCATTTCAAGGTCAGATCTGACCTATTCTGTGTAAAATCTAACTCTATTCCGAGTGATTCTTCATCCAGAATGGAGTTTGGCCCCAACTAATCCTTTTCCGGGTCTGTCACGGAATTTTTAAGAGTGTAGTTGTAGTAGCAGTTTTCATGGCATTTATGATTACAGAAATGCAACATTGTGTCTTTTCAGGTTCATCGCGATTCATACATGCCTGTAGACTGACGGTGCTGGTTGTTCGTCTGGAGACAGTATAATCACCATGTCCAAGAGGTTCACATTATCTCATGCTGAGAGACTTTCATCAACATCACAACACCTCACTACTACTGACTGGATGTTATGCATTATATGTCAAGAGGACAAGATGGAGCCATTGACCAAACCTGAACAATATGAGAGAAAATACATTGATAGTGGATACAGTTCACTCGCAGAGAACTTGATCAAATTCAATGGACTTGGAGAACCTCCAGAATCACTCCAATTAATACACTTGATGATTGCCATGGAATTGAAGCTGCAGTGGTTGCACACGGCGCAAAACATCATCATACATGCAATCTCCAGTACAACAACATCAAACTACAGAGAGCACATAAATGAGCAAAGAAGGTCAGAGCGATGAGGAACAATCTTTATGCAAACGCACAGGACGCATTCATGTTCGAGTACAGAGAAGATTAGAGAAACTTGTTTTTTTCTGTGGACAACCTGCGGGGACTAATAGTCTTCGGAAAGCAGCAACATTCGAAATTGACTGTGCAAACCTTCTTGGTGATGCCAAACTGCTTGGCCGTCTCATTGTTGGAGACATGGTTGTGTTGGACGTCCAGTATCACCTGCAGTGCTGGTTAGCACTTTACAACAGCGCGAGATCGGTGCAATCAACAGGACAACCTGACTCCGACCAAGAAAGGGCAATGTCGGGAGTAGTCTTTGCTGAACTCGTCCTCTACATTGAGAAAAATACAAGATGAGGAGACAGCAACAATATTTAGTGATAGTGATGCAGTCAATCTTGCACGTGCTGCACACATTGTTCGCCGTCATATCTTTGGAGAAACCAAGCCCGTCACAGAGCTCCCTGAAAGATGTCAAGAAGAATCTGTGCCGCCGTTGCTGCTTGCACTAGTCAGCATGATTACTGAGGGACCTAGTATCAAGGATCAGACGGAAGACACTAACCCTGCAGCAATTACTGCAGCCCAGATATTGAAGTTCAACACCGTCAAACACACACGAACTCTTGGCACCACATCGTCCACCTGTTTTAGGCACAGTGTTGTACAAAAGACCCCACTTTCAAAATAAATAATGATGATGTTGCATGCTCATGCATGCAAGAAAGAATTAGTCGACAGACTTTTACACCTTGGTTTAAGTACTCGTATGACACAGTGCTCCAGCGCTCAGCAGAGATGGGAAACCGTGTCTACAAACAGTTTCACAGAGAACAAATGACTGCCCTCCAAAGTTACGTGGCGAAGTGTTTACAACTGCCGCTGTAGACAAAATAAACTACAACCCCAGTGCAACAACATCAAACGACTCCTTTAATGGTAGCAATATTTCTTTAATACAACATCCTCCTAACATTGGTGAAAGAGTGAATCGGAGCATCGTCGTTGCCGGAGAATCTGGAGACGCACGGTCAAAGACTGTCGCCCATTTGCCGCACTATTATACTGACGTACCCCTTGTCACAAGCAGCATCAAGGGGTCGCCTGTCCCAGCTGCTAGAGTAGAGTTATTGACTAGAGGAAACTTCCAACAGCAGACTGATGAAGAATACCGATGTCTAGGCAATGTAAAACAAGAAGGCTGCCCTTAAGTGCACAGCCCTCTGTGTGTGTGAAGGGGACTGCACATGAAGATGAGTCCGCAAAAAACATTTATTAACTTGTGACAGTGCTGAACTGGTTACCATGACATTGTTTATGTACACATATATTCAGTATCGATGTATACCTAGCCTCAAATACCAGACCACTGTAGAATGTCAGTACACACCCAACCTTATATATTACACCATATCATGTCAGAATTTTAACTTAGATATTTAATGACTTAAAACATGTATACAAAAGCATAAAACTCCAAATTAGTAGTTGAAGTAAATTGATATTTTTTTTTAGATTTATACAGGGAATGCTAGTTTTGAGAAGTTTTCGTTGTTTTGTGTTAATGTTCACACTATATTTGTGGATATTCAAACGTAACACCGAATTGATCATTTTGTGATATTGATTGAAGGAATGGAGAAGACTAATCAACCAAATCACTTATGAAAGGTGGCATATCAAACCTAGAACAACACAGAATCTAATGAATAACTCAAACTTGTCAAAACTGTTTTTACTTTACAGATTTTGAGTAAAATGTTGTCTTGTACAAAACTACATGATGATGAATATTCATCTCTCATGAATTAAGTGGATAACTGCAATAAAGTATGTCATTTGGAAAAATGTTTTTTTATTATTTTTCATGTACTATAGAAATATTTGACCCAGAGGTAATCACACATGTAGAAGTCAAGTGCCGGTCATTTTGAAAGGCAATTTGTTGGCTAATTTATAAAGATACACAATGGAGATTGTAACCATCGGATTCCTTTCCTCCCTAAACATACATTTGGACACCAGAATCGAGTCAATGGCAGCATTAGACCCAAAGATAATCAAAAATGTACATTTCAAATGGCAGCGATTTTGAAATCCAATAAGGCGGACATGAAGCGAGAATTCCGAGTGGCTCAATATGTGAAAATATTCGCCATATATCACTGTACATTTTTGGCAAATCTCATGCTTGTATCCTAAAATGCACAACCCATATGTTTTCCCTGGCCAGACTTTAATATGGCATTGAACTGTAATAGTTGTGCTGTGTTTGCAACTACGCTGGTTATTACCAAGCGGTGCGTACGTGTAGCAGAGTTGAAGATAAGATCAGCATCAAATTTTAACCAGAAAACTGAAGAATTATGTATTTTAGACGACACTGTATGAGGGGTCATGTGTAGATGTTAGTTGATCGTGTGGTTTAAACTTTTAGTCGGTGTCCGATCGTCTGGAAAGAATTAAGTTGAACCGACCGGCAATGCCATTCAGAAACATCTGCTTCTGAGGGGAAGAATCAGAGCACGTAGGTAACTCATTGATGCACTTCTTCCTCGGGGATGAAACCAGATTCGATGATTTCATGTCTATGTATCTTTATATGCAAAGGTTAAGTACATATATATATATATATATATATATATATATATATATATATATATATATATTATTTTATGTATATCTCTCTATATATACAGTTACATGTAAATATATTACAATATATATATATGTATATATATGTATATAATTATTTCTATTTATACATACATGTACATAATCTGCGACACTGGCATGTCGATGTTATCTATCAGCAGTTGTTAATAGCTGAGAACTCATCAGGTAGAATAATAAACAGACCTCTCGCTTAGGTTATATTCGGTTCTTTCCAAATATGACGTAAAGGAAAAAATCAGATTATTATTTTGCCTGATGAGATCGTTGCTTTTAGCAGCTGATGATCGATAACATCGACATGCCAGTGTCGCAGATTATGTACATGTATGTATATATATGAATAATCATATATATCAAAGCTCTATTTCATATTGAGCACTCTTCATGAGCTCGGTTTAAATTCTTTGGATTTTTATCCTGTGGATGTTTATTTTAATTGGATTACTATATATATATATATATATATATATATATATATATATATATATATATATATATATATATATATATATATATATATATATTACCCACCTTTACGCCTAACAGCTGTATTCCAAAATTCCAAAATGCATAATATGTTTATTCGTTTATATGTTAATCCAGTATATATATATATATATATATATATATATATATATATATATATATATATATATATATATATATATATATATATATATATATGTGTGTGTGTGTGTGTGTGTGTGTGTGTGTATAATTATAAATATTTGTTTTAATCCTTTCCGGAATCGTCAGTGTAGAAGTAAATTATTAATATTGGTCGTTGGACTCGAACACCGGAACCCAAATCATATTTAACACTTCAATTCCAACGTATTAGCCCACGGAGACGTTATTTACAATCCGGTAAATCAGCGAGATATTAAACCTATTTTAAGGACGCCGGCGTCAAAGTGTTTAACTAATGAAAGGAACATCCATTAAATATACTTTTTCTTTAAATTCCCGAAACAGTTTGTTATTGGTAAACAACTTATGATCCCTAAAGGAATGTCAAGACTAGCGTATATTCTTCGAAACAAACAAATATAGTGACTGTTGTAAGTTAATTGACTTACAAGCAAAGTAGTTTTTCGAACGAACGACTTGGAACTAAAAGTGTGGGTTTTTTCACATAGTTTAAATGGTTGAAAAACTTCACTCTTTTATATATTCATCAACGTTTCATCTTTATTTGTAAGACTTCATCAGGATGATTACTTTTAAAAAAATGTCATGCAAGTACATCGAAATATTTGGTTGACATGATGGGTAGATCAGAAAAAGTAGTAGCCGTGGCTATTAAGAGCGCTGAACCAAGGGCCGGGCTGAGAGAAGTCCGTCAGTGGCAGAGAGTGAAATGAATGTAGATGGCTGTGAGTGAAAAAGGGGAGGGTGGGAGTGTTAGTGAATTTGTCTTAGGGTGGGGGAGAGGGGAGGGGGTGCTGATGTTTTTGTCATGGTAAGCTGTAGCATGGATTTTGAGGGGCTAGGGAAAAGAGGAAGGAAGAGAGGAACTCTGTGTCTTTGGTATGTAGGTTGTATCATAGTTTTAGAAAAAGATTTGAAGAAATGAAGATAATTTGAAAGTAGGCGAGGTGGGAGGGCAAGAGTGTGAAAGAAGTAGTCGAAAGGGTGAGATGGGGAAGGGGGAGAGGGGAGATTTTTTTTCTGGTTAGGTGTGAAAGTTTTGGAGGGTATTGACCAGCTGGCTATGTCAGGAATGTGTGAATATAAGTGACTTAGAAGGAATGTGTTGAAATGTGCTATGAACATGACAATTAAGGGAAGGAAAAGAAAGAGGAGAAAAGTGGTATTAATTTTGGCGAGAAATAGGTGAAATGTTGTTTTGTGCAGGCTGTGTTGATGGTTTGAGATTAAATTGAGGGCAAAAGAGGTTTAAATATCTAAATATTTGTGAGGATGTCTAGATTGTGTGCATTGGTAAGGCTATTATTTGTGGTTAAGTGGTTTAGATTCGTAGTGAATGGAAATGTATGTAAGGAGGAGTTAGTACGTGAGTGTGCATGCGGAGACTTGTATATATGTACAATTGAGAACGAAGAAAAGAAACTTTAGCCATGATCTAGGTTTAGTTTTTGTTCGGTCATGATAATTGTGCTTATTAAGGGGATAGATTGTAGAAGCCATTTTTTGTCCGATGGTGTTAGAGGCTGTGATCAGTGCTGTTTCCAGTAGTCTTCGCCGAGCTTTGTTATGAATGTGTTAGGTGATTTTGGCCTCATCAACCCATCATGTCAACCCAATATTTCGATGTACTTGCATGACATTTTTCTTAAAATTATCATCCTGAGGAAGTCTTACAAATAAAGACGAAACGTTGATGAATATATAAAGAAATATCTCTTGGTTTTTCCTTTTTCATTTCCCATTACGTCGGATTACTCTAATCCTTCCTTTCTCATATATATATATATATATATATATATATATATATATATATATATATATATATATATATATATATATATATTGTTTCGTTTGCTTTAGTCGAAGTACTCAAGAATCAACATTAAATATCGTTTTCCTAATTGACCAGGATAGTGTCTATTAGGTAATTCAAACTCCTCCGTAGATATATATGTATTCATGATTAATACAATCTAACAAAACATGTACATTTTTCAGACGTAACTTTTAATATGAATTAAGGAACGTATGAACCATATACCAAGAGCATTGTTTTCGCAATTTACGCCTACCTGCTCTAAAACCACACAATAACAATTATCAGACATATACCGAAATCAATTAAAAACATAATTAATAACAACTATTCAAACGAAGCCATCGTTAATGAACATAAGACTTTTTTATAACAATAATGAAAGATAGTGGCTATGAAAATACTTAATCAAATATATTAAACCAATATCACCTAAGAATATATCTAACAAGTAAGAAATAGGAAAATTATTTGGTTTACACATCGATTTAATCAAACGTTTCACACCAGACTAATTAAAACAAAATCTTTAACCTAATAAACGTGTGTTTCCCTCCAAACAATATTCTACATACACATTAAACAAAATATCCTTAAATTAAGTCATTGTTGTAGTGATTCTTTTGATAAAATAATTAAAAACACAATACAAATATATTAAATGGTAATACGATAAATACTAAACCTGATTCAAACACTAAAGCTAAATAGAAAACGCCCTGTAAGTGTAATAATAAAATAGAATTCCCGCTACAGCAGAAATGTGTTATCAAACAACTATTACAATAAGAGGAAATCCAACTGAACACACATTCTATATATTGATCGAAAACAAATTCTATATAGTCATCTTCAAAGAAAGATTTACCAAGCATAAATGTACTTTTAATAATACCAATAATATAGGAAAAACCTCAC
The DNA here is from genome assembly GCA_963556195.1 of Sepiola atlantica. Lineage (NCBI taxonomy): Eukaryota > Metazoa > Mollusca > Cephalopoda > Sepiida > Sepiolidae > Sepiola > Sepiola atlantica. The sequence continues at coordinate 104,218,342 of OY744516.1, read as the reverse complement.
ATTCTAGGATCTAACACCGACTCATAAACACTAATAGTTAAATGGAATACCATTAGAACAACTTGCACTCGTATATCGCTAAACACATTATGTTAACTCTGCCTAAATGAAAAATTTGAAGTAATTAGATTAAGTGAGATATATAAGCCTTTATATAAATAACAGGAAAATACGATTAATTGTAGGCATTTCAACTTACATATAGCCGCTTGAATTTATGGTACTCCTATTTTAACGAGTTAACGTTAACGCGTGGATGGCCTCCGCTTACTCCATGGAACCCTTTCTTCGCGCATATTATCTTCCATTGTATATTGTATAAGTGTTGATTCAGGTAATTATTTATTTATATATGTGTTCCGTTATAGAAAGATGCCGCTGACAGTGATCTTTGTTGCCTATCGATATTATATGAACCTTGTATATTTGTGGATTCTCTTGTTTTCATCATCATCATCATCATCATCATCATCATCATCATCATCATCATCATCATCATCATCATCATCATCACCATCACCATCACCATCACCATCACCATCACCATCATCATCACCATCACCATCATCATCACCATCATCATCATCATCATCATCAAACTTAATTTATTTTATTCCAATCATTAACTAATTTATGTAAGTCTAAAAAAAATAATCATGGTAATTGTTTCTGAAAATTGTGTTCGTATCTAGCGTTTTGTGTGTATTTAATTATGATATAGTTCCTCCATCCCAGCCTCTCTTTTTTAGCTATATAACGTCCAACTGTCTTCAGACCTCTTCTATATTGTGACATCCGTCCTGTAACCCGTCACCTGTAATCTAGCTACCCGTATCTATTCTAAATTAGATGGCACTTATCTACCCTTGATATAAGTTGACTTCTTGGATTCAACAGAAAATACACCAACGGTTTATTTAAAATGTTATTACAAATTTGAGCATGTGATCCTTTCAGTTTTAAATTTTATGGTTTTCCTTCTTCTTTCTTCAATATAAGCACTTGAAAACATTCATGTTTTCTTATCCCGATTAGATCGTAGCTTTTTAGAGCGAATGATCGAAACATCTCTATGGATGTGTAGCTTTTGACATTTTTGCAGGAATAAAAATATATATATATATATATATATATACAATATTTTTATTCCTGCAAACATGTCAAATGCTACACATCCATAGATATATATATTTATATATATATATTTGTGAGTTCTTATGAAAGATATATATTTAGGCACATACTCCTTATAATCTCCGAAATATTTTCAATCGCAAGCTCAGTGAAGTTGTTTTACAAGATTCAGAGCATATTTACTTTATAGTGGCATTCCAATGACCACAGGTTAAAATCAATCCGAAATCGTAATTTTCATATTCACTTACATTCACTTTTTAAAAATATTTCAGCGAATACCTGTATAACTTCTTAATTCTTCCGACAAAGAAAACCTTTTTTATTTTTTCGTTCTTTTATTTTTACATATTGTAACAGTAGAATATGAGTGTATTCTTATATATATATATATATATATATATATATGTGTATATATATATATATAGATAGATAGATATGCATTGATGAATGGTTGCCTTGTGTAGATTAGAATACCGACAAGAGAAATGTTTTCTAGCGCGGTATATGGAGCAGACCTCTTTTGCAGAAGACTTGGCAGTATATTCTATGCACTTGTTCAAATTCATGCTATGTGCATGTTGTAGACTGGATCCGATGTGTAAACTGAAGATTTATTCTACTTACTGTTCTGATTTGGTGGCTGAGGTTCTCCATACGAACCATCTGTGACTGAATCGTTCGTTTTCGTAAAAAGTTAAACATGAAATCACTTCTACACAAAATATATTGTTTCTTATTAATATCAAGACACATGCTTCTTGCATAGATAACGAGGGAAAGAGCCTGATCTATTGGCGGCTTTAAAGCCTTCGACATTTCAAACTTTTGTTCTTATCCGCTCTCTCACGAAACCCAACGGATACATCACTGTGAAAGCAGCTTGTTAAAAACACGCAAATAATTAAAAACATCTCGGTATATTATGTAATCACGTGTTTCTTCTCGCTTCCTGGTAAACGTATCCCTAGGTGTTTGACTTTAGAACTCTTATCTCTATAATAGCCACATCCGAAATTCGCCGTCTGCGATGGAATGGGGTGACACAAGGCTTCGTAATGAAATATCACTTGATATTTTGCGACAGCTGCAGAGAGGTAGTTATATGGTTACCAATAGTATTACTCTCACAGAATCAGTTTATTCTTAAAAGTCGTTTAATTAATTTAAAGCCATACCTTTTTGTGCGCAGTATTCATCAGTTGTCATCCGTCGATCGTGAATTGAGTCCCAACACTGGCTAATCATATCGACCGCAAATGATCGCCTTATGGCAGAGAAACGTGCGGTGAAAGTTAATGTAATGTTAAGCGCATTGCTGACTTACATTATACATTTTATAAGGGTCTGGTCACTTGGTCACTCCTACTAAAACTGTCGGGAATTTCATCCCATAATCCTCTTCAGGTTCGCACGTGTGCCGTCATATTCGCTCACTTTATGGACTTCCTGTTCTAATGGTTTGATGCAGAATACTCCTAACATTATCGTTTTTAGGAAGGACAGCTTATGGAACATAACGAAATGTGCGACTACTGTTGGCCGAGAGTGTGAAACCATATCCGAATGTACTCGTCGTTATAACTAGTGAACAACCATCGTTGGACGATAGTTAGCGCCGAAAGTGTTACTTAGTGTGTCCGATCATTGGGTACATTTTGGAAAGGGATATTTCGTCCTGGAAAACGGCACACACTAATTCCCATGCTTAAAACTTGGTGGACAACTGAAGTATAGACTGTAGTTTATTTTTATCAAGTATGGTGTGATTACAGAAAATATTGTAAATTTTGTTAATAATTCCATATGTAACATTTTAAGAGGGTTTCACCTCATACTGGTTTTGTGAAACTTCTATGTTACTCTTTTAAACTTCAAATAACTTTCGAATGTCTATGTAACGGTGACTAAGTTGTTACTTACACTTGGCAACCGGGGTCTGTCAAGTTCGAATCCAGTTTGTTCCACAGAAACACTTTCATCAAACCCACACCTGACCTTCTGTTTAACCTCCCACAGAGGACGTGAGTAAAACAACATTAGAATGTCAATGTGTAGACACTGACGCCCAGTCCTTAATATAATGTTCTATATAAGGTCTTTTTAGCTATTTATGCATATTTGAAACCACATTTGGCTTCATTAAAATGATATTTAATTCCAATTATCCAATCATTTTTCTCCTCGATTGACTAAACAAAATATGATTGTTAGCTTAAACATAATTTTTGTGGTTGTGTAGAAGAGACCTATAAGGAATGTCAGTACTTACAGAGATTCTCGAGTGTTGACGCACGCAGCTACCCGAAAGCTCGGCGAACAAAATAAACTGTTTTTACAAATAATTTATTGTTTATTTATCGTAGTTAGACAGAAGCGGGCAATGTTTTTTTTTTGTTTTGTTTTTTTACAATACTTTTATGGGGGAGGAGAGACTGTAAACGGAGTCCGGATAATTGTTTTAGTATTTTTTTAAATTTATTATTCATTCCTTTTTTGTCTGGGTGGGGTTCTCTTGCCACCTTAATTTTCGGTTATAGTTTAGATTAGGTTAGAGTTAGAGTAAGGGTTAGCGTTAAGGTAAGTGATAGGGTTTCAATGAGTTTTGAAGGGGAAAATGCAAATGGAAGACAAAGGACGATAAATTGGAATTAGGCATGTTTATTCAATATAAGAATCAGAAGAATCAGAATCAGAAGAAGAAGAAGACAATTCCTTTTTAGAAGGTTTTTCTTTTTACAGAAACGTAAGCAACATTCTACGAAAGGTGAAATAGTAAAAATTTACTCAATGAAGTTCATTACGTTCATCACACTTAGATACTTGTAGGGGATTGACAGTGGCGAAGTCGTTAACGATACAGGCTGACAACCTGGGTGTGCCAAGTTCGAATCCACTTTGTTTCACAGAAACACTTCACTTAGGATGTTGGCAACCTCCACGTGGCCCCTCCTGCTAGTATCCGATGTTTTTATAGAGGGAATTCTAGCAAGAACGATATCGGGGAAACCAATGGCAACGACAGAATCATCTGATACATAAGAAATGAACGAGTGAGATACTTGTATACAATGGTCTTGTCTGTAACCGCATTTTTTATTCGTATCAGTAACCTTATCATCTACCGCTTTATCGTCGGCATATCTCGGCCATGTCCGGAATTTGTCGTTAAAATTCGGGAATCTCTGTTAAATATTGTGAGGTCTGTTCTGCACAAGTACCGAATTTTGGAAGAAATAGAGACCATTTTAAAAGACACGGTATACTAACTCTAAACGTGAGAACCGTATTTAGAATACTCAGCTTACGGCTTTTGTGTTTCAAGCCATTAATTTTTATACACTTTCTCCCGTGCGTGTTCTTTGCATGATTTTTTTAAAAATACACCTTTTTATAAGATAATAATTCAGTTTCGACCAAGACCATAATTTATGTGTTCTCTAAAATAACAAAACAAATTAATTTTTTTTTATATTTAAAAACATTTTGAGAACATTCATTCACCGTCCAGCGTCCGCCATTATTTTTAAAGACCTTTTGAACGTGAATAGGATGAAACAAAGTAAAAAGACAAAGTAAAAAGACAACATGGTCGACTATACTTGTCAAGGTCTCCTACGAAGGCATCCTTCGAAATGATGTCGTTAACTTTTGTTTCGAAGGTTTTGATGTACAGTTAGTCGAATCTCGCCTTGACAGTTATGGCTATTTTCCTAAAAGTGATCGATTTCATTCCTTCCACAAACAAAATAAAACGAGTAACTTCGCGAAAAAAAAATTTAAAGAAATGCTTGTCAAAGAATTAAAATAAAAACGACAAGGCTAACTTTATACATGAAGGCTATTAAGTGTCATGGCGGATGTACAATATTCAAAGAAAGGCTAAGGGGTCTTACGTTCAATAATGAGATCAGTGGTCGGGTTAACATTATTTTACATTCTGAAACTTATTTTGGAAAGTTTTATAAATATTGTTAAAGCAGCTATATAGAATGCCATGTTAATTTCTACCAAAAAATATATATACAAACAATGTTAATTTGTAGTGAAATCATATGCATGCATATTGGTGCATACGCACACGAATATATACTAGACGTACACTTGACCCATCGGGACAGACACACCACCACTATTTATTTAGTAATATACTATCATATATTGCGTAATTAAAAATTATACATATTTTTATTTATTTATTATTATTATTATTATTATTATTATTATTATTATTATTATTATTATTATTATTATTATTATTATTATTATTACTCACAAAGAGTTCTCACGCAGGACATCATCAGAGATTACTCCCTGATAATAAACGGTGGTGTTTCCTGGAGTGTGGGTGACAACAAGTCTCCCCAATTTCAAATACTCTCCACTTCTTTCAATAACCTTTCCAAATGACTTAGCGTTATCGCAGCAGCCGCTTACCATTAATTTCTTCGCTGACATTGACAATTGGTATTCACTGGAATTTGGGTGGCAAGAAGTCTCCCCAAGGTCCCAGTACACTTCGCACTTATCCAGTGGAGGTCTGGTAAGTTCTTTCCCTCCTCGGCCCTTCCATCCTTCTTGACCCTTTCATGCCTGTTTTCGGTGATATATTATTATTATTATTATTATTATTATTATTATTACTATTATTATTATTATTATTATTATTATACTAGCAAAAATATGCTTCCTCCAGTCGCATATTTTGGCTATGCTGGGAGGATGATATCACGATGAACGAACTAGATACACTCACCACCAAAAGAGGGCTGTAATGACTGAGATGATGACATCATGACAAACGAACATTATCCACCTAACTTTCAAAAAGTGAGGAGTTAATGCCTGGGAAAAGGATATCATGGCAGCAGAAAAGATAGTACACTACCCGAAAAAATAAATGTAATGTTGCAAGGATGGTATCGTGAGGAACGAACATATACTCAATCACCCCGAAGGAGCTAATTCTTGGGAGGAATGTAACATACCGAATCGAACATATACTACACTACCCTCCAAAGGAGGAGATAACGCCTGTGAGGACGCACCCCTCCAAAATAGGGTGGTAATACCTAATCGGTTAATATCATGACAACACCAAATATACTAAAATACCCTCTCTAAAATTAAGGATGTAATACCTGGGAGGATCCCTCAGTAAAGGAAAAAGTAATGCTCAAGTAACATGGGAATTCGTGTTAGCAATAAAGATGAAAAGCAATTCTAGACATAACAACGCCGTCATTTTTCAAATTAAAACATTGTTTACCATTTCGTTTTTTTTGTGTCGTCTGCTTCAATTAACTGTTTTAATAAAAATGCCGACGGTAATAATACTTTGTGTGACGAAAAAACATGGATATTTTTCTCATTTTTTCTTTTTTTGTCTTCGAATTTTTATTTGCATTTCTAAAAGAAAAGAAAAGAAAAGAAAAAAATAGTTTAATAGAAATAAAAACGCTTTCTTGTCGGATTAAAAATACTCTCGTCCCTGACTTTAGGATTGAAGATACTCCCATCTCCGACTTTTTGTAACGAAAAAACATGGATATTTTTGTCATTGGGTTTTCTCTTCGAAATTTTATTTACATTTCTAAAAGAAACAGAAATCGAAAAAAAGAAACATAAGGTTTAATTAAAATAAAAACGCTTTTTTTAGGATTACAAATACTCTCTTCCCCGAGAGTAAGATTAAAACATTCCCTTTCCCCGAGGTTTGTAACGAAAAAACATAGATATTTTTCTCATGAATTTTACTCATAGAAGTTTTATTTACATTTCTTAAAGAAAAAGAAATCGAAAAAAACAAAAACATAGAAGTTTAATTGAAATACAAACGATGTCTTTTATGATTAAAAATACTCTCGTCCCCGACTTTAGGATAAGAAATACTCTCGTCTACGACTTTTTGCAACGAAAAAACATAGACATTTTTTTCTCATTAGCGTTTCTGTTCGAATTTATATTTTGATTTTTCCCAGAAAAAGAAAGTTTAATTGAAATAAAAACCCTTTTTTATCATTAAACATACTCACGCCTCGACGTTTTGTAACGAAAAAACATGCATATTTTTCTCATGGGGTTCTATATTGTTTTGAACTATTAATATAATTTCCAAAATATTGATAATATTTACGCTTTCATTTATTTATATTTTTATAATCGCTTATGTTTGAATTCATGTTTTGAAACATAACACAAATCTATGACGTCACGCCAACGCTATGATTATTTCGTTATGGTAATGTTTTAAGCTCGATTTATAAGTCCAAATAGCTCAGTTGTTAAAACCTCACACTGAAGATCCCAGGGTTTCAGTTCCGATTTCCGGTAATGAAATTCGTTTCATTTGTTGGAAATTTAGTATTTACTATTAATGCAATATTTTCCATTTCTTAAAGTGGCAAAGATTTCTGATATTTTGAAATTAGACAAATTCCGTAATGTATTTATAATGTTTAAAAAAAATCTCTATTTATCTAAGATATGTTTCCATTCGGACGCATGGCTCAACGGATAACTGCATTGACTGTGCTCAGTAACTGTGCCGTCTATGTTCTCTATTTTAATTGATGGCATCATTCTTTTACTTTAACATTCATGTTTAAGTTTATGACGTCATAAATGTGTGATATTATCCATTACGGAGACAACAAACGAAAAACAACAACAAATAGTTGTAGTATGTATGCATATATCTATTCTCTATACATATAGAGTTTGCATTGATACCGCTTCTTGGCCTTTTGGCCAAGATCAAAGTGTAGTATCTGTTCCGATGGATACTACACCCCATAAACTGGTATTGTCTTGGCCTTCGGGGCTTGATTTACGCCGGTCTATGGATCGGCCCTGTGCAGTAGGGCAGGTCGATTTTGGAATCGTGATGATGCGATGCCAATGATAGTTGGGGTTTGGCATGGTAAATAACGATACAAAATATTTTTTCCCAAATCGTTACCGTTAAGTGAGGAAACCACTTTAAAGGTTGGAAATTAGCGTTTTCGCATGTGTTTTCGGTGATCAGTGAAATATTTCCCGCCGTAAAAACATTCCGTACCGTTGGAGAAATAAACATGTGTAAATATCATTTAATAAAGATTTTGTCAACTAAATTATTTACATTATTCTCAATAAATCAAATAAAAATAAATAAGGATCATAAATAATGAAAAATATTCACTTGTAAAGGCAAAATTGAGATTAAATATACAGTGTTTAGTAAACACAGTATTTTACTATTTACGTAAGTGACCGATAAAAGATTGCTTCATTTTTTGTCTCTCGTGGAATTCAGGATTTGTGATTTTTCAGTAGAAAACAAATTAGACTAATTTTAATTATCAATAAAACCCCATTAAACCGAAAAATGCCTCCATTTTAATGATGAAATAAAATAAATATAATGTTTTTATTAATAGTGACGCTGGAACTTTCTTTTGGGGGTATTATTTAAATTTTCACCGTTTTAAATGTCTGCTTTGTTATTGTATATCGAATGTATGAAATATTGACCACTGTTGGATTTTAATTGTAAAAATAATTAGTAATTTTGTATTTTTATGTAAGAAACTTAATTATTTGACATAGAAAGAAAGAAAGCTTGTTTAATCTACATAATTTTATATTTTAAGTGTATCTGGCGTTTCAAACGCGTTTGTTTTTCTCCGTCGAAGAAAGATTTCCATTTTTAGGTAAGTAATTTATTTTCGTTCTATTTTTTTTTTCGTGTTTCAAATTAAATTTTATCAATGAAGTTTGTATTAAAATACCATAATGTTTCAGAATGTATTAGAAAAAACTAATTTTTGGTGCATTTAAAGTTATTACCCATCATTTATTTTTCTATTTTACGGACCATTTTTTTCTGTGTAAAATTACTGATTATGTCGCTAGAGTAATCCGTTTTTTTTTTAACGCAATATTTTAGATTTTAGAGTATTTTTATTTTTAGTGCAGTTGTCATGAATTGTGTGATCATTTTACATTAAATGTATTTGGGAAAGTGATCCCCCACTCTAAAATCTAAATTATTGGGTAAAAAATAAGGATTTTATCATAACTCAAACAGTATTGAGTCTGTTTAAATAGTCCTGTCATTTTAAGCCACACTTTTAGATGCAGCCTAACCCGAACTCCAACAGACTATCACTAAAGCTAACCAAAACTCCTTACCATAATTGTCAGCCATTTTTTAAAATATGAAACTAGAAGATTTAAATCAAACTGTTTTAGACTTATTCATTTATTTTCTTTTTTTTCAGATAAAAATGTCTGTAAAAGGACGTTTTGTTTTAACCTGCAGTAAGAGTTCCAAAAGATTTGCTGGTCCACCTTGTCCGTTGGATAAAACGGAACCCCCAACTTTACGACAAGTTATCCAGTTTTGTTATTCCTTGAAAATACCTATCCCCACTTTTCAAATAATGATATTTCCAAATTGATCGCAAAGGAAATAATCAATATTTGGCAAGCAGTGAACCCACAATTGCCTTTGTTAAGGGAATATTATATAGGGCAGAGGGTGAATGTATTTTGCTTCAAGAGGGCCAAACTGATTAACAGGAAAACTCTTACTGCACCCAAAGTGAAAATAATTAAGGAACAGCTGGATACATTGATATTTCTTCATGTTGCTGCAAACTGCCTGTCTTAAGATGTGATGACTTTGCTGTAAAGTGCAATACAGAAAATTGCCAAACAAGGCATATCGTCTGCACTTGTCCTCCTAACAAGAAGGTAATATTAATTCTATGGTTGTTTGAATTTTTTAAATTGAACTAATTTATGTCCCAATTTTCAATATTGAAATTAATTGGAAAATATGAATTAACTTCTGATAATCTTTCTTTTTCTAGTAAATAATATTGTGATATTTTCCTTAATATTTGTCATGTATGCTAGATATGTTATTAAACACATAAACATTTTGACATTTCAGGTTCCCATTGAAGAGAGAGAATATTTAAAAGATCAGAGAGAGAAAACAGGACCAAAAGGCAGTTTCCAAAAATGCTGTCAAAAAATACAAAAAAGATTCAGCTGAAGCAGATAGATTAGACAGGCAAATTGAAAGACAGCAACAAGATTCTTCACATGTTGCTTCCTCTACATCAGAAATCTTTTCACAGACATCTTCCAGTGAAGAAACAACCGATGACAGTTTTGAGTCAGGGAGACAGTCCAAGGGACCTTACAGTCTTTTAAAAGTCCCGAGATATTCTAGGGAACTGATTAGAGGTGATATATCTTCTAACCTTGGGGCTTGCCTTGTTAATGCCTTTCTATTAGACTTACAACACATGGGCCTTCTTCATCCAACCATTGATTTAAAAGACATTATTATAGATAAATCAAAAACAGATAGAGAAAAGGCAAGAGTGAAAGTAACCAGCCATCAAAAACATGTCCAGGAATATGAACATCTTATATGCATTGGAGTTGATTGCAGAGTTGATAAGGACACTTTGTATTACAAGGAAGTTACAGGGGAAAATGGTGAAAAAATGATTAAGAAAAGCAAGGGACCAGAGCGCCACTTAACATTTACCAGAGAGATAGGAACTGCAAGTAAATATCTCGCTCATAGAGTGATACCCAACATTGGTGCAACTGGTGTTCTTCTAGCAGAGGATGTTGCTGCTGTTCTAGAAGAGTACAACAGTGTAAATAGTATTAAGGCAATTCTGGTGGACAATACCAGTACAAACACTGGTTGTGAAACCGGGGTGGTTACAGCTTTGGAGAAAAAACTTAAAAGAAAGTTACATACCATTGGCTGTTCACTTCATCAAAATGAACTGCCATTTAGAGCCATCTTTAAATTAATTGATGGAACTACAAGAAGCCCTACCACTTTCACTGGTCCTTTAGGGAAACTTTGTGGAACTAATTACCAGGATTTGCCCCAGGTAGCATTTCATAGTATTAGTGGTCCTCTGTATAATTTATATCTTACTGCAGAGGTAATGAATGATTTAAGTGGTGACCAGCGGCAAGAAGCAAGGCACAAGCACATTATAACCAAAACATTGTGTCACCAAATAAGACCTTCATTTACTTCGAAGGGAAACTACAGGGAACAATTTAGTTCTATTATAACATAATTTGGTAAACTTACAGTATTGTCCTCACAACAAAAATTACATAAGCTAAAACAAAAATAACTTCAATGCAAAACAAATTTAAATAAATATATCGAATCGCATACTTTAAAAAGCGAAATTAACGGTATCAAAACTAATTATTATTTATCGTAGCTAGAAAAGAGTCAGCAGTTAAAACAAGAACATGGCGCAACATTTCGTGACAGTCTCAATCCAATATGGTAGTATTTTCAAAATCGTTTACACTTCAGGTGAAAGACAAAAATGTATGAAATTAAATTCGGTTTTCACATGCTTAAACTATGCAGGTTTGTAGAGAATTTCATTCTGATGCGTTTTTATATAAGGTAAGCGTTGTTTTATTTTTTTATTTAGAAGTTATGGCCTGAGGACTACACTGTAAGCTTACCCATAATTTTATATGGTGCAGTAGGTTTTAGCACATTGTTCAATGAACAATTCAAATTTAAAACATTTGTTCCTATAATCTGTTTCCAGTAGTATTATTGTATAATACACTTTTATTTATATATTTTTAAAAGTAATTATGACCAAAAATGTAAAAGTGATTAGCCTTTTTTGTAATTTTGTACAATTTCTACAGTTCTCATTTATTGAATACAGTTAAAAAATGACATATTTTACTAGTGGTGATTCATACTTAGAATTCTGGTTTGAATATATTTTCTATTCATTGTATCTAACAAAAAATATCAATTTTATCTGGATTTATTAGTGAAATAGTAAAATTTTGAAGTCAATTTGTCAGCAAAATCCTGCGGAAATTAGGTATTTCTGAACATTTTCGTACCCGATCTTTAAAACTAAATGCTCAGTTAAGTTTTAAAGTTAGGAATCTAATTTTTGGTATCAGTTCTCACAACACCAAACCCCAGCTTTCGCCACCACAGCAGCGTTGATTTTCTAAAAAAAGTGGGAAATCGACCTGCCCTACTGTGCAGTTCTAGGAGGTCCACCCTCCCAGGCTTTGACCCCCCCTCTTTTGGGAGGAGTAAGTTTATTGCTTACTGCCTGAGGCGCCCCTACCGGGGAATGCCGACGGGGCTGCCCAGGCAATTTTTAATGGCCAGAGTGCTCACTTTCTCGAGCGCTGGCTTTTCAAACCCCACTTTCTCGACCCGACCTTGGGTCACATCTTACTTGTGGGAGTAAGATAAAACTGGCCTTGTGCCTAACCTCCTGGAGAGGAGGTAAATAAATACCGCTTCTTAGCCTTTTGGCTAAGAAGGAAGTGTAGTATCTGTTCCGATGGATACTACACCCTATAGACAGGTATCGTCTTGGTTTTCGGGGCTTGATTCCGCCCGTCTATCGGTTTGTCCTGTGCAGTTCTAGGAGGTCAACCCTCCCAAGCTTTGCCTTCTCACCCTTTGAGAAGGAGATAGTTTATTGCTAATCGCCTGAGGCGCCCCTACCGGGGACTGCCGACGAGGCTTGCCGGGCATTTTTTTAGGGTAACAAGCGCTCTTCCGCTAGTGTGCTGACTTATCAAATCCTACTTTCTTACCTTGTGTCATATTTTACTTTGTGGGAGGTAGATAAATACCTACTTCCTAATATACTTAGTCATGGATATGCGATCGACTTCAGAAAGATTATAATGGTATGCAACCAAAATGGTATGTAACCAAAACAAAACTGGAGCTTGCCAGATGAAGTTGTAATGCATTATCAATACTGTTAGATATAGAATCAACAAGAGAGCAATCATTGTCAGATGGGGAACAGTGCAAAAACGAACCCACATGTAGTGAAGTGAATCAAAAGCAACCTCAGACAAATAAAAGGACACGCATGAGATTAACGGCTGGGGACACGTGCAATGGAGAGATCAATTCGAAGAAAAAAATCAAGACAATGCAGATGCGTGGAAGAGTCTCAGCAGATAAGAGAAAAATAACCATCCACCTGTAAATCGTTGCTATCAATAGAAGCATCTATATTGGTTTTAAAAAGAGAAAGGATGTGGGGAGATTTGTGAGAGACAAAGGACTGAATATAAGGAAAATTTGACCTGACACCTCTGATGTTACTATAGGAAATAGTAAGAGGTTTGATGTCTATATTTGTAGAAGGCATTATACTAAAAAGGGAAAGCAAGGTAGAATCACTTCAAAACAAACTAAGCCTGAAAGAGACTCCTATACCAGCGTTCGACCCCTTTGACTACAAACAGAATTGCCAAGAAGTAAGTCTGTCAAGTTCCCAATAGGTAGGGAAGGGAAATTACAAGGTTGGGTGACAAAAGGTGTATACCGCTAAACTTGGCTAACCAGAAACCGGTTTTTATTGTGACACAGTCATCAGAAGGCTAAAATGGGCCTTCGGTCAGAGAGGTTAAACTGACGCCGCCAGACACCAACCCGGCATTTGTAAAAGTCTTTAGATTAAGGGTGACCAGGAACTATGCAAGATAGGGTGATCAGGATCTATTGTTAAACTTTCACACAAATATCGGAGGTATCTGAATTTTCACGAATGGACTGCGATCACCTTTTTTACATCCATTGCACAAAACTAAATTAAACTAGATATTATATAAATTACGTTCCTTTACGTTTAATAACTCTTTTCCAAAATCCATAATTATCGAGTATTTAGGAGTGCATCTTATACATACAAATGTATAAACATATACAAATGCCTAACTTTATAAATATAATTTAAAAAAAAAACCCGTTCCATGCTAGCATACAATTGATTCCTAAAACAAAACTTTTTCATTACTGTTATGCCCCCATACGAAATATATAATCAATATATAATGCTACTATATATTTTTCTCTAGAATCCTTATTCTAATTTCGATCTAAATACATTCCATGATTTTGATTCAAGAATATGTCTATTATTTAAAGTCCTAAATAAAATTAAAATTAAAAGAATCTTGCTTAATTAGTGTATAATGACTATGGATCAAAGTAGATGCAAATCTGATGAATCTAAATCTTCAAATGGGAGATTGTGCTTAAACTATGCTCCCTAAAACCATTGAAAACATTCCAAAGAAATCAAAATTTGGAGAACAGTTATTCATTCATGTCTAATACTCACTGATAAAATTTCACAAATATCCAAGGTATCTTAATTTCCAACGAAGGACTTCGACCCTTTTTATAACCTCTTTGCAGAAAAATAAATTAAACAAAATATAGCCCACATTGCATCACTTACGCCTAGTAGTTCTGTTCCAAATTCATAATGATCGGTTTACAGTTTTAAGACTGAATCCTGCTTAATTGACTATGGATCACATTAAATGTAAATCTGATACATCTGAATTTTCTAATGGGAGATTGTGCCTACACTGTGCTCACTAACACCCTTGAAAATATTTTAGGACTGAATCCTGTTGTACATACAAATAGATTATCATTTGAATATATATATATATATATATATAATATTTTTTATGTGAGATGATATATTATATAAATACAATCGGAGACAAACTATGACAAACACAGACCGGGCGTCCTGGACTCGCGTTTCGCCCTGCTTTGGGATCATCAGTAGAACATATCCGTAGTCAGGATTCGAAACACGAGTCACTTGCGTCCGAGACGAGTACTCTGCCACCTGAGTCACCACACCGTATACTTATAGAAGACTTATAGACTAAAACGGACTAAGCAAACTGCGACGAAAGCCGACTGTCGAAACTTGAGAGAGAGAGAGACAGACAGAGAGACAGACAGACAGACAGACAGACATATATACATACATCACTGGTTGTTGTTGGTGAGCAATCACTGATGATGACCACTGTGATAACTCCAAGTGTGTAATTATAGTAAATAAGTCAATCGCGAGTCTGCATGCTTCCGCTTGACAACGTAGGAATGAGTTAAAATCGTATCTGGACCTTACTTTTCCATAGTGTACGAAATATATTACGAGATTAGTAACTCAAAAACTATTTATCTATTATTCATTGTGGGTGGTTACTGTTATGCAAAGAGCATAATATCAATCCATGAAATTAAACAAAATCAGTAGTTGAAATTATTTCATAATTTATACTTTGACGGATAATTTCAATGTTAAGCTTAAATATCATGATCAATAAATAAATTACAGGTTTTCATTAACTACAGTATTCGCAAAATAGTCAGTCTCCACGATGAGCAAAACTGGAATTATTTAAAAGAAACGTTACTTTTACTTTTTCCTTGAGTTTGCCATAGATTCCCCAACATTAAAACATTTCAAAGTTAGGCTATGATCGATATTTTGACCAAGTTTTGTGACGATTTGTCAAGCGATGTGCACCCTATTCTGTACAAAATCAAAAGAACAAACAAATTAACAAACAAACATGGTTACAATTATTAGTATCAGTATTATTATCATTATTATTATTATTATTATTATTGATTATAATAATAATAATAATAATAATAATAATAATAATAATAATAATAATAATAATAATAATAATAATAATAATAATAATAATAATCAGAGAGTCAAAGGAATCACTGAGACCATGCAAACGACGGCAAATATGAAAAAAGCTTCAATCTTAAAGAAAATCATTGAATTCGGAAACCAACCCGTATAAAGTACCAACGGTAACTAGTAACATGGAAGCTAGAATAAGAAAAAAATCAAACCATAAAAAGAACACCACATAGACCAAAGGAACAAAAACAGCAAGAAACTTCAAAAACTGCCCCCCCCCCCAAAAAAAATGTATGACACCAGCCCCGGCTGATGAAACACAGAATATTTTTGAAGGGTCAAGGAGGATTGGAAGACCGAGGAGGAAGAGCACTAACCAGATATCTACTGGAAGAGTGCGAAGAGTACTTGGAGTTTGGAGAGGCTTATTGCCACCCTTATACCAGAGGAGACCAATGGTCGTTACCAACGAGAAATAAAAGTCATTTGCAATGGTTATCGAAAAGAGATGGAGAGTACTGCGAATCTGGAGAGGCTTCTTGTTAACTGACGATAACTTCTGTGAGAAGTTATAGTGAATAATAATAATAATAATAATAATAATAATAATAATAATAATAATAACAATAATAATAGTAATAATAATAATAATAATAATAATAATAATAATAATAATAATAATAATAATAATTATTATTATTATTATTATTATTATTATCTTGTTGTCACCAAGAATCCAGGGAACACCATTGGTGATTATCAGTGGGAAATCGCTGATGGCCCCCTGTGTAAGAAGTCCTAGTGATTAAAACAACAACTACTACTACTACTACTACTACTACTACTACTACTGATGATGATGATGATGATGATGATGATGATGATGATGATGATGATGATGATGATGATGATGATGATGATGATGACGACGACGATGCGGCGAGTCGTGTAAATCTGTTGAGAAAAAAGGGTGCATACGCCCTTGCTGATACCATACAAAATAATTCTGAAAGGATCAAGGAGGATGGAAAGACCGAGAAGAGATAGCACTAACCAAATCTGAACTAAAAGAGTGTGGAAGGTTCTATGATTTTCAAGAGGCTTACTGCCACCCAAATCCCAGAAAAAAACAATAGGCGTCGCTAGCAAGGAATCAATGGTAAGCGGCTGTTGCGAGAACGCAAAGTCATTTGCACAGATTATCGAAAGAGGTAAAGAGTATTGGAAATCTCGGAAGACCTGCTGTCAACCGAACTCCAGGAACCGCCACTTATTATTATCAGTGAGTAACAACTGATGATGACCTGCGATAGTACACTTAGTGAGTGCGGAAAGACTAATGCCAGCAGTAGGAGAAGAGACACTGTTCTAAAGCGCAAATCGAGAAGCACCGAAACCAGAAACAAAAAGACAATAAAAAAAAAAGTGGAAAGAAAAAACAACTACATGGACGCTTCATAAGACTGACAAGAGAAGAAACCAACAAAAATAGCTCGACATGGCTAAGAAAAGGAAACTTGAACAGAGAAACGGAATCTTTACTGATGGCTGCACAGATTAATGTGATTAAGACAAACTACATTAAAGATAAAATAGATAAAACGCAGGAAAACAATAAGTGCAAACTGTGTTGACAAAGAGACGAAACAGTAAATCATATAATAAGTGAATATAGCAAACTTGCCCCAAATCAATACAAGAACAGACATGATTGTGTGGGAAAAGCAGTACACTAGGAACTGTGCAAACAATTGAATTTCGAATACGCAGACAAATGGTACAAATATAAAACAGAAACAGTACTGGAAAACACAAAACACATAATCCTCTGGGACATGGATATACAAAAAGATAAAGTCATACAATCAAGGAGATTTGATCTTATTATAATAAATAAGAAGGAACATTTTGTAAAACCGTAGACTTCGCCGTTCCAGCAACCCACAGAGTGAAGATCAAAGAGACGAAAAATGAAGCAAATACACAGAACTAGCCAGAGAACTGAAATGAATATGGAGCATGAAAAAATCAGTATAATAGCAATAACCATAGGAGCACTATAAACATAAAAAAAAACTGGAAAAAAACTGAGAGAAATTAAAGGGACCATCGAAACCAGACAAAGACGGCAATGATCAAAACAGCTACAATCTTAAGGAAAATCCTTGAATGCGGTAAGCAACCTTCAAAGGGTAACATATCACATGGAATTTATAACAGGAATGAAACAAAACCACACGAAGAACACCACATCACAAACCATGGAACAGAAACTGCAAGACATATCACTTCATAATTTCCCCCCTCTAATAAATTATACCAGTCTCATCTAACATCACACAAAAATGAACCAATGAACAGAAATTACAAGAAACGCCATAATAATGATGAGGAAGAATTGGAGAACCAATTTAACTTCAGGAGATGTTGCCTTAAGTAAAGTGAACATCAGGAGATAGATTTTCATGACAATAGTCTTTCTCCTTTGCTTTTTGTCATTAGTTTTATCCCAATAACAATTCTCTTACGTAATGTGAAGGCATGATATGGACCTGGGAAAGCACTATAAACAGTCAAACACTTACTATTCATGGATGACATTAGGAGTTTTGGAAAGAATGAAACACAACTTGATAAACTAATAAATATGGTTAAATTATTTAGTTACAAAATCCAGGTTAAGACTGAGTACAACACAAGAGTTAGGAGTATTCTTAAATCACACCTCCACAGTTAAAATACAATCCATGCTATCAATGCCAGAGCAGAAGCAAACATTCGATATAATGCTCGTATATTTGACTCGAATGCAGATGAACTAAAATGTTTGGATACAAACACACGAAAAATCCTTACAATTGATGGAGCTTTTGAAAGGAAAGGAGGTGCAGATCAATTGTATCTACCTTGAAAGGAGGGTGGTCGAGGTCTACTTAGTGCTGAAGATATCGTGAATATAGAAGAGGGTTGTCTATATAAATCTATTTCTGAAAGTAATGAGATTCTTCTTCGTGAAGTAAAAAGAGAGTACATACTTAGAACTGGGGTGAAAATAATCAAAGGTTACAAGTGAAAAGGTAAAAATTATTTTGAAAAACTAAACAGTACATTCTTTAAAAATATTGCATTTAGAGATAATGACAGCTGGAACTGGTTGGTCAGGGGTGATCTAAAAAATCTTCTGAGAGCACCTTGATGTGGCCCAGGAACAGGCCACCTGCACAAGGTCCATCAACTACTGCACCATCACCGATATGCCGATTGTGTAATGAAAGGGAAGAAACCTTAGCGCATATTGTATCTGAATGACGTATGCTAGCACAAAACCAGTATAAAAATGGAGATGTTGCTTGAATATACGAACCCTTTATGAATTGGACCACAATGAGACGTCGTATGAGCATAAGCCAGAAGTGGTACATGAGAACGACAATGTAAAATTTCTTTGAGACATGTGCATACAGACTGATAAGTTTCTTGAACATTCAAAACACGACTCAATCTTTTTAAACAAAAAACAAGAGAACTTGCTTGATCATTGATATAGCCTGCTCGTTCGATACCAGAGTGAAGGAGAAAAATATGTAGAAATAAATAAATATCAAGATCTAAAATAGGAATTAGTTAGACTATGGAAATGTAAAGAAGTAAAGCTGATTCCCATTATTATTGGAACGCGTGGAACAATAACGAAAAGCCAACATAAATGGCTTAAAAAGATTGACGAGATAATTTATTTTCCAATTCAGCAAAAGGATTATCTGTTCGGCACAGCGAAAGTGTTAATGTACAGCTTTAATGTCTAAAGTTAAGGGAATTGGCCTGATGTTGAAAGAGAACTCGAACTAAACACACCCAAAAGTTGAGACTACTATGAAATAATAATAATAATAATAATAATTGACAAAAACAATTTCCTGCATGAAGAACAGAAAGGATGCCGGAAAAGATCACATGGCACCAAAGATCAGCTTGTGATCGATAAAATGATCCTGTGAAACTGCAAACCGTGAACTACTAACTTTGCCATGGGGTAAGTGGATTATAAGAAAGCAGTTGACTTGGCCCCTCATTTATAAATACACAAATGCCTGGAGATTTTTGGAATATCCCCCAACATTTGAACAGCTTAAAAGAATAGCATGAATAATTGGGAAACCAATTTAACATCAAGAGCTGCGTCTTTTCGGGGCGATAGTTGCCTTTCGTCATTAGTCTGATCCCAATGACACTTCTTTTACGTAATGTGAAGGCAGAGTTTGGACTTGGGTTAGGACTTCCTACAGTGAACCACTTACTATTCATGGATGACCTTAAGGTTTTTGGAAATAATGAAACACGACTTGATAACCTACTGAGTACGGTTCAATTATTTAGTGACAACATACGAATAGAATTTGGCATATTTAAACGTTCCATTCCTGTTGTAAATAAAGGTTAAACTTGCCCACTCAGATAGCCTTGTACTCAAAACATTTAATCTTATAAAGACTGTAGACAATGCGGTGGGCTACAAATACTTGAAAATACTGGAGGCGGATACGATTAAACACAAGAAAATAAACAAACAGGTCATAGCTGAGTACAACAGAAGAGTAAGGAGTATTTTTCAATTACACCTCAACAGTCGAAATGCAATATATGCTATCAATGTCAGAGCAGTAGCTATCATACGATATACTGCCAGTATACTTGACTGTAATGTAGATGAACTAAAATGTGTGGATACACACACACGAAAAATGATTACAATTTATGGACATTTTGAAAAAAAAAGAGATGCAGATCAATGTTATCTACCTTGAAAGGAGGGTGGTCGAGGTCTACTTAGTGCTGATGTTATGAATATAGTAGAGGGTTGTGTATATAAATCTATTTCTGAAAGTAATGAGATTCTTCTTCGTGAAGTGGAATGAGAGGACATACTTAGAACTGGAGTGAAAAGTATCACAGGTTACAAGTGAAAGGGTTAAAATTATTTGGGAAAAACTACACAGTACATTCTTTAAGAATATTGCATTTAGAGATAATGATAGCTGGAATTGGTTGGTCAGAGGTGATCTAAATACATTTAAGAGAACACCTTAATAGAGCCCAGGAGCAAGGCACCCGCACAATACGCCGATTGTGTAATGAAAGGAAAGAAACCTTAGTGCATATCTGAATGCCGAATGCTAGCAAAACATTAGTATAAAAAGTGGAGACACAGCGATGTTGCTCAGGTACTACAGTGGAATGCATGCAAACTTTATAAATTGGACTATAATGAGAAGTGGTATGAGCATAAGCCAGAACTTATACAGGAGAACGACAATGTCAAACTTCTTTTGGGCATGCGCATACAAACTGATAAGGTTCCTTAACATTCAAAACACGACTTAATATTTTTAAACAAAAACAAGAGAACTTGCTTGATCATTGATATAGCCTGCTCGTTTACTACCACAGTGCAGGAGAACGAACATGAATAAATAAATTAATATCAAGAACTAAAATGGAAATTTGCTGAACTATAGACACTTAAAGAACTAAAACAGATTCCCATTATTATTGGAACGCCCGGAACCATAACGAAAAGCCACCATAAATGGATTGAACAAATTGACGGGACAATAGATTTTCCAATTCTGCAAAACGCTAGCCGGTTAGAAACAGTGAAAGTGTTAAGATACAGCTTTAATGTCTAAAGTCCATTGAATTGATACTAAAAAAACACCCATCTACGTCTTTGTGCAGCTGTAAACTAAAACGTATTTCTAGCTATTAACTTTTCAAAAAGGTTTATTAATCATTTACAATAGATCACGTGTTACATCTTTAAAGAACCAAAGCTGGTGGATAGGTCACACACATACAATTTCTTAAAAGCTCTGTTGGTGAAACGTCGGGAAGCTATACAAAAGAGGGATTGGAAGTTGGCTAGACTATCTATGTTGTTGTGCAGTTGCTCACGGAAGAAGCACATTATACATTTCATCTAATATTTGTATTTTTTTCTTATTTTAACAATTATTCTGTTATCAATAACCGTGTTCGTCAATACACATGAGATAAATCCAGGGGGTGCAATCCATCAAAACTCGATTCAATAGTAGTAGTAAAAATAGTATTCATGAAACTGTCTTTGCCTATCTAAGCAAGAAGCAGACGATGACTGATTTTCTAAGTAAATTTAATTCAAAAAGCTTTTCCTAAGAAAGTTAACAAGGAATTGTAGAAGAAACATGTAAATCGAAAAAAGACTTGTATTTCTAAATTAATAAATTCAAAAGCTGCGTTTATTTCTCGCACTAACGGTGAGGTCAAAACACGTAATTTCAAGTAAATTAAAATTTACACAATAATGTCGTTTTAAACACCTTGACGTAATTTTTTCTCACTCTCCGGTGGATTCCCCCCCCCCCTCCCGAGTTTATACTAACAAAATAAAAAATACAAAAAAAAATTTAAAAAAAAGGAAAAAAAAAGAAAGTTTTGCTCTAAGAATGATATATTTATTGAAATCTCAGCCTAAAAAATCCTTCGGAATTATTTAGTTAAGGATTGATAATTTGTATTATTTGGATTAGTCAGACTATTGTGCTCATGTTGGATGATTCCCCAGTTCGACAAGATGCACCTGAAGAAATTCGGAGGTTACATCAGCTAAAACGTTGTGAGAATAGCATCCAAGATAAACACAGTAGTCCGAATAATGCTAATCCTACAAACTTTTTCTTTTTCCATCTATTGAATATGCACGTGTCAATTAGTTGTTTTATTTACTATTATATAAACTTAAATTACAGATGAGAAAGGTCATAAATATAAAATCCTTAAAAGCTATGTTGATAGAAGCTTGGCGCTTGAAGCCATCCAAAGTGCAACGGCAAATGGGCTAGGCAGTCTACGTTGTTGTAGAGCTTTCAATAGACATAACATTGTACATTTTATCTAATAGTTGCACATGCCAATTAATTGTGCCATATTTTATGTGTTATTGTCAAGCACTCTATATAAAAACCATTGCTACTCATGAAATAAAACGTCCAGAATCTAGAAATTCAGAGTACATGAGAATACAGCGGCGAAAACGTTACGAGCATAACAACCAAGCTGTCTGAAATAATGCAAATAACCCAAATACCTACTCTTAGAAATATCGTCAAATAAAAAGTTTTTTCTGCTTTCTATGATTGGATTAGAAATACACTGCTGACACATTTCAGATTACTTTTCTCAGATTGCCGTAAGTCTTCCCGCATAATCAAGAAGGTTTAAATGAAAGAAAAATCAGACGTTACCAAATAATAAAAAAATACAGTTGTTTAATTTCAATTTGTCACGTTCATTCGAAAATTGACGTCATGCTATTTCTTTTATGTTTTTAATGAAATAAAATTAAGTATGTCAAATACACAGACAATATTAACAACAAAAATAACATAACATCCTTAGCTGCCATCACGATTTCATACCGTACCCGTAACATGAATAAATATGGTAGATACTTGTTGTCACTTGATATGGTAGTAAACACGCTTAAATAAGGAGTCAGTTCAATCTGAGCCTCAAAAGAGCTATAATAAGGCGAACATACAATATGCACGTCCAAAAACGTAAAATAAAGCGTCCATTCAATATGCACGTCTAAAAACGTAAAATAAGACGACCATACAATATGCACGTCTAAAAACGTAAAATAAGGTGCCCATTCAATATGCACGTCTAAAAACGTAAAATAAGACGACCATACATTATGCACGTCTAAAAACGTAAAATAAGACGACCATACAATATGCACGTCTAAAAACGTAAAATAAGGCGCCCATTCAATATGCACGTCTAAAACGCAAAACTAAAGCGACCATTCAATATACAGGTATAAAACGTTGAAAGGCACATATTCATTATGCGCGTCTACCACGCTACAATGAGGCGCCCATTCAATATGCACGTCTAAAACTCTCAAATAAGGCGTCAATCCATTATGTGCGTTTAAAACGCTACAATAAGGCATCCATTCAATATGCGCGTCTAAAACGCACAAATAAGGCGTCCATTCACTATGTACGTTTAACACGCTACAATAAGGCACCTATTCAGTATGTACGTTTAACACGCTACAATAAGGCACCTATTCAGTATGAGCCTCTAAAACTCTGAAATACGCGCGTCTAAAACATTAAAATAAGCTGTCCATTATATGTGTGCAATTTGCTAATGGATAGCGTAACGAACTATAAAAAACATTTTTTATGTTTAATTAAACATCTGTATCGTTGGGGAATAGACGAACCTCCACCTTCTTTGCTTATATATGTCAAATTTTGTTCAACTAATTGTATCCACAAATATATCACAATAGGTTGGTGTTCTACTATTAAAATAAGTAAAACATACAAATCAAAAAATATATATGACATTATATATATATATATATATATGTATACATATATATATACACATATATATATATATATATATATATATATGACATTATCTCTCTCTCTGTATATATATATATATATATATATATATATATATATATATATATATATATATATATATCTATATATGAGAGAGAGAAAGAGAGAGATAGTTATTTGAGATTTTACGCATGCTTCTAGATATATTTTGATGATGATGACTTGGTGATGGTTGAAGCATAAAACTATGTCGATGGATATTGAAATTTAACACACACGTCACAGACCTAGGTGACCTGAACTCATACAAATACTTCCACCACCGATACAAAACACCAGTCGAAAACATACAAGCTATAATGTGATTGTGATTTATAATTACACCACAATATAAGAAAGAAACTGCACATATCACATCAATATTAAAATTAAGAGCGAAATTTTATATTGCTCTATTAACAGTTTTTTGTAATGAAAAATAATATAATAAAAAAGCAGAGAATTACACTGACATAAAATAACGTCCCAAACATACTAAATACAAAATAAGTTTTATTTAAAGGTCAGATTAAACAAACACGATATAAAACAGAATCGGAAATAAGTCGCTAAAAGACTGGCAGAAACATACACAGAATGGTACAGACATTGTGAATAACAAGATTCAAATCGAAAAACATTTTATTTACATGATAAGAATATAAAAAAAACACGATAAAAAAGTGACCGGAAGTTGTCGTTAACTGTCTCGCAGATACTTTAAATCAAACAATTATACATAAACAATCAACTCATGATAAAATAACCACATCATTTTTAAAACACTCTCTAAAAACATTAAAATAACTCTTAGCTGACATTCCGCCCTCCCCCAAATAAAAAAAAACATTTGATCTTCCAATTTTTAGCATAGTAATAACTCGCACATTACCGGCTTCATTTTTTTCACCACCACTCAATAATCAATAGTCATTTCCGACAAAAAACGCAAGGGGTT
This sequence comes from Sepiola atlantica, assembly GCA_963556195.1. NCBI lineage: Eukaryota > Metazoa > Mollusca > Cephalopoda > Sepiida > Sepiolidae > Sepiola > Sepiola atlantica. The sequence goes on along the minus strand of OY744516.1, from coordinate 104,193,272 downwards.
TGAAATATTGAAAGAGTATAATCAAAAATATTTTTTCTCTCTCCAAAAGAGAATGTTACATCTGCCGAAAGAAAAAATAACGAAAAAATCGTATTTTTATTTTTTCCCTAAATAAACTGTTGACCGCAAATTCTACGGCTAGACATCACATGCGATTCTTTTATCGAGGAAAACAAAAGGTGTTATACTCTTGTACAACTAAGATGACGTATAGCAAGCATACTCTTGAGAAAATAACTTTTTTAACAAGCCGTACTCGAAAGGAGTCATTGACTTTCTAACAAAGAAAACACACGAATGAAAAGCTTATATAGCACAAGAAATAATCCGCCGAAAAGATTGAGAGGTTAATGCGAATAATATCGTTTAGAGGCCGAAGTAACGAAAACAATAATGCTTTTTCGCAGAATGTCGTGTGGAGTACCAACGACAACTTCACGTATTCCCTTGATGAGGAGAAAACTTTTGCTTAGTATTTTAGAAGATATAAAGACTTATATCAAATTGATTGCGAAAAGCTTACAGACACTAAAAAAGTTCGCCTGTTACTTTAGAAAATAGGCACCACCGAATATACTAAGTTTGTTGATTTCATTTTGCCTCGAAAGACTAGCGATTTGATTTTTGCGGAAGACGTCACACTATTAAAGAGCAGTTCAGTCCAAAGACTTGGGTATTTCACAAACGCTGGAGGTGTTTACACCTGGTAAAAAGACGACGGCGATTATTCAACGTTCGCATCAGTAGTAAATAATCACTGCGACGACTTTAAATTATCCGAACTGAGTGATGGTAATTTTAAATGTTTAATTTTTGTTCAAAGATTAATATCAGGAAACGACCCTGAAATTAAGCGTAGTGATTTAAATAAATTAGAAAATAGACAGAACTTAACACTGCAAAAAAATAGCTGAGGACAACCAGAGATTTATTAGTGTTAAGAAGGATTCGCAAGACATCGAAGAGTCGGGTATTTCTCACATACGAAAAGTACGTCAAAAATCAAAATTCAATTCTCATCCAATATCTATTCAAAGCAAAAAGCGGAATTTTCACGCCTCAAAAAGAAACCAGCCATATAAAAGTAAATTACCGTCGAGTCCTTGTTATCGGTGCGAAAGCCTGCATTGGGTAACGTAATGCCCATTTTGTTTTAAGACCGGCCTGATTAGTAACAGGGTCGGACATAAAAGTTCGCACTGTAGAATGAATAAACGAAATAAAAGGCATGTACAAGCCACAAGTACAAATGATCAGGAATATAAGGAAATATGTGCACGTAAAACTCTTGTATAAAAATATTAAAATAAAATTGGATTCGGGCTCGGACGTGTCAATAATAAACTTACATACGTAGAAGAGGTTGAATAGACCCACCTTGTTACGAACTGACAGGATAGCCAGTACAGTGACTGGTGAAAGAATTACATTTGAGGGTGAGATAATTACTTATAGGATCCTAATAGGAAATACCGAAAAGTTAAAAATGCTCGTGTTAAAAGACACAAATAACCTTTTTGGGGCACTGATTGGGTGCAAGCGTTTAATTTATGGGCGTTATCAATAAATACATTTTGCCAGAAAATATTGTCGAAAAACGAAATAAAAAAAAACTAAAACTGGATTTGAAAGCATTTTTTCATGAAGTTTTTTTTGTGGCCTTTGTCGATGCACAAAGACGGCGGCCAAATTTCAACTGAACTAAAACGTTCAGCCCGTATTTAAGAAAAAAAGGAATGTGCCGTTTGCCTCGGTAGACAAAATAAATAAGGAATTTGACCGACTACTATCGACCAGTATCTTATCCAAAGTGGAATACAGTCAGTGGGCAGCACTTACGGTCTATGTGAAAAAGAACTCAAAATAGATTCGCGTGTGTGTAGATTTTTCAAAGGAATTTAATGCAGCAGTAAAATATCATCATTACCCAATACATAGCTTGGAGGAAGTTTTCTGAAAATAAAATGGAGGCATTATTTTTCGAAAATAAATCGGAGTAAAGCGAACCTCCAAAAACTCTTGGAAAAAGAGAGTTTTAAGCTGTTGTGTATAAATACGCATCGCGGTTTATACAAGTCCGAAAGGTTAGCTTTCAGGGTCAAAGATTCTCCCGTAAGTTTTCAGCAAGTGATGGATATCATATTGGACGAACTTGATTTTGCTATTGCATACCTTGACGACATTCTAATCAAAAGTAGAGACATAGAACACCACCAGACACATGTGAACCAAGTGTTCTCGCGAATCCGGGACTATGGGTTTAAAGTTAAAGAGAGAAGATGTTATGTTTTTACAAAAAAACAAATATCTTGATCATGTAATAGACAATTACGACAGAAGGCTGGACCCAGAAGGGGATGCCGCAGTTAAGAACATGCTGGCACCAGAAAATGTCACAACACTAGACAGGTTTCTGGGATTGGCAAATTACTATCAGGCTTTTATCCAAGAGATGCATAATTTACGCGTTCCACCGTATGAACTATTGAAAAAAAATGTTTGGTCACCCGAATGCCAACTGGCATTCGAAAAAACTATTCTAGCGCTAACATCAGATTTACTTTTTACGCATTAAAACCTGGACTTAGACATAATAGTTGCTAGCAACGCTAGTTCATATGAATTAGGAGCATACATTCTTTATGTAATGCCGGATTGAACGCATAAACCCATCGCGCATGCATCAAGGACCCTGCTTCCGGACGAGAGGAAGTACTCGCAAGGTGAGGAGACGTTAGGATATTTTTTTCTGTAACTAAGTTCAACCGCTATATACACGGTTAATTGTTACATTACATTACATTTCGGTTCGAAAAGAGCCTGCCGGTGTATACGGCGAATAGATTACGAAGTCGGAGAACTATTTTATTGAACGATAATTTCAAAATGGATTTTGTACTATAAAAAAAATCTATCACACGGATGGATTATCTAGACTAGTGCCAAGACAGAGAGAACAACTAGAAGACACTGTGACCGGAAGCGGAAGGGAATATAAAAGCTATATTGTGCAACGCAGTAAGAGAGCTTACGGTGACTCTAGATTAAATTAAAAAGTAAAGCCTCAAATGATGAATTCGTCATCAATACAAGAGCTAGAATAGCTAATAAGGGCCGACAGTTTGCAGACAGCTTTGCATTATGCGACGATATACTTATGTACAACGAGAGAGTCGTCATTTTCAAAAAGTTACAAAAGAGAACCTGATGGATTTTCACGTTGGCCATCCGGAGAAAAACAGAATGAAAAGTTTAGTGCGGAGTTTCGTTTACTGGCGTAAAATGGATCAGGACATTGAAAACGTTGTAAATACGTGTAAAAGCCGTGATTTTCCGGCAAAGGCACTTCATATCAAACATAGTCCGTGGTCAAAGAGAAACCTAACTTGATCAAAGGCACACGTTGATTTTGCAGGCCCATTGGAGTAGATTTACTATCTAATTGTAGTCGATACTTTTACCAAGTGGCCCGAAGTGTCGCTACGGAGGTAACAGACAAGTTACTGCACTTATTGTTCGCCGGTTTTGGGTAGGTCGATTGTTTGGTCAGTGAGAACGGAACGCAGTTTACGTCCTTTGACCTCAAAGAGTTCTGTTAAATCTTTCAGATCATACACATCACGAACCCCTCGTATCATCCTAGGTCAAACGGTCAGGCGGAACGCTTTGTTGACACTTTAAAAAGATCTCTGAAAAACGTTCGCGGCACTCCCACCGGAAACGGCCCTGCAGCAGTTTTTACAAGTGTACAGGATCACGGCAAACGTTAACATACTATCCTCATTATCTCCCGCAGAGATGATGTTTGAGCGAAAAGGGAGATCCGCTTTTGACAAATTACTGCCTAAACAGGCAAAACAAGGTTAAACCTCTGTAGTACCAAAATGTTTAAAAATAATGCGTCTTTCTGAGAACCTGATATGATAGAAAAGAGAACTGGAAATAAGATTTACATAATCCAAGGACCTCAGTTCTCTCATAAAAGACACCTAAATAAAATTAGGAGACGACTGTCAGATTACACTGACAGCTCTCTCCAGGTAGAAGAAGAAGTTATGAAAATCATATTCGATACTTTTGACATATCAGTACCCCGAGAAGCCCCAGAAAAGCAGCAATCCAAAAGGAAACGGAAGTCCCCGGATCTTATCGAAATCCATCCAAAAAAGAAAACGATATTAATATTCCTGTAGAAGTAAAGCTTGAGAGGAGGTGTTATAGTACCGTATATATAACGGACATTTTGGACTCGTCCATTCTAAATAGGTGCGGAAAGCATAGGCTTCTCAGCGTTTGAGTTCAACCCCAGTCTACACTGGCAGTCAGTACTGACGTACTACTTCTCTTGTTTTTCTGTTGTACACACTTTTCTCCAATATATTTACCTAAACCCCGTGTTTGTGTTATCATTCCGGCACCTTAACACAGATATCACACTTATAAAGAGTGCTCAATATCAAATAGAGCTTTTATATATAATTATCATTTTATTTATACAAGCATACACATAATCTGCGACACTGACATGTCGATGTTTCCGATCGGCAGCTGTTCGAAACTGAGATCTCATCAGGAAGAATGTAACTCTGATTATTCCCTTAGTTCATATTTAGAAAGAATGAAGTGGACAAACAAAATAGAAAACAACAACATTTAAAATTTAAGATTGGAAAGTGACGTGGTCATATTTGAACCCGTCGAAAAACCAGACACAAACTGAGGTTCTATTTTAAACATTGTGAAGTGTTACTTTTATAACGAGAGATACTGAATGAACACTCATTTCTTATTATTTCAGCATGTACAATATCCAAAGGTTGTCTAGCTTTCTTATTTGTTTCATAAAGTAAACGCGCGTTTTATAATCAGACATATATATATATATATATATATATATATATATATATATATATATATATATATATATATATATATATAAGTATAATATAATAAATTCTAGGAATATATACTTTAATATGTAGATAGAAATTATATATAATGATAATGATTTATATATATATGTGTGTGATAATATGAAAAACTATTTTCGATTCATCCTCAGGTGTCAAAAGCATTATATATATATATATATATATATATATATATATATAATTTACGTTAAATTTAAGTGCAACAGAACGACATAATTCTAGAACGCAACGAACATATTATGTGCCCATTCAACTTGACCATTTATTGGTGATAATTCTATTTTAAACTTAAGCCCGACAGACTAACGTACATGCTATGTCAAGCTTTGACGTGGCAGCTCAATCAATGCCCATACTGTATAATAGATTATCTTGGACGCATCCGAAAGAATACGGATCAGTTCATTCTTCGCGCACACCTATAATTTTTTATTTAAAAAATAACGTAACAGACCAACAAAACATATATTTGTAACTCCAACATAACAGACCAACCGATAGGCATATCCTTTTATAGAGATGTTTGGACGCGTTTTAAATGATATGTGTCAATTAAAAGTGCGCGTTTGGTAGTGAAGGTGCTATTTTAAACTTAGGCACGACAGACCGACCCCTCATAGAGAACCGCTGTCGCATATAATTTGAGACAGGCTTGAGAACTACATTTGATCTTTCTGGTTCAAAAATGAATCCTGTCTATCGATTTGACCTTTCGCTCTGGATCTCCTTTTCATCCCAATAATGTCGTACCCCCGGACAGAACTACCGACCCGTCACCGCAAATCCCCATTTTACTAAGCCTCCTACCTCCTTTTTTTCCTTGTTTCCCTCTCTTTCTTAACCAACTACCACCATCATGCTACAATCTCATGCCATTAGTTTCTTCAACCAAATGCCGTTCTGCCGAACTAACAAGTTTTGAGTTAAAGGTGACATCGCAAAGAAGTAAACAAGAGTCTGTGTCCCTAGTGGCGTGTGGGAGGAGTGGGTGAGGTTTTTTAGGGGGGTCTGGAAAGAAAGGGTAGGGATCTAAGGTGAGGAAAAGAGTGAAGTCGAATGCGGGAGGTGGGAAATAATAGGTGGTGGGGTTAGGATGACCAAAGTGTTTTTGAGTCAGAATAACAGCCTCTTTAAGCCTTCAGTTCTTTACTCTGTTCCTGCTGTTTACTTGTTCCATGGGAGATTCGTCACGTGGTCAATGACATTCCGACTTGGATAATCATGATCTTCAAACGATGATGAAGATAAGCTGATACATATATATATATACATATATATATATATATATATATATATATATATATATATATATATATATATATATATAATGTTTTCATTACAAAAGTATCGCAAAGAAAATAAACAGATAAACAACATTTATAAAAAAGCAATACAGTCAGTACTAGCGGGGATTGACTCAGTGAAAGAGCTTCAGGCTTTATACTCTAGGGTCCTGATTTCGAATCTCGCAAGGTTCAGCCACTCTGATTAGTTGTATAATGACGAAACAAGTGTATGTGGATAATTGCAATAAACCATATTTATGTCGTACCCATCTTGGGGCATCACATTTGTGAAAGAAAAATTATTCCCGACAGCCGCACTGATGAGCTGTGAAACAGCGAAACAGTCTGTATGTGGATGACTATATAAAGCCCCCCCCCTCCCGGGCAGAGCTTATGTTTGTAAGGGGATCGCCAACTGCCATTAGCGTAAAAAAGGCAATGCTCATTAGGTAAACACTAATTCGAGCTCCGGCATTTGCAATGTTTACATTTCGATCCCGGCTTGAGGCACTAACTGGTCTAGCCGCTCTGATGAGCAGCGAAACAGTCTGTATGTGGATGACTATATATATATATATATATATATATATATATATATATATATATATATATATATATATATATATAATATGTTTATATATATATACATATATACATATATATAAATATGTATAAACAAAATATATATATATATATATATATATATGTGTTTATATATATATATATATATATATGTTTATATATATAAATATATATATATATATTTATATATATATATGTTTATATAAATATATATGTTATTAGCAAAATAATTCTTAAATGCAAATACTTTTCTAGGGGAGTTTGAATTAGCAACTAGCAGTGTGAATTACTTACTGGGGGGTTTGAATTACCTACTAGACACTAGTGTCTTCGGTCTCTCTGTACAATGGTTTGTTAGAATAACCTGACATGGAGATACTTACCGTACAAGTAAACCCTGACCAAAATTCCAAATCACATAGTATTCTAAGCCCAAACAAGATCCCCTGACACAGCTATACACTGGCTCATACGAGGAATAGTGCACATTTTTCAAGTAATTTTACCTCAAGTAAAAGCAGTTTGGTGGATACTCTGTCAGACTAGATGAATTCTTTCCATGGAATCTGGAAACCTAAGAAAGCACAAAATATAATATAATTTAGTTCACGGGTCAATTGCGTGAAGTAAGCTTATTGCCACTTACCTAAGGCGCTGTGACCTCGGAATGCCAACAAGGCTGCCCAGGCAATTTTTATAGGGCATTGTGCTCCTTCTTTAGGGGCGTTGGCTTGACTCTTTCCCACCTTTCGGCCTTGTGCCACATAATTCTTCGGTGGGAAGGAATTAAAAACCTCGGTGTACACCAGCCCTTGCGGTCTTTTGGTAACGTCAGTTAGAGACTTTGTACTGGTCAATAACAGTCGAGTATTTATTCTTGACAATCAGTTCGGCAGGAACTAGGCTATTTCAGTGGTATTTCATCTGTCGGGTCGAGGTATTAATCTTTGTTTTTCTTGAGATTTCCACCCTACCAGGCTTTGCATCCCCTGTTTTGGTTGGAGTAAGTTTATTGCTCACTACCTGAGACGCTTTGACGAGGGAATGCCGACGGGACAACACAGGCAATTTTTTTATAGGCCAGGGTGTTCCTTATATAAGGGTGCTAGCATAACTCCCCCTTACATTCCGGCCATATTGCACATATCTCTGCAGTGGGAAGGAATTAAATACCTGAGTCCACACCAGACCCTGCGGTCTCTGAGTAACGTTAGTTATTGTGAGACTTGGTACTTTTAAATGCCAGTCGAGGATTGGTTCTCGACAATCAGTCTGACAGAAACTAGGCCATTTCGATGGCCTTTTATTTGTCGCGCTGAAGTTTTTTTTTGTCCTGGGTAGTGTTAAAGGTCTACCCATTCAGGCCTTGCATTCTCTCTTTGAGGTGGAATATGTTTATACTTATTGCCTTTAGCGCCTGTACCGGAGAATGCCGACGTGGCTGTCAAGGCAATTTTTATAGGTTAGAGGCGTACTCGTTTAGGGGTTCTGGCTTGACTTTCCCCCTAACTTCCGATCTTGTGCAACATATTTCTGCGCTGGGAAGAAATTAAATACCTGGATCTACTCCAGACCGTGCAGTCTTTCTGTAACGTAAATAGATAGAGAGATAGTTATAGAGAGAGAGAGAAAGAGAGAAGGAAAGAGAGAAATAACAATTTTTCCGGCTCACTACATCAGTCACCCAATGCGTGATGTCCCCATTTTGAAGACACTACCCAAAAAGGTATTTTCCCGTTAAAATGGCGCCCGCAAAGTGAGAGAAAGGGGACTTAGTTCGGAACTCACGTGATACCCTCAACTTTTGTCAAAGTTCAACTCCGACTTTTAAGATCCGTTGGAACATTACTTCCATTATTAAATGCACTTATATGATAAGGTATTATATTACGTACATATTTAAATTCCAGTAATTTATTCAAGTGTTCAATAAACAAGTAGAGCTTTGTTGTAGTATACCAAATATTCGTATGACAAGTAAGCAATAAAGATATATTTGTGTTTTATTTCATCGTAGAATTCTGTAGGATAAAAAAATGTTTTCCAGGGACGTATGTCTACTCGCCAGGATTACGGGCTAACGGACAGAACATTTTATTTTAAAAGCATCAAATTCACATCATTCATTTTTAATAATACCCAAAAACGATGATATAGAAATAAATATCTGCTTAAAATACACTGCTACGTAATTAACAGGCATAAACAACCTGACTCAAATCAAGAATAAGCTTCTCTGCTTGGGTTCTCGCCCACTAAATTATATATATATATATATATATATATATATATATATATATATATATATATATATATATGATAATGTTATTTACACAGACATGTACAAAATCTGCGACACTGGCATGTCGATATTATCGATCAACAGTTACTAAAAACTGAGATCTCATCAGGCAGAGTTAGAATCCGATCTTAAACTCAGATCCTATTTGGAGAGAATGAAATGGAGGGATAGAGAAAGAGAAGAAGAAGAAAAGAAATTTAACATTTCAAAAATTGAGGCCGTTAAAAAATTAAAATTAAAAATTAAAAATCTAAAAAATCTAAAAACGAAAAACAAAAAATCTAAAATCTAAAATCTGAAACAAACAGGGCAAATAAATAAATAAATAAATAAATAAAAATATAAGGTGGAAAGAGGCGCATATTATGAAGGGAGAGGTGATGGGAAGGCAGACACATAAAAGAAAAGAAGGAGAAAAAGAGAACGTCTGTTGATTCAGATGATTCACCTTATATTTTTATTTATTTATTTGTCCTGTTTGTTTCAGATTTTAGATTTTAGATTTTTTTTTTTTGTTTTTAGATTTTTTAGACTTTTAATTTTTAATTTTAATTTTTTAACGGCCTCAATTTTTGAAATGTTAAATTTCTTTTCTTCTTCTCTTTCTCTATCCCTCCATTTCATTCTCTCCAACTATGATCTGAAGTTAAGATCGGATTCTAACTCTGCCTAATGAGATCTCAGTTTATAGTAACTGTTGATCGATAACATCGACATGCCAGTGTCACAGATTTTTTACATGTCTGTGTAAATAAAATTATCATATATAAAGCTCTATTTTGATATTGAGCACTTTTTATAAACCCGGTTAAAATTCTCTGGATTACCACCCTGTGGATATTTTTCACCTGTATTATTAAAATTATTATATATATATATATATATATATATATATATATATATATATATATATATATATATATATATATATATATATATATGCGATTTTATGAAGGCTTACCAAAGCATTCCTTTCAGGACACCAATGATCACCATTAAAGATTTTTTTCTTACAAATATTATTTATTCCAATTAAATGTTTTTTCCTACACGTGTTTCACTACCAAGCAGGTACTTGCTAGGCAGATCATCAGGGAAATTAAATGTCTGGAATAAGGGTTTCAACTACCGACAATACACAATGTGGCGTTGCAATGGTTGAGGTCACTTAAGAAGACAAGAGGAAAAAATAAAAATAAAAGTTAAAATTAAAAAAAACAAGAAAGAACAAAGATAAAAAAGAACAGCCTAGAAAATGTCTTAGAAAAGTAGCCCGTGCATTATTTCTGCCACCAAGCCAACAAGCAAATAATCGGTCCCAAATGCCTTTAAAAAAACCGGAACAATGTGCGGTAATACACTTTCACGTCGGGCGGCACAATGATGAAAAAATCCCCCCCCCCCAAACAAAAAAATAAAAAACTAAAACATTCAAGACACCGCTCACAATTTACCATTCCAATCCAATGATAGTATGGGAATTCTACATCTAATTCATCATAAGAAAAGTCAAAATAAATGTTCGTCCGGAATGCCAGCGGTCAGACGAGCCTTATTTCCAGGGCTGAGTTGCTCCCGGTGATCATTGGTGTCCTGAAAGGAATGCTTTGGTAAGCCTTCATAAGATCGCATATAAATGCTCTGTACTCTGTAATCGAATATAATCGAGCTTGTTTTTATTGGCACAACCCCGGTCTTCACTGAATGATCTATTTTATAAGTGAAATATATATATATATATATATATATATATATATATATATATATATATATATATATATATATATATATATATAAGAAATGAGGTAAAATACCTTCAAAAGCATGTTAAAGATGCCAAATGATGCTTACAAAAAAAATATGAACTCTATTTTAATAACTATCCCGCGAGCATGCGTGTCTTTATATTTAAAAGTTGAACAAAAAACATCCGACCCACACGTCCATTTTTACACCAACCAGGACGGAAAACTCCGTTAAGATCAGGATTTCCAGATATATTGATAAAGCCAATTTAACTTGGCGAAATATTTGTAACTACTATAAACTAAAATGAAAGTTCATAAAAAAAGAAAGAAATCTGTTACGATTTTTCTTTTAAAATAAATATCGCATCTTTAACATGCTTTTGAAGGTATTTTACCTCATTTCTTATTCTTAAATATCAAATGATGCTTACAAAAAATATAGGAACTCTATTTTAATATATATATATATATATATATATATATATATATATATATATATATATATATTTACAGACGGTCGGCTGGTGTTTTAAAAAGACAGCGTATTAGGTTTATTGAACTCTGGCCAACAAAAAAGGCTTGACTAGTTTCGTCGAGATTCACCAGTAGGAGTCCTTGGGCGATTAGGAATAAACTATTCACTTCTCAGAGTTAAAGTTAATCCGCAGAGGGCTGACCGCAAACCTCTGTTTAAGGCACTTGCTTTTCTATTACACCAAAGAACTGTGATACAGCGACACTGTTTGTCCGTGGATGACTATATACTTTTATATTATCATTGTTCCACTCTTACCCTCAATTTCTATTTTATTCATTTTAGTCACAGCATTTTCTGATTCTTTTTCTGAGTTCAACCGGTCAATGAAACGAGTGAAGTATCGCGAATAGCAAAACAATAGCGAACAGTGCAGAATAAATCTGATGGGTATCAACGTTTCTTTTTTTTATATTCGTTGATTATCGAATCATCCTCGTCTGGGTCGGCGCTGATTCTTCCCCTGGCGACGCATCAATGCTCCAGTGAACTTCTCTCGCCTGCGGTGATAGCGTGCTGGTTTCATCTCGTCAACATTGATTCGTGGCTCACACGACGTAATACTTCTGGCTACCCGTTGTGGATTCGGCAAATCTGTAGCGATGCACCTTGTGCCAATTCACTTTTTACTTCCGCATATGCGATTCTACGTTGTTTAGGCCATTACCTCTTTTAAACAGCCTGAATACTTTTATGGTAATAAGAAAAAGCAGGTATTAATGAGTGAGGGACTACTTTCAATTATAACGATCAGTCTTTCCCGGACTACAAGGCGGCTTCGGTAAAGCTTTAGCCCTGCCCCCCTTTATTAATCCCCCTCCACCCAAAATAAATAAGATTCTACTTTTTACATGCGATTACGTGTAAACAAACCTAAAAACTAGGGTTAAATCTTTTTTTTTAATATTTTAGATTTTAGAGTGGGAAATTCATTTCGCATATGAATTAAACATAACATAATCACACAGATTTGTGGGTTAATTTCATTGACATTGACTCATGGCTGACATGAATTGATAATAATATCTAACTGTTGTGAGTTTAGTAACACTGTAGTCCAGCACTTTTTGCAAATTCAGCCTCCCACTACACAAAAAGAAGACTGTAAATAACTCTATTTAAAAAAATTCAATGTTAGAGGGTGGATCAAAACGTTAATAATCCAGCTGTGATATCTTGGTGGTTTTCTCGGCAACTATGACACATGGCTTACGCGACGTGATACTTTTAGAAAACCGTTGTTGATTCGGTAATACTGTAGCCCTGCACTTATTTTCAAATGAATCTCTCACACACAAACAATGAGATACTATATTTTAGACATGTAAATCGCATGAAATAGTAGACGGTCATTTCTTTAAAATATTTTTTTGCAAGGGACTACTTTCGCATATAAATTTAACATAAAATGACTACATTATTCAGGGCCATGAGACCGTAATTATCATATATTAAAAATATATTTATTTCGTCTTGTCATAGCCAAAAGTTTCGATTTATTCTAATAAGGTAAAACAACTTAATGTAACTTTAATTTTTCGAAGAATTATCACAGAGATTATGCAAGAGGATCGTCGCTGTGTGGAGAGGGAGTGATACTAATTGCACCAAAAAGTGATCAGGTTTAAGATTTTGGAGAACAATGCGTTAATTGAATACGAACATAATAGTGTGAGATTTGAAAATAAACTAAATTGATTTCTAGTCTAGTTAGATATGTAATAAAATAAACAATTTAATAGATAGAAAAACAAAAATAATAGGGAATAGAAAACTTCAAAGCAGGTTTTTAAACTGCTTAGTGAATATGACTTCGAGTTGGCTCTAACAGGTGGTTGTTGAAGACCCCCTCCTACCGGAATATAACATAAAAGAGTGTAAGAAAACCGGGTAACATTAAAATGAAGTGAGCGATAGAACGTTTCTTCTGCGTTTATGGGCTGTGAAAATAAAAATCGGAGATATTCAAATTTTGACCTGCTTCGCAGGCCACTAAATTTAACAAGATATATCCCACATTACCATTCGTTACGTATAGCAGCTGTATTCCAACATTAATAATAATCGTGTAATTTATTTAAGAATTAATCTTGTACATAAAAAATATATAAGATTATATTCTTCTTTGGTGTGAAACATTCCAGAAGTTTGTTCGCCACTCATTGCAGCCCGAAGCTGCAATCATGAGAGGTCAGTCTCTTTCTCCAGAATTGTCTTGATTGCAGCTTGACATCTGAGCAGGTTCATTTCATGGAAATACACGTCCGGCTTGCATCAAAATTCGACGTTGAACAACTGCAGATATGCGTGGAAGCCAACTATAAAACCTTTCCCTTGTTACATGGTACCGCCACGATATGTTGTAAACGACGCGTAGCGTCTTGGTGTATGATTTATCAAGTGTATTAGATCGAGCGACATTTACTATCCAATAATCTATTCTGTAATTTAGAATATATTTGACCGATGTCTTGAAAAGTTAGTGTTTTGTCTCATTCTTGATATCAGTTTTCCAGGTGTTGATGAAAGAGTTGATGGCAACAGGGCTGTATGAACCATAAGCCAATCAAGACATATGCCTTCAGGCCAGGCAACAATCCAGGCCCAAAATGCAGGTCACAAAAACATTTGGGGGAGGTTATTTTTGGACGTACACTGTTACGCTCAACATAACGAAACAAGTGCACAAGTTTGTATCTAAAGTGATAGAAATAAATTTGTTTTAACAATCTAATTTAACTTGCAGACTAATATTTTATATTTTCGCGCGAACTTCAATTTGATTTAAATTTTCTTAATTAGGTATATATATTTATCTGTCTGTTAAAGAATTGGCTACTGTGGATTCAAAAGAACCTTTTTCTGATTTTCCAGCAGAATTTCGACAATTTATTTGCTGGTATAAAGAATAGAGTCACAATGATGAAGGATCTAGTACTCAGAACATGTTTCAAATGCTGCACATTACTGGTGTCTATCAAGCATTTCCAAATACTGAACGAGCTCTGTGGATCTACTTATGTCTGATGGAAACTAAGGAAAATGCTCATTTTAACAATTGAAACAAAATTAAAGATATAAAACGATCGACAATGGGTCAACAGCGACTTGGTGCATTGTCACGTCTCTGCATTTAACGTGATTTACTTAAGAAGGTTGACTTCCAAAAACTAATTGACAAATTTGCAGTTGTAAAAACGCGTAAAGTTGTAATGTAATTTTTGACTAATAAATATTATATTAACATTTTACTTTTATTCGTTTTGTCGATCAGTCCTAAATACCTGTATTTTCACTATTTCAAGTCAATTGTTAAAATTTGCCTTAGGACCATAAATGCTTTAACCCGGCACTACCTGGCAAGACACGTATTGATATCATAATCAGTGAATCTTTCTTAATACGTTACGTCTCGAAAACATTCGAGTGTTACACTAGTTGAGGAGATCAAGTACATATGCACATAACTTCATATCAAGATATATATATATATATATATATATATATATATATATATATATATAAGACACTCTTTTCGAGATATCTATATATGTGTTGTTTTCTACATTTTGTGTATGAAAAATAAATATTTGTTTTGAACAAACAAGTTATGGTTATTCAAAATTAATAGGTGCGTTATCCTACACACATATTTTCAATACATTTTTTTCTACTGGACAAAATTTTAATTCTTATGTACTAAAAAAGACTTGGGACTAGTAAAGTCTAGTAGAAAAACACGCATCACGTTAGGATGAAATCTGAATTAATGACAAGCCCAAGAATCGATCACGATTTGGGAAATGTTGACTTAAAGAATATTATTACACACTGCCGTCTGTGAATATTTTATATATATATATATATATATATATATATATATATTTAAGGTATGAAACTAAAAGGAGAATATATACTTTAGAAATTTGAACATATCGTGAAGTGATTAAAGCTCACTATACGAGATAGAGCAATTATATTGATAAATGAAAGAAGAGTAATAAAAAATATAAGCATGACAAATCTATTTCATCTTCAGTTGTTCAATGCAAAGTGTATTCAATAAAAGCATGTAATCTTTTATTTCTTTAAGTTATAATTTTCAAATAACGGTATCCTACAATCAGAGGAATTACATAGATAGATAAGTTGGCCAGGAAGAGACAAAAGTCATAATTTGAAAAAAATTGAAAACGTTATAAAAAGTTTGATAGAAAGTTGTTAAAATTCAAAAGATTTCCGATTAAAACCATGTCCAGTGACAAAATGTGCAATGAGAAAAAGGTTAAGAATTGTAAGATAAAAAATTCATAGTAAAAAGATTCGTAGAGACTGCGTAAATAGGGTTAAATACTGTAAACCACGAAGTAATTACTCCTACAGAATAATATGTGGTTCTGCCGTAGTGAAAATGTTGGTTAGTATGCAGGTTGGGGAGTTGAGGCCATTCTAAACCTTCCATGCACCTTAGTAAATACATATTTTAAGGATTTGAGTCGAAAATATTGTAGGGATGTCAAGTAGAATCTAAGAAGTAAGCATGTTCGCTGGTGTTTAAATGTTTATTTGGTTGAAAGAGGTAGTTAGGTGAAATCCGAGGCCGGTGACAGTTGGGTATGGGATAGGGGTTATGGATAGGCAAGAGTTGAGCGAGAGATACACTGGCTGGCGCTTGGTTTGTAGTGGGACAAAGGTTGTTTGGATACAGTTCATCGTTAGTGGGTAAATATATATTTTAGACAACTTATCATACACTCTATTCTACTTTTGATAACTTTCTCAGATATTTTTTAATTTTGACTTTTTGCTTTTCAACGCCAACATATCTATCTATATAATTCAGCTGATGAAAATATACTATCCTTTGAAAAGCCTGGCTTAAGGAAATACAAAAATAAACATACTGTTATTGAATACACCTTACATTCAACCCCTGAAGATGAAATAGATTTGCTATTCTTACATGTAATATTTCTCTTCTTTCATTTATCTATCTATCTATCTATATATATATATACATATATATGTATATACATATATATATATATACATATATATATTCAAATATATATATAGATATATAGATATATACATATATATATATATACATACATATATATATATATATACATACCTATATATATACATACATATATATATATATATATATATATATATATATATATATATATATATATATATATATGATAAACATTAAATATCATATTTAAACGTAATGGAAATTTTAAAAAATATTATTTACGTACTCATAAACGTTTTGTCTTAATTTGAAAGCTTTCTTTTTTTCGTCAAATCAATCATCCCGAGAAAGTCTCGAAATGAAGACGAAACGTTAATTAATACCTAAATAATAATTTTGTTTTTCCTCTTTTCATTATATATATATATATATATATATATATATATACATATATATATATATATATATATATATATATATACATATATATATATATATTAATTGATTGATTTAACAAGTTCAAAAGTATTGAAGAAATAAACTTGAAATCAATATTTTTAAAAGTTCTCAATACAAGGAAGACCTTCATAAATATACTTTATATAAACATTAAAATGTGTCCATGTAAATCAATTTATACTAAAATAAAAATATTCAAAATATAAAAGGGAAAATTGTATACTGATGATCTAGACTAACGAAAGGTCGGCTTAATATTATAACGGTGAGTAGAGACGTGTCCAAAGAAACATGTCATTTTTTTATTAATCAAAACACGTCGAATTTAATACACACACCTATACCAATCATACCACCCAAAAGTCTTACAGATCAGAGAGGTTCTGTAGACACAAGAAATACACATACTTAACAGAATATACAATTATACATACAAATCGTGACACGCATGCACACAAGTATACTGATATTTAACTATTAAATATTCTCACATAAAAATGATCAAGTGACCCATTTAACATCTAATATTTTCCTGGTATTTATACACGCCGCCATACACAAATATCACTGATTATATCTTATATTATCTATCGCACACACACCTCCACATTTACAAATGAATATACTTGTGACACTTACAAATATAAACGGACAATGATTATTACACTCGCATATAACTACAACACACACTCGCTTATAAAATATAAGAAAATAGCAGATATTGCTGTATTAAAATTCCTTTTTTCTTTTGAACATTTTGATTTACGTATGAATTGTTGTACCGATATGTGAGCACTGTAGCACCGAAATATGAATTGATTTATGTAGACCACTTTAATTTTATATATATATATATATATATATATATATATATATATATATATATATATATATATATATATATTCTACGTGGTTTCAGGTGGCAATTCGTATAGTACTTCTCCGATTGTTCTTAATTCGGCCACTTTTTTTCGAGCGCTTTTGACTTTCATAGTCGTCTTCAGGATTAGGTTTGTTTTTTAATAAAAAATACTTATAAAGACGAATTAAGAACAATCGGAAAAGTACTATATTGATTGCGACCTAAAACCAGAAGGATAGCTCGACGGTTTGAGAACCTCACGAAGAAGATATACAAACGAGAAAGTTCCGTGACGTTCAACAACGCTTGCTTGGAAAACGACTTGCTGCCTAAGTATACACACATATATATATATATATATATATATATATATATATATATATATATATATATATATATATATATATATGCATGTGTGTGTGTGGGTGTGTTTTTTATATATATCTGTCATGCTTTAATCAATATATAGATTGATATATAGATATATATATATATAAATTACAGCCAATATAAAATACAAAAATTGACGAGAAAGTAAGAAATGACAGTAAAAGTGAAAGTAGATCAATCTTACAGAATAGAGAATGTAATCGATTGCCGGTGATATTTGGGCGGGTTTTATAGAACAATGAATCGACGCAATTGATTCAGAAGAACAGATTCCCACTGATTAGGATGTTGATTAATGGCCGAAGTGAAATGGAATTTGATTAAAATATAGAAAAATAGAGATGAGTAAAAAAAAACGGCTAGAATAAAGACAGGAAAATGGAACCAAAATAGGAAGAGAGGAATATTAAGAACTTATGAATGATATATATATATATATATATATATATATATATATATATTTAAAAGACGAAGTACAAGATAAAGAAAGTAGCAATGATTGGGAGATACGCTTGAGGAGGAAATGAAAAGAACAAACGATATATATTCATATAGATGAAGAGGGATGGTGATGGAAGAACGAAATGAAAAATAAAAATAAAAGTAAAATGTTTCAACCGATGTAACCTCTGACCTTATTCAGATTCATCTTGTCAAACTCGGGAATCTCTATGTTGGATACGGGAATCCGTACGTAATCACAAAGTAAACCATGTATCTAATGCACGAGGTAGCTTGCTTTCGTTCCGTTTGCCATAAACGCGTAAAACTGTTATGTAATTCGTAAATGTTATTATTGCAACGTCCGTACTGAAGATTAAACCATCTACCCCCAGAAGCCTGTCACATAGAACTGATTATAACTTTGCACTTATATCCGTTACGCCACGGGTCTTAAGTTGGATAAGAAGCACCTGAAAAAGGGCAGAGGTTACATCGGCCGACACCTTCTGAGAATAACATCAAAGATGCGAACGAACAGTAGTCCGAATAATACAAATAATACTTTGATTTCATTCGTAATTTCATAAACTGTGACATATCTATTGCGACACTCTTCTTACATAACGAGAATTAATGGCTCTCTTTACTTCTATATCATTATTATTATTATTATTATTATTATTATTATTATTATTATTATTATTATTATTATTATTATTATTATTAATAATAATAATAATAATAATATTGAAACAATTGACAGTCGTCTATCTTTTGTGTGTATACATGAACTGAATTGAGCATTGAAAGATAGTATATTAGTCTGCAATAGCGCCAAATAGAACACTAGTCTTAAAGTGTATAGTTTCGGCTTCAGAATAACAGACACACAATCTCTATTATTAATAGACGAGGATAAAGATGAAAGCGGAAGAAGAAAGGAAAAATATCATTTTACACAGACAAATATGGAATGTCGATATATTATTACCACTGGCGATGTTGTTAACTTGCTTGTTACCGTGTACATTTTTCAACTGTACAAAATGTTTAGATAGAGGAGGACAAGCGAGAAGGGGTTAGAGAGGGGATAGCGAAAACAGGGAAAGAAAGGTAAAGAAGCAGAAGTGAATGACTATTAAGAGAGATGGGGGTGGGCAAGGGAGTGATAGGTCTATTATGACATCACACTATTAACATCTGCCAAACCAGAATATATTCGGAAGTATATCAGTTTTTGACTTTGACTTTAGGAAATTCAACGTGTCGACATCTTATACTTTTTTATTCATGATATTCTCTAATGATCTATCAGTATTTCTTGTCATGGCTCACTATTAATAATAATAATAATAATAATAATAATAATAATAATAATAATATATCAATATATATGTATATATAAATATATATACATATATATATATATATATATATATATATATATATATATATAAAGATAGACATCTTAAAATTAAAAAAAAACATTGAATGTAATTTTGATGTAACTATAGGCTCCTAGATTTTGCATATGTTTCAGAATAACTTTGTCATTATATTTTTTAATCAATGCACAAACATATACAACGGATGTTGAGAGGTTTATATAGGGATGATCCACTATTCCTCGTCAATTGTATTAAATTAAATTATTTACAGAAGGTTTTACCTTTTTTAAGTAATTAGAATTACAAACATAAATACTAAAATAGCGAACTTCTAAGATATAACATTAATTTTAAATAGAAATGACTTAAAACCCTACCATAAACGTTACAATACTTTGTAAAAAATAAACTTATCACATTATTATTATTAAATCAAATTTGTAACAGAAGGCTTTACCTTTTTTAAGTAATTAGAATTACAAATAACTAGAAACATACATAAAAAATAGCAAACTTCTAAGATATAACATTAATTTTAAATAGAAATGACTTTAAAGCCTACCATAAACGTAACAATACTTTGTGAAAATACACTTATCACAAAAACTTCTAAGGGAATATCGAGGCTATTCCTTTAATTAACAGATAACCAATAATAAGAAGCAATATTATAACAAACCTTGGTAAAACTTGGAAATTAAATTTGTTAAAAATGCATAAAAAATAAGTTTGGATAGAAAATATGTTAATATTGCTATAGTAAACAAGAACATCCGAAAATAATAATAAAATAATAAAAATTCAGGATAAAAATAAACAATCTTGAAGTATACTTACGTTTAATTAAAAGTAGCAATCTCTGGGAAAAATAGATAGGTAAATATAAAAAAAATACATACTTCATATTATAAAAATAACAGTACATAAAATACATCATTGTTAGGAAAAAAGTACTTGGGTGTAAAATGAATGTAAACCCTATAAATAGAAGATGATAGTATTAATTTGGCACGTTGTATATTTTGTTATTGATTGGAGTGTTTGAGGTAATTATCAAATTGATACTATAGTCTTTAATTATTTAATTGAATAATAATAATGACATTAAAATAAAATTACAAGGGAAAATAAATGCATTGGAATTAGATTTAATAAAATAAAAAAAACATTATGGAAAATAAATTGTTGGTTTTCTCCCTTGATATTCAATGGGACGTAGTTTATACTAATTCTAAATATTGACTTTCTTTCGTACTTTTTTTTCGTTCATTTCACTTTTTTTCTTCTTTTTATTTAAATTCTTGAATTCTAAACATTTTAAAAGCTACCTTTTTTTTAGTTGGGCTGAATATGTATACGATTCTGGCCTCTTTTTCTGATTGTTTCATTGATAATTCCAGATATTCCGCTATACTTTTTTGACCTAAGCGACGACGAAACATACTGTAAAGAATGAAACCTCTTCATTGATACATATCTGTTCACTGTAATTAGAATTTATTTTTCTTATTTATGCATGTTCTGGAGTTATAAAAATCAATATTTGAAACCTTGCAAGTTTGACTACAAATAATAAATATATACATTCACGTGGTGTATCTTCGTGCGGCTGCGCTATGGATATATTCGGGAGTAGAATTTGATCGTTCTATCACGGTACCACAACATCTTGAACTACTAAAATCACATTCCAGTTCAAAGCAGCGCTTGTTTATTGTCTTAAGCCCACGTTGTGTCTTAGACGATGAATACTTCTGTCTTGGAAACGCTGTCCGGATAAGAAAGTAAGTTGTTTTTCTGTTACCGTTTATTCTATACAGTGTTAGAGAAAATATAGGGAATTAGAGATCTGAGACTCCTGTGCTGAAATGAAATGCGTGATAATGAATGAACTAGAAAGTTTCCTGTTTTTAAATAGAAGTCATTCTTTCACTCCATTTCACACATCAATTCGTTGCGCACCGACCATAGTCGTAGATAGGGACACTGTTTCTCATGAAAATAAAGTAAACTCTTGTCTTCTTTCTTGCTAAAAGTAAGAAAGATGATAACAACGAACTGAAGAAGAAAAAGAACAAAAGCCACGTTAGGACTATTAATCCCATTTCCATCCTTCAGCCAGTCCATCAGGCTGTTCAAACTTTTGATAGAAACCGTTGTCGTCGTCGTCATTATGCTGCTTTCAACTGAATATCTCGTACGATTTTGATCTCTAGACCTGTTGTACTCGTTTACCCGACATTTGAAAACATAGTCGGTTGTCACTTCCATCAGGGATAGAGAGAATGTAGTGGTGCGATTCCTTAATTCCTCATCTCTAAATCACGTTGACCATTTATTAGTTTTAGCTATCTTTTTTTAGTCCCGTCGAACTGAAGGCCACTCAGAAATAAAGTCTCTGCTGGCCTTGTGCCACCCACAGACACATGTATTTAATAAGAAGCCAGATCAATAGATGAAAAATAAAAAGAGGAGTAAGAGAAAAAGAAGAAAAAAGGAGAACGCATTCACAAGAACACCGCAGTTTGTCTATTTTATCTTGATTGTTGCTTAACTGATTATTTGTCAGCTGTTGATTCGGTTAATAGTACACTTGGCTATATGGTAATCCAGTTAGGCTGCAAGTTCTAATCTTGTCAAGAGTCTGCATTTTTTCTCAATGTTTTTTGGTACTTTTGTGTTCATGTCGCAAGTTTCTTTTCTTTCACTTATATCTATCTATCTATCTATCTATATATTAATATATATATATATATATATATATATATATATATATATATATATATTAATATATCTATATCTATATCTATATCTATATCTATATCTATATCTATATATATATATATATATATATATATATATATATATATTCAAAGTTCCGAATGAGCTCACCAGTCACTCTTGACAAGTTTTCCATCTGTGCCAGGTTCTAGGTACATATAGATGTTTAATTTCCCTTAATAATGTGACAGTTTCCGATAGATTCAAGCCTGACTCTGTGAACCGGGTTCGCGCTTGCCGACCGTCTTACATTTCCTACACTGATAACATCAATAAGCTTGAAACGCTAGTATCATTAGGTGTAAATAATTTAACATTTATTTATAAATAAATATATGTATACGTATATATATATATATATATATATATATATATATATATATATATATATATAGAGAGAGAGAGAGAGAGAGAGAGAGAGGTATAATCTTAAAAATCATCATTTATTACAACATTAAAACTGTATTTCTTATACTAACAAAACAAAAATATACTAAATATAAATTACAACAATTGTTTTACTGCATTACTGCATCATTTTTATACCGCCATCTTGCATTACACAATTTCTTACATAGCAGTCCTGTACTATGCCATATTGTTACAGCTTCTTCTTAAGTGTTAGATAAAGCGAAATGGCCCGTTAAGATGGCTTTCGCAGTCGTTTTTTCTCGTGTGTTTTCTTAAAAACCCAAGTTTTCAGGAGAAAACCACGAACATTTGATCAATTAAAGTGCTGTAGTGAAAATAAATGTTTGAAAATAAATCCGGAAATTTAACAAAATAGGATGCAATCATTTGTGAGTTGTTTACAGAAAAATGTGGCAATTAGAGAGCATTCACAAGAATGACATACATTTTGAATGTATGTAGTGCATAGTTATGTTATTATCAGAAATATAGTTTTGATTTCATTAAAAATTAAACATAGATGATGAACTTTTGAAGACCTAGTATATATATATATATATATATATATATATATATATATATATATATATATATATATATATACATTTATTAATTAAAAATGTATCTACATAATTTACAAACTAATTAAACCCTACTGAATTACCTAAAAAAATGTATAACTGGCAAGAAAAAGAGTTGTGCCCAGTGTTAACACAAGCTAACGATCTGACATAAGTATTACAAGATTTTTGCATTGTCATCTTCCCTTCAATCATAACGCGAACATTTATATTTCTGAAACGTTCGTAACCAGCATAATTGATATGATGTAATATAGTAGAACACTTTGACGACGGCTATCTTTAAATTGGATTCATCTCTCGTTGATTTACCAGGTTGTTGATAACAGACATGTGAACTAAAACGTCGGAATTTGAGTTTGAAATATGATTCATGTTTCGTAGTTCGAATCCGGCGACCCGTATTACTAATCTTCTCTACACTGACGATCTGCGTAAGGATGAAACGTAAACGTATGTAGATAAAGCATCCAAATACACACACACAGATACACACACACACACATACACACATACACACACATATATATATATATATATATATATATATATATATATATATATATATATATAGATACTGATAATCAAATTTAAAGGCATTTCATTAAATCATATACTTATTTACGGGTATACGTTTGAGTGTATCACGGCTTTTCAATGTTGTTAGACGTTCAAGTGTTTTCACGCTGAAATTCGGAAACCTGATCAGCAGTGTTAGTTTTTTACTGATTGTAATAGAGATTAGCGCCTATGTCTTTGTTTACATGAACCGCTATCAGTTGCCTAATATATATATTCTATATTGAAAAGGAAGTCTTTATTTCCTAAACGGAGGGCTTAATCCAAAAGTAGAGAGAATATATATATATATATATATATATATATATATATATATATATATATATATGTGTGTGTCTCTGTGTGTGTGTGTATGTGTGTGTGTGTGTGTGTATAAAAAATCAATGTGAAAAATATATTTTTATATATTTTCATAATTTATTTTCTATATTTTGACGTTAGGAATATCAATTTTCCCTTATATAGAAAAAAGTTTTTTTCAAGAAAGGAGAACACAATTTTCGGCCGTAATCTTTCGGCCTTCGTCAGTGTACTGAAGAATTGTGGGTGCACGGTGGGAGGTGGGTGGTGGCAGTAGGAGAAAAAAGGGAAAAACAGTGAAACTGTCTGTATGGTCGAGTAGACCATAAATTTATTCCATGTGCGATCTGGCATGAGGGTTTGAACAGATGGATAAGCAGATGAAAATACGATACACATATCCACTCATACACACAAACACACCGGCAAACCGACCCGCGCCCATCAACTCACACACACACATGCGCACGCACAGGCATATCTCCATACAAACACATATCAGGGGAGAGAGAAGGGAGAAGAGAGATTGGGATGGTCACACAAATTGTTTGGAGTAATTTAAAATTAGAGTAGCTGTGTGAAGTTTAGTACGCGGAGTGTGCGTTAACTTTGAAACATGAAAGAATAAAAAAATGAAAAATAAATGAAAGTGAATTAAAATAAAAAATAAAAAAATAAAATATGTCCACGCACACACACGCGTATTCATGTGGAGAGAGGGGGGCATAGACAGTTATATGTGTGTAGGCATATACATGCATACACGCACACCCACAAAGGCGTACGTGCACACACCTATTTATGTGTATAGTCATATACATGCATACTCGCTCGCCCACACGTGTACACACATATATATGGAGAGAGGCACAGGGGGAGTTTGCGTGTTTGTGTGTGTGAGAGAGAGACAGAGAGAGGGGGAGAGAGAGAGGAGGAATAGGGAGATGAATGGATGCAACCTACTGTTTTAAAATGTTGTTGGTTAGTTCGTGTTTTTGTAAAAAGTGTACTTGCTGAGTAGTCCTAGATCTCTATTTAGGCCTAATGTGTGCGTGTTTAGTTTCAGGATAAGTTTGCCCTCATATTTCCTTCTGTGTTTTTGCTAGGAGAATGGATTTCATGTTGTCTATGGTGTGGTTTGTGCGATTAAAATGTTCGGCTACTGGGTGTTCTTTGAGCTTCTTGTTGATTGTGTATTTGTGGTTGTTGAAGCGTTTGCGGAACTCCGAGCTTGTTTCTCCAACGTAGATGCCTTTAGTGCACCGGGCGCAGTATAATAAGTAAACTACGTTAGGGCTATAACAGGTGAGAGGGGGGGACTAAATTTGATATTGGTGCCTGGAGGTGTGAATATGTCGTCGGTTGTGATGTATTGGCAAGTTTGGCATCTGGGTCTGTTACATTTGTTGTTTCCCTGTGGTGCGAGGGTGTGATGTATCTTGGTTGATGTAAGAAGAGAATGTTAGTTCGGGGGTTGTCGTTTTGCGCAGACGGGTGGGTTTTTGTATATTTTGTTAATCGTGTGTTCGTTCTGTAGCTGCGTGTATATGTTTTTGAGAGGAGCGTGTACTTTGTTGGTGCTGGGATTGTAGTCAAATACCATTGGTATTTGTGAGTGTGCTTTTTTGCTGTTATTGCATGTTAGTAGGTTTTGTCTCTTTGTGTTGGATGCTTCCCAAATAGATTGTTTTGAAGGGGTACTTCCTGTGGAAGAAGTGCTTGGCTAAAACATCTACCTGTGTTTCGTACTCGGTTGGGTCCGAGCAGATCTTTTTGATGTGTAGGCATTGACCCTATATGATTGATTTTTTGTGGTTAACGGGTGGCAGCTCTCAAAATTTAGGTAACCGTATTCGTCGGTGGGTTTAGTCTAACGTGATGTGGTGATGTGATTGTTGGTAATGTGTACTAGGACGTCTAAGAATGGGATGTGTGTGGTGGAGTGTTCTGTTGTGAATTTTATGCTGTTGTGGCAGTTGTTTAGGTGTCGGTAAAAGTCCATCAGTTCTTGTGAGGGTTGTCTTCGATGAACTTGTCTAGGTGTTTTTTAGCTGTGTTGTTATGTGCATCTATTGTCGGGTTGCGTCCGAGCGAGGGGTGTCCAATGCTTAGCATTTGAAGACCCTGCCTGTTTGGTTGAGGTGGGGCTGGTTGTTGCTGGTTGGTTGTCATTATAGACGTATATATATATATATATATATATATATATATTATATATATATATATATATAATATATATATATATATATATATATGTGTGTGTATTTACGTGTTATTACAAAAATATATATACAGTATATACTTTTTCTAATATCCGAAAATGTTTAAAAGTGTAAGCTTAATGAAGTAGTATTATCAGCCTGAATGCATATATATTATAAATCGTATAACCGAATACTAAAGAGAAACAATAATAAACATAAATAAATTTATAAAATACAATATAAACATATATAAAAAATGTTTAGTCTGCAAGACGAAGAGAAATTACAGGTACTCGCTGATATATGAAAGTAAAGAGATTAGAAGAACAAAAGAAAAAAATGATTGTGGTCGTTTGACGATATATGAAGAATAAGAAATTGAAAGCACAGATGAAAGGTATGGTTATGAATTGATTGTTTCTTTGGTCATTGGACTTGAACTATAATATATATATATATATATATATATATATATATATATATATATATATATATATATATATATATATATATATAGTAATCTACGCTGATATTAGAAACTTAAGCGCCAGATCAATTGAGATTGCGATCAACGGTGTCAGGAATCTTATTCTACGCCACGGCTTTCGCCACTAACATTATAGAGTTTATAGTGCCTATGCATTTTGTTTCCATTCGACGTTATTAGTTTGTTTGTGTCTTTGACTTTATGCATATAGCTGCCGACTATCAACTAGATGGTCAAATGTTTGATCCCCGGCAAGGAAGATGTGCTCGTCTAACCGCACTAAGGAGCTATAATACAGCTAGACAGTTTGTTTGTGAATAACTATATAAGCATCCCTTTCCTGCTCGAGCACTGTCGTTGGGTGAACTCATGCTGCTTCTTAGCGTTATGCAAAGCTCTTTGTAAATAAACAAATTGAGCACGACGAAGGGGCATTCAGTGTATACATAAATATACACTGTAGATATTATTTATGAGCGCTTGTTCCATAAGCATAATAGATATAGCTGACGCCTATCACCTACATGGTTTAAGTTTCGACCCCTAGTCTAGCCGCGATGAAGAACATTGGTACAACGAAACGGTCTGTCTGGGTGATCATATATATATATATATATATATATACATATATATACATATATATATATATACATATAAAATGTATCTCTTGATTATGTAATGAGTGCAATCTTAAAGAGGAAATGTTATTTTCCAAAATTTTAATCTATAGGGATTCGGTAATGACGTATACGTCCCTTTATTTAGATGGCGTCTATATGAAAATAATTCCGACCGGGTCAAAGTATTTTCTGGAAAGAATTAAACCGAATTACATTTTATTAAACTTAAGAACATAGGAATAAAGCGATCGCTGACAAAAAGAAATAGACTGACTATACTTTATATATTAGATATATATGTACTAATCGATTTACCGTGATACGGGGTCACTTTAATATGAGCTTCCATGGGTCTCTCGACATGTACCCACTATCGTTCAAGACCTTTCCATACCCCGCAGCATTTCTGTATAAATAAAGGCTCCGCAGGAGACACGAGGTTGATATTGATCTGAGGAATATTTTTCATGGTGTATGTGTGTAGCGGGTGAGTGTGTAGGTGTGGGTGTGGGTCTTCGCGTATGTATTTTATGTATAAAGAAAAACAAACGAGTTCAAATTGATTCTGCTCCAATAAGCAATTTCTAAGATGGATTCTTTTAAATGTAAAAAAAAAACAGAAAAAAAACTAAAAGGCGTAAACATATCGATCCATTTAACAACATTACAAATTTCGATTAACAACAAAAGATTAAATTTTTAAGATGTGTTGTACTTTTTTTGTATTTCTATGTTAAATTATTTGATAACACATGTTTTGTATTGTTTTTATTGTTGTGAATTGCCCGCGCATGCGCTGTAAGTGATTTCCGTGTAAGGAATTGATTTTTTTTTTGTCTCAGGAAAAGATGGCGGATGACGAAGCGAAAATTTAAGCGACACTTTATAGATATCGGTCTCTTTCATATATAAGGCGAATCGCTTCTGTTGATAATTGGTTTTGTTTTTAAAGCGATAAATGATCGCAGACTCAGGAAAGATTAACAATCTGAACGTCGGGACGGATAAGTGGAACAACACGGCAAAGAATATACAGACAGTTTGACAATATTTTAATGAAGAAACATTGAGAGATACAATTGAGAGACGGTTAATTCGTGATCATCATCATAGTCAGTTAAATGTATGTCTTACATGCTGACATGTGTTAGACAGTTTAAAAGAAACTGACGATCCAAACTAACATATCTTTGCAGGTTTTTATTTCCCCATCTTTCTCTAAAATCCTTCCTTATCACTACCTTCTATGTTTTCCTCTGCTTTCCCCTGCCAATACACCCTGCTACCTCAAGTCTTCCACCACCACCACCACCACCACCACCACCACCATCATCATCATCATCATCATCATCATCATCATCATCAGTTTAACGTCTGTTTGTAATGTGTTTTACAATTCGTAAAGGGAGAAAATACATTAAAAGGGGTTCAATTTCAGCCTACACATATACATACCTATACCCAATATGATTTAGAGGGTTAGACATATTTAAATATATATGTAGAAATATAAATATAAATATATATATATATATGTAGAAATATATATATATATATATATGTGTGTGTGTGTGTTTGTATGTGTTATGAGTGTGTGAGTGTGTGTATGTTTGTATGTGTTATGAGTGTGTGTACATGAGCTAAAATGTCGATGTATGTCTTGAAATGATCTGCAGAGAGACATGTTCGACATGAGCATAAGTGTGTGCCGATATGTGAGCGGGTAGGTGGTCTAGATCTTCTCGCTTATTCGTTTGTTTTTATTTAGATAGTTATTTTTTCTGACTCAATTTAGATAATTTTATCTATATATTTCCAACTTATTTTCTAACTACCATTTTGCCCGTTCGATTCTCCTTTTTTGTGTAAATAACTATAAGTATTGTATTGTAGGTGGTGTAGAACTTCTCGTTTATCTGTTTATTTTTTTCTAGTTGGATTTATCTTATTTAATCTCTATATTTGTCAATTGATTATCAATTACCTTTGTTCGTCGGAATCACGTTTTTGTGTGTACATATGTATAAGTGATGTATAAATGTGTACTGAGCTGACATTGGACCCCTTCTGCTATTACTTTCCGTTTTACGAATTATTCCTTCCTTTTACACCGGTATGGAAGTCATTTGTCTTTTCAGTATCTTCGCCGTGGCTTCAGAAAGCTAGACTTTAAATATAGTTATAGCTGAAACGTGTATGCACATATGTAGTCAGAAATAGGTGTATGAATAAAAATGCATACCAAGATTCAGCTCTACTTGTTATTGAGCTCTATTTCATAAAAA